>PVHY01000404.1:167044-241104 GCA_004024945.1 Uropsilus gracilis
ATATATATATATATATATATATATATATATATATATATATATATATATATATATATGAAGCTGTGCTTTCTTAGACCTGTTCCAGGGACTTGGGAGATGTGGAAGGAGACCATTGAAAGAGACAGATGTGGAAGTAGACCATTGAAAGAGACAGGTGAGAGACCTGTGGGCAGGCTGAGAATGGCAGTCTTTATCTTGATATGTATTTTGATTTTGCTTTTTTCTTTCCAAGCTTGCCTGGCCCCCTTCCCTTATGACATTTTTCTTCAGTTCCCTGTCAGAAGATACCTTAGACTTGTGACAAGCTTCTGTGACCCTGAATTGGTCCAACCCTATTTGGCTGGGCATATACTAATGAGGGGATGGGTAACTTTGGGTGTTCAGTTGAAAACTATTTTAGCTATATCCTTTCTCTTCTCTCTATTGCATGCTAATCATCTATTTCACACTAATTTTATTGATTTCTTTTGTTCTATTAAAAGTCTTTTGCACTAAGACCAAAGTGACAGAATCTACTTAAAGTGTGCAAGTTTGAGGCGTCCCAGGGTGCCCCTTATTCTTCCAACTAATGCTTGTACTTTCTTGTTCCTAATAAAAGGAGCAATTACTGCTTCCCTTTTCATGACCTAGAGGGGTGTAGGTCTCGTGGTGGAGGTGGATGTCATTTGGTTTAGGTTCATCATTGAGCATGTCCTCTTTAACTGAGAATCTCATCTTCATTTTAAAAGTGAAGATAAGGTCACTACTCTCTTTTCTTCTAATGATTTAAAATTTTTTACCTCTTGCCTTTATGTATTTGATCTATTTTGATCTATTTTTTTTCATATAATGTAAGGTAAGTATGCAGTTAAATTATTTTTTACATAGTGTCTAGTTTTAACAGTACTCTTTGCTGAAAAGACAGCTTTTTTTCCCCATAAAACACTCTTGGTGAAATCGAGTGACAAAACAGGCAAAATGAGGTTCTTAACTAAAATTAACAAAGAGGGACAGCTAGCCTTTTAAAGCCAGCCACATACCAGGTTCTTCCCAGTTCACATATGCAGTTGCAAGACCATATAAGCCTTAAAGGGGGCAAAACAGATTTACTTAATTAAAAGAACAAAACAAAAGTCACCACTTTGGTAATCTTTTTTTTTTTTTTTTTTTTTTTTTTGAGACTAGGTCTCGCTAGTTTTGCCTGTAGAACCGCAGGCTCTCGTTGCCCGGGGTACTACAGACTCAAGCCATTCCCAGCCTCAGCTTCCCAGGTAGCTGGGATTACAGGCGTGCACCACCATGCCCAGCTATTTTTTTGGACTAGGTCTCGCTACGGGCCCCAGGCGAGACTCTAACTGCGATCCCTATTCCCGGCCGCTTCATTGGCTGAAGCTTACAGGCACGAGCGACCATGCCCGGCCCTCTTTGGTAATCTTACCCACCAGTCCAGTCTCTAGTCCAAAGAGCAGATGACTACCACAGTTAAGTATGTTCACAAAATGCTGACTGACACACCTTCAGACCAGATGAAGAAACCGTGATGGCGCTGTCAATCCTTCAAAAGCAGGCATTTCAAATTCAACAAGGAAAACCAGGATGGAGTCATCAATTCTTCTCCAAAAGGCACAGCTCTGGAATTCTTTCAGCTCCAACTCTAAAGTGACCTGAAAACTAGCAGGACTCACTCAATACAGCAACAGCAACCACTTCAGATGTCCCATGATAAAAACAGCAACACAGCCAGCCTCTTCAGGTCTCCAGACAATTTTCAAGCTTTGCAGTTTCTAAGTTAAACTAAGTTCTCAAGTACCAAATTTCCAACTGCTTACACAAGTCACAAGTCAGCATGCTTTCTTGGGTTCCTCACCTTCCTAGGCTGAGAGGAAGCACACTAGCGTGGCTCCCTTCTCTGTCCTGGTCCAGCACATGGCCAAGGCAGCCCTGAGGCCTAACCTCCCTGCTCCTCTGCTCTGCTCTCTTCTATCTCTTGTCTTTCCTCTTCACTGTTTTGTCTCAGTCCCCTCCCTAATCTCCTCAACCTCTTCTCTTATGAGAAGTCTTAACTTCCCTTCTCTAAGTCTTCACCCACTACAACACAGTGGCTACCATTCTAATGCAGATGCTGGAGGCCATAGTCCTCCCCCCAATTTCACCACAGCCTCCCTATCATTGGCAATCATGTCAAAAATTATTTTACCATATATTCAGGGATTTAATTCTTGAGTCAGTTCTATTCCATCGATCTACCAGTCCATCTTTATGGAAGTAGCATATTCTTTCAATTACTGTAGCTTTGAAATCTTAAAGTGAATGCCTTTTAACTTTGCTTACACAGCATTCCTTAAGGAATCCCTTATATGCACTCTCTCATATTTTTAAAAACCTTCTTCCACGTTTTTATTTTTTTCTCACACCACTTCAAGACCTTCATTCAACATGTTTTTCTTCTTAATATATGTATCTCCCCATTATCTCTTTTTAATTCATTGCCAAGTGATTCTTATTTTTTTCACTCACTCATGCTATTTTTGTCAAGTTCGTCAAAGATCTTCCTCCTAAAGTTAGGGCACACTACTTTGTCTAGTCAATCAGCAGCATTTGATGCCACTAATCCTCTTCCCCAGTTTTAGAATAAACTTCCTTTAGTTTCTTGGAAACTGCACCACTTACTTTCTTCCTGTATCTTCAGTCACTTCTTCATAGTCTCACTTTTGGGCTCCACTGACTATGTTCTACAGTTACTTCTCGTATATTTAGTAGATGATTTTGAGCAATTTAATATAGTCTTCTGATATCAATGATTCCAGGTACCTAATCACCAGCCTTGACATCCCATAGTTTTAAAACATATGAAAAATAAAGGATTGGTATAAAATTATAAAGCTATTACAAAGATATCTCCATAAAAGAGGTACCATGTTCCCCACCTCCCCTTACATGTAGCTGCCTTAGACTACATTCTGGGAACTAAGGGGCAGAATTGAAATGACTAAAGTGAAGATCAAGCGAAACTTTATAACATATAAAGCAGTTATTCTCAGGAGAGATATAAAGAGAAGAGCTTGGTTGCTTCTCAGCTTTACACTTGCACTAGGGTCTTAGAGGAGAAATGTGAGTCAAAGACATGTAGGGAGGCTGACAAGTATGGCCATTATCTTGACTTGTGAGTCTGACTCTTTAGTCTTAGAATTGTCTAGCCTCTTCTACCTTTTTCTTATGTTTCCCTGCCAGAAGGTATCTTAGGCAAGTTTTTGGGTTTCAGTGGCTTTTCTTTGGGTCAATCTTATTTGGCTTGGCATTTACCCAAAAGAGGATGAGTAATTAAATGTTTATTAGAAAACTATTATTCTTCATTCTCTTCTATGCACTATAATCAATTAAATTTCTTTTACACTAAAAGTTGCTTTGTCTTTATACGGAGAGATGGCTGGACCCTATTACAGCATACAAGTCCGGGGTCCCAGGGTACCACTTGGTTGCATGCTAAACAAAGGAACAGTAAAACATCAAAGTTAAATTGGCATAACTTGGGGCAAAAGGGAGTTTAGATTAGACTTACAGAAACCCTGGAGTTACTGGAGAATATTCTTTCAGGAATATTTACTTATTGATATGCATCTTAGCCAAATACTATGAAATCACCCAAAATTAATTTTAAATAAATTAAATATTATGACATCAAACACTTTTTGCTGGTGATAAATTTGACAACTATTCTAATCTATTGGCAGCTAGGATGGGAGTCCCAACTATGACTAGTGTTTAAGTTATTCAGATTCTCTTAGCCTGGAGTCACTTAAGATCGAAGAGATGACTTCCTAGCAGAACATGGTTAAATGACAATATTAGGGAAACATATTAGATAATACTTACCTGGGGGTCTCATTTATGTTCTTACTGCGAATTTAGATATATCTGATATTTAAGGGTCATTTTATAAGAAGTCTGTTTCTTCGTCAGCATAAGGAAAAGTGGTCCTGAATCTTGGGCGCCAAAGTATGGACTGCAGTACAAGATTGACATTTTCTCACCGCTGCCTAAGCAGTGGCTGGAAAATCATTGTGGTTTTCTCCATCTGCACCAGAAGTTGCCGCCTGTGGGCAGCCTGTCCCCTAAAGGAACTTGTCTGGGTTTTGAGCGGGAAGCCTAAGCGGGGGTTTCCCCCCCCCCCCATGACTGCCCAGAGCAGCGCCGAGGACAGTTGCTTGAGGCCTGGCGCTTGTCTTTTTATATTTGGCACCTGGATCATCGAGTGAACAAATCAGGTGTGCACTAAATGAGCCAGTTGTGTTCATCGGCTCATTAGTTAATAGTTCTGTGCCAGATGGGCTGATTGGTCCTAAAATGGTCCAATCAGGCAGGTATCAACAAGGGTGGGGAATCCCGAAAGAAAATATAAGGCAGGACAGGCACCAACTTGGGATTTCCAGACTCCTATTCTGTTCTTGGCTTCTGAGGACAGAAGAAAGGAAAAGCATCCAGCAACTGATCTCTGAAGAGAAAAGCTGAAGATCTCAACCACCTGGTGGCTGCACCTGAACCGGTCCTGCCACTGAACTTACTGGAAGACCCCAGACCTGGTTTCTCAAAAACTGTTGTGGGGTGCAGGCCGATGACTCACAAAGCTGTAAGGCTGGTGTATCTTACATTCCCTCTGGTGACTGGGTGACCAGCACTACTGGCCAGTTGCCCATTGCGTTCAGTGCTGTTGATGGTCACCAGCCACCGCTTTATATCCCGGTCAGTATTCAGAGCTGTTAGAAGATGGTGCATCTGATCCACAGGCCTCTAATGCTGCTGCCGCCTCTGTTGTCGTCCAGGCCAATGTTCAGAGCTGACTATACTTTAGACTGTGGCTGCAGGTGCTGTGATGCCACCTCGGTGCCCTGCCTGTGAGTACCTCCAGCTGCGGTGAGTTGGATACTGGCTGCAGCCACCATTTCCCCAAGACCATGTGTCCCATCCTGTTTTTGGCAGGATGGCACCGTCTTTGTGAGCAGCTTTATGTTTGGGAATTCTGGACACCGTGGACACTTTCTGGGGTGAGAGAACAAAAACTCATTGTTTTCCCTGTTTATTAAATAAACCCCATTTGTTATTGTTCCTTGAAGCTGAGTGGTCTTACAATTGTTCACAAGGGTGATAGCTCACAGACAGTGACCTGTCCTCTGTTAAGCACTGTCCTTTGACCTGCTAGAGAACCCCTGGTGCCCTTTTCAGTCCTAAGCTATTCTCTAGAAAGGAAGATTTTAGATAGAGGCTACAGTGCAAGAGCTCAGAACCGGGATGAACAGATGTCGGAAGGGTCAAGTGCACCGACAAAGCTTATCTTGTTTGTTTTATTATTGAGGCACAATTGACATGTAACATTAGAACAAATCCTCAAGTATCATTTGGTTCAAACTTGCTTCCTTATAACATTGGTTTCATTATAATTGCAGTTTCTAAGAAGCAATCCATAGTGTTAAGTGAGGACTTACTGTGTATTAGTATATTGGTTTCAGGTGTTTGAAACAATGATTTGCTATCCACATATGCTGCAAGATGATCAGCAAAATACATTCAGCTATTTGCCATCCTGAAAACTCCAAAGTTTTTTTTCTTATGATGAGAACCTTCAAGATTCACTCCCTTGACAATCTTTAAACACACACTACCACAGCATGAATTATAGTCACCTTGCTGTACTTCATCCCTATAAACTACCTATTTCACAATAGATAATGCTGCACTTTCACTGGAAGTCCATAGTTCATAATCCCTACATTAATTTCACCCACCTTCCAGGCCCCCTTCCATCTGGCAACCACCATTGTGTCCTTTGTATCCGTGGATTTTATTTTATTGTGTTGCTTTTTAGATTTCCCACAAAAGTGAAAGTAAAACTAAAACCATTCTTTCTCTATCTGACAGATTATCTTTTGACCCAGAACCTTTTACCCAAAGTCACAGGGTCCAGCCAGAGGAGCTTTAAGTAATTATCAATTCAAATAAAAAGAGTTAGCTCTGGGATGACTGGTAAGGCTGAGCAAACTCAGATAGCTGCTGAGTAGCTTGATAGCTGGAAGGATACATAGGGGATATTTATCAAGGCCTGCACTTTGTTTTCTTACCCTGGCTGAGCTATAGGTACAGAGTTCTACAGAAAAAGCAAGAGAACTTCAGCATAAATAGGTGGATTCAAACATTTGTATTTATTTTTACATTCATATAGGCAGCAACTGCATCTCAGCTAGAATGATTTGGAGGAACAATGCTATTATTTATGTTCGGTGTGGTTTCAACCTAAGCAGTTGTAGCAGGGCCTCTGATCATATTTAAATGCTGATTATGTGACCCAAACCTTGTGTATCACAGACCTAGGAAAAAAGGAATGTAACTGTCCTGCCGGCTCAGCACCTTGCTTTCCTTTTGGTTACCTGCCTCCTTTCCACCTGGGCTATTTAGCTGCCTTTACCTCTACTGGTCTCCCATCTACTGTGTATTACTTGGAGCTGGCTGCTGTGATTTTTTTTTTTAATGGGATCAAAACTCCACCCATTCTTTGTTCTTCTGGGTAACAAAAGCGCCTCTGAAAATTTATTCTGAGCCAAGGCATTCAAGAGATCATTCTTTATAGATTATTTTACCCATAGAAATTGTATGTCTTTGATCAGGGCCATTTAAGATCTTGTCCTACAGCAGTTAATTTTATGATGCAAGTGTTAACACTTGTGTCACTTGGGGTGTAGAGACATAACTCCTGAGGTGGGTGATGGGCTGAACTTCTTTTCTTTTTATCGGGAAGAAAGTATTCCACCATGAAGGAGTGACTGGAGCAATCAGTTGGCCAAGGATCCAGCTAAACTGACTTTATTTTCTTTCTGGGGGATGGCACTGGGGAGGGCTTGGAGAATAGGGGGGAATGGGATTGCTTTGGATGTTTGAAGTGATTCCCAGTTGCCTGGCATAGCCGTTTGCCGTGGTATTTTTCACACTTTATCTGGCATCCGTATCTCTGTTGCCTGAGAACTGTATTTATATTTACACTGTGAAGCGTGAATATGCTGCTACCCTTTGGGGAAAGGGATTCATCAAATAATCCTTTTGCTTGAGTATTATTAAGTGGACCATGGCACTTCCTCTGCTTGTTTTTGCTTGGAGCCCTTGGGACATGTGAGGTGGCCTTGTCCAGTTCAATGGGTTTCTGTAGGGTGAGCCAGATTTAAAGAAACATAAATTCAGTTGAGAGAGAAGGTAACATGGCAGAGCTGCATAATGGGCTCTAATAGACAAACCAAATAGTTAAATGCAAGATGCTTGCCGCATGCTAAAACTTAAGGAATGCATATTCAATGCAATGCATTATTAAATACAACATTGAGCATATGGGTACCCACAATTAATGTATATAAATAGCTGATAAAATTGCTCAGTATTAGAAAGCTAGCGGCAAAAATGACCTCATATGTCAAGCAGACAAGTAGGCAGCTACCATTTTCTTTGTACACCTTACAGATGATAAATTAGTTTTATGGTCTGCATGGGGCCCTTATCACACAACAGCACCAAGTGCATGATAAAGAAAAAAAATGCCTTTGCTCAAAAATCGAACTGAAATTTGGAGTCCCAGTGGAGCTCATTTTTTAAATGTAAAGAATTTTAGCCCGCTTCCTTTGGGGAAGATTTATTGTGGCTAAGAGAAATGTAGATCTTGGTTATGTGTTTTGATTAAAACTTGATATTTGTTTTTATTGACACTGGGTAGAATGTGAATCCGTCATAACTGGCTGCCTATTGATTGAGAGCAGTTTGGTCCAATGGGCACAGGACAGGAAAAAGAAGGGGGGAGTATTGGCTTCTATTTCCAGTTCTACTACTAAGAGGCAAAACTGACCTTGGATAACATTTTGTAAGTCTTTACTAGTTCTTTCTATTCTGTGTAATTCCTTTAAAGTTGGTCAATTAACACTGTTTTGTCTGCTATAATTTGTGTTAGCACGATATTGGGCAAATACAATAAAAGGCATTATCATGTACTGTGTGTGCTGAGTGGGGAGTCACTGATGTCTTTTAAAGATATCTATAGAAGCCAAAAACAAATAAACAAATTCTATAGAAACCAGTAGGAAACCAGGCTCTGTGGATAGTTTTGTGTGCTTTCCCAGCCCTCAAAAATTGACTCCTCACTTTGATAAACATAAAGCGCTCATGTGCTACTTTTCTACAGTTTAAACTTTGAAATTCAAAATAAATTAAATATTATGACTGAAATCAGTTAATATAATGGGACAGAAATCTGCCTTTTGTTCAAGAGGCTTGAGATTCCCATCCTCCTAAAACTGTTTGCCTGAAATCTCTGTTTTGCCAGGGGCAGGTCTCCTTACCATTATTTTCCTATCAAATCCCATCTTTTGTTTCACATCAGGCAAGCATTGGAGTGTGTCTATAAGAGAATGCACTCCTGAGCCCCTGGGGTGTGGCTGAGACTTCAGAGGAGGTTCAATTCCTAGTTTCGGACTGTCATGAGGGCCAGAGTGACAAAGGGGCAGCTACCAGCACCAAGGGGAGCAGCTTCAAGAAGATTCTTTCCCTTTATTCTCCGGTTTCTCACTCCACCATTGTGCCTTCCGCTCTGTTCAAGTCCCTTAGGACAATGATCTTTTAAATTCTTTTTTTAAAAGCTCACTTAATTCCTGCCCATAATTAGGAGCAGTGCTAGTTGCTTCTGCTTCCCACATGGTGACCATAAATGATGGGGATCGGTCCTCTGAGGAACGAAGCAAGTACTCACCAGGAGGAGCCTTGCTCTGGGATACACTAAGGGCAAGTCCAAGGGAAAGCCTTTTGGGACCTTTTCCACTAAGGTGTTATCTTTGTGGTGTCAGCAAAGTCTCCTAGTGTTTTGATGTCAGGTTTCCAATGAAATCTCCAGAGTGAATATATGTTTTGCCTCAGGCAGTATTTTTATTTCTTGATACTTTCTTAGAGTTGTATTAATAGTGTGTTGGGACCTGGTTATCCTGCTAAACACTGAGCAAATTAAATATTTCTTCTTGGTCCTCCTAATTGCCAGTATTTCCTATACATCTGATAGCTCATTCTTTGATGCATACATTTATTCTGCGTATATTTATCACAGTGTCAAGAACTGGCAATGCAGACTCTTCATAAATCTGCCTGTTTTCACACTAGCCCCAGTTTCACCTTTTTTTAAAATCAATACCAACATTCTCCTAAACTCCTGCTACTTTCAAGTTCTACTAAATGCTACCCAACCTGTACTCTCTTGAGTTCAAGCCTCTTGTTCATATGAGGTTTCTATGCTTAAGTTGTCTTGTCCTTGCCCTCTTCTTGAGTCACCCCTAATTCTCCAGGTGTCCACTGAATGAACTCTTCCTCTGGGAAGTCTTCTCTAGATCTACCATCACTAGGTTGGATACTTATCCATTATGATTAACCCTTGACAAACTTCACTGCTATACCTATTCAGTTGAATTATATCTCCTTTGAATCATATGTTCCTTGAAAGCAGAACCCATCCTCGCCATATATCCCCAACAACTACATAGACCTTTGCATGCAGAAACCATATAATAAATATTTTTTCATAAAGAAATGCAATCATAGTGGTCTCATTTCACAAGTTCCCCAGAGGACTGAAGATCAAAAGGGCTGCTTTATTTTCTCTTGCTGTTGTAACTTGGGAATGCTTGTTCATGTTGTGTGTAGTATCAGAGAAACTCAGAGCAGAAGAGTCATGAGTGTCACCATTCCAACTGCCCCTTCCCTGACCATAATTTCCCACTGAGGACATCTGGGAGAAATGGAAGCAAGTCATGCTTAACATTCTGACTTCCTGAGTGGATTGCTAGGACCAAGCCGTGGTGCAAGGCTGATCAATAGACTGTAAAAGACAAAACTGACAAGCATTGGGGGGGCTTTCTGTTTTTATGGGTTTTACTTTGATTCTCTCCTTTTCTAGCCCTTTGGGCTCTACTTCTGTTTCCTGATGGGGATTTGCCTTGAATTTGTTCTCCTGGCCTCTCTGCTTTGGGTCCTCCTGTTTGGAAAAATGGTATCCACAAAATGGTGGTTGATGTTGTAGTATGATTAGGTGTCTGTGTTCTGAAATACTTCTCTCCCACACTCCTCTCCTCCCTCTTGTTATTTCATTTGAACCTCTCATGGATAACAGTCCTTGAGCACACTAGGTTTTGATTTCTTTGATTTTATGTGTACCAGATGGGCATGAACACTTAGAAAGGTCAAAATGGTTTTTAACAGTTTGGGATCTCTGGGTACCACTAGGTTTTTCCCAGTAGTAAAAGGACTAAGAATCATGAAGAAGCTTTTAATTTACCAAATATTTAAGACAGTTATTTTTAGACCTCTGCTAGAGCTGATTCCAAATGTATATTTATGTTTTATATGATTACATTCCATACCATTTGCAATATAAATAAGGTTCACCATAGTTTTATTGGATGGCATACACACACTGTTAAATCCCTGGAACTGAGGAAGAAGAAAAGCTTGTCTGGCCACTCTTTCCTTGAATTATTAGATCAGGGAAATTCTATATGAACTCCATTTAGGAGTTCTTGTTTATATCACTTATGTAACTGCTCATGTAGCACCACATGCCAGTTGTCACTCTCCTTGACTCGTCATAAACTTCCTTCACTTAGAGGAAACTAATCTGGAAAGGTAATGACAGGGATGAATAAAGTCATTTTGTAGCTGTGCAACTCTGGTCATTAAAAACAAAGCAGACCCTTCTCAGGAGGCTGCTAACCTTGCCAGCTAGTTGACATTGTTTAGATCTGAGGACTCTCAGCCTGTGTCTGAACAGAGAAGAAAAACAGCAGGAATTCCAAACAAATACTCTCTTTTTAAAAGTTTTACTTGAGTTTATTAGCAGCAATGGAGCTGATTTTGAATAAGAATGAAATGGTGCCACAAGTGAGGCCCAGCCTCTCAGTTGTCAGCATGATAGTGTTAGACAATGGACAGATGCATTGAGATAACATGATGATATTTCTACCCTTTATTTCAGTTTATCTCCAAGTGCTATACCTTTACCTCCCACAGCTACTTGGGCCCTGGAGCACTTAAAAGGGGACAAAATACTTTGTCCTTGTTTGTTGGTAAAGTTGTTCCAGAAAGTGCCTCTGACTAGGGGTTAGGGTTTGGTTTCTTTGCACAGAGATTCTAAATGAGCACATAGACACACATGCAAAAAGTAGAATTTATGTCTCTGAATATGGCTTGTAAGGAGGGAGTAAACCTCTTGAATTTAGCAATCAAATTTGTTAAGGCTTCTCTAAAGCCTAAACTTCCAATTAACAAGCAAATCATCATCAGACAGCCAGTGAATGGCAAATTCATTCCATTCAACATCTTTTCAAATGTGGATTTTGTGCACTTATCTCCATGAAAACCCAGCAGGAAGATTTTCCCTGGGAGTGCTCCTACATCTGCCTGTTTTTAATGACGGTAATGGCAAGCAATATTCTACAATTACTTTGGTGATCTCATTTCAAGCATGCAAATCATATTATTGAAGAGCCCAGCAAATGCCATTTGTTCCTTGGAAATACCAGATAAGTTCTCCAGGGTGAGCAAAGGCCGCTGAGAGACACCCAGGTCCTGGTGTCTCATAACCTCCATGGCACAGTGGTAGCATTTGTCCAGCATGATCAAAAAAGATACCCTGTATAGAGACATCAAAAGAGATGTGAAACAAAAGTCCATGGTCAAGAAGTCCCTCCTTTCAATCCATTCATGAAAGATTAACTTTGTAGCTCATTTACCTAAAAAAAAAAAAAAAAAATCACATCAAAAGAGAAGTGTGGAGAAGGAATGACCATAGTTTGGGAGTCAAATTCAGGGTCCTGCTCAAGAGCTGAGGCATTTGAATGTGGTGTGAAATTCTTGGTGACTTTTCCAGTTTTCTTTACCTTCTAATTTACTCACATAAAATGTGATATAGAACTTCTTCCTCCACATGTACGAACAGGCAGCATGAATAGTGTAATCTCGCAGTTTCCCAGGATGAAGATCTTTAAACTTGCCCCTAACTTCCATCACAAGACATTTGACCATTTTCTGTATGTGGTTGGTGCCATGATGTGCAGATCCCCTTTCAAGGATAAAGGATTGTTCTTCTGAGAGTGGTTTTGGCAGACAGTATCTAGCTGTCAACTTCCTTTGAAAATTGTCTCTCTCTCCTCTTCTTGAGATGTTTTGGGTCAGTGACTGATTGGTGAGGATATAAAGGCTTACCTTCTTGCATTAGCTCATACCAAGTAGCATCCTATTGGTAAAGTTCCTTGTAGATATGTTTTGAGACTTCACTGAGATTTAACTATTTCCTCCACCTAATTCTGCTTCCCTCCTGTATCTTTCACAGTGCTGTTCCCCAAAGCATTTCCTAATATGCATAGTGATGTCCGTTTCACAGTCAATCCAACATGAGACTTAAATGAATTAATTATTCTACTGTAGGCAATTTACTCTTTTAGGGTAAGATGTGCATCCTGTTAAATGCCAATACTTGGTGCAATTTCTAAGTCATTTATGTTGCAGACTGTATGAGTTTCAATGTTTTTCTACAGGAAATTTCTTGGGCACCAAAATTAGGGAAAATAGGTATAAGTCTACATCAAGAGAAAGACAAAATCTCAGGCATCTGGTGATACCAGAGATAATTTTTAGCATCCTGGAATTTTTTCTTTCTTTTTTACTTAATGATTTTTTTAGTTATGACAGAGTACCCCTCATTGTTTTTTAAGAATGGGGCAGTGAGTTTGAAAACAAAGGTTTATGCAAAATAAACACATTCATGGCAGCACTTCCCTTGCTTTACAATTTGTGGAATATAGGCCAGGCATGGTGGCACAGGCCTGTAAGCAGCAGCCTAGGAAGCTGCAGTGGGAGCCAGGGGTCTCAGTTCAAGTTCTGCTCGGGACAACGTAGAGAGAGCTAGTCCCCCCCCCCAAAAAAAAATAGCTGGGTGTGGTGACAAGTGCCTGTAATCCCAGCTAACTGGGAAGCTGAGGCTGGGGATTGCTTGAGTCTGTGGTACCATGGAATATGTTAGCCTGCAGTTCCCCGGGCGAGACCTAGTCTCAAAAAAAAATTATATTGTGGAATATAAAGCTTTAGCAGCAACACGGTCAGATTGCCATGGTACCACTCTGTGGGTCCTTTCTGGGTGAAGTCTCTGTTTTCCTGTTACTGCTACTGGCCTATCCTCATTTTTTTACTTGCTGCTTCTTTATAACTTAATCTTGCTCAGAAGGTCACATGGTCTCGTCTTTACCCAGGCTCTCTGTACAAACTGTCAAATTTCATGTTCCCTGTTAATTACTTGATTCTCTGACCAGTATCTGAATCTCAGCTCAACTATTACTCAGTGAACTTCTGGTAAATTCATGGGTTGGTTGTTTTCATGTCTGGTTCCCATCCCAAGACTGTCAATTGCCTCCACCTTGAGGACTAGGGAAAAGTGACAAGTATGAGATGTGTTGACTTCAGGCTATGCAGGCAGTGGGTTGGGGCAAGACTATAGTTGTGCAGGTCGAATGTCTGCCCATTCAGCACACCATTGTTGATATTGCTCTTGGAGGTTTTGGTCCAGGTAATATTTCTCATATGAACATTTAATGTTTGTAAGTTTCACCTTACAGATGATGGAGTGACTTGCTATAGATTGTTCTATTTGACTGAAGTATTTCAGCAGAACTATCAACAAATTAACCTAATGAGATCCCAACTGAACTGAAAACTTGATGTTGCACAAAAACTTAAGCAATGACCATTTCCTCCTAAAATCTTACATCTTTTTGGCAAAAATGATATATACATTACACAGAGATTGATCATAGTATAGTGACATTTGTAAATAATAAAATTAATTTTACAAATATGAGATGCACGGTTCAGGAGGGAAGACTAACCATATAAAACAACAAAGTCACCCACCTTAACGGTATAGCAATTGTAAAATGAGGAGTGGAAACCGTTTATGTTGGCATGATAAGGGTTCAAAAGGTTAAAATAAGGTGAGAATTGAATGTTAATGGAGAAATATAATTTCAGTAATGCTAAAAATTTTAGAGGGTATTCTGGACCTGATAAAATATGACAAGGGACAAATCTAACTTATTTTTGTAGAGGTGATGCAAAAAGCATAACAGAGATGATAGATAATGCTACGTGGGTAATTAGCAGCCTATGTACAGTTCATTGTTAGTGTTTTCATATTATTAAAAGTACCTGTATACTTTTTTCAACTTTATCCACTTTGGACAGCAAGATTTTGATATGAGTCAAAGGTAGGATCCAACTCTTTCAGATAGCTTTTTTAACCTTTGGGAAGTTGTTTAACTTGGGATTTCCTAAGAATTCACATAGTTAGGCTGAAGCTAAGAGAACATTCACCATGGCATATAGACTTACTGTACTATTCATTTTAGTCAAGCAGAGAGAATATCATGATCTGTACATGGGCTATAATGTGGTTCTAGTTATTTCTCAAAAGAGTTAGAGAAAAACATTAGTCTGTTACAGTTAGAACAATTTTTCTGTTTAGATCCAGTGTGAATTTTTCAATATTCAGATTCTGCTAATCCTTTCTTTGCATCCTTGTTGTGGCAGTTTATACTGGGTGCAATTTCATCCTATTGTCCCATAGGCAGGCAATATCAATTGTAGCATATGAAAAAATACTCAAAGTTCCCTTCAGGCAAAGCAAAGCTTAAGGGGATTTGGCTCCTTGGTGACATGCTCTACAAATACTTGACATTAGAATGTGTCTTTTGTTTGTGAGGTTCTGTGGTTCACTGTTGAGCTTTTCTGCTCTAAGTGCATTCTCTAGGCTGCTACCTATTTATTCTGAGTGTGGAAAGGAAGAGGAAGGGTTGTTAATGTTTGCCTTTTTATCAAAAAGAGTGGCTTACACAATGAAGCTCTGAGCTGAAAACATTTCAAGTGTAGACAGCATCCTGGATCCTATGAAACTTTAGAAACTTCCTTGTCTGCAGCAGTGCAGAAAGTTTGGTATTTAATTCTTTAAATGCCTTTTGCTTCAACAAAAGGCACTCTCATTAGATGTTTGTTGGCTTGAATGGTGTTTCATCTAGGGAATTGGGGCTTGTTCTAGAAGACACAGAAAGCTTGTCTAAGCTTTCTGAGCAGAGAACTTCTTGACTTATTTACCTGTAAGCACTCAGCATGATGTAATAACTGCAGTAGTCACAACTATGTTTAATGGCATTTACCATGATCCAAGTTGTCTTTTGAGTATTTTATCTATATCATTTCAATTTATTTATACTTCAATCTTATGAAATAAATATATTATTATCTCCATTTTACAGATGAGGAAATCCAAGAGAGAATAACTTCTTTGCAAATGTCACAAATGGATTCAAATTTTGTTATTCAGACATTAGATTTGATACTTATGGATAAAAGACACCATAGAAGCCATTGAAATAGTAATTATATAAAGAGAGAAAAATAGCTTACTTATTTGATATTTCCTTTAGAATCTGTGTGAGATAGAGAAAATAATTCAGTAATTGTTGTAGAAGTTTGTTTTCACAAGACAGGGGCTACTGGTGTTACTCTAAGGCTCTGTGTCAGCATATCAACCTGGCTGACAGCTTGGCCACCACTGCTATCCCCAGACACATTAGCATTGCTTACAGCATCTGTCTTCTTGGTCTTTGAGCACCTGAGTTACATTCCGAGTGGTCATAAAAGAGTCTTAGAGCAAGTCCTTCAGTCATCACCCCTAACTGAGCTGCCACAATTTCCTAAGACAGAGGGAGTCAGGGGAAGTGTTGATTCTGTTCTCCTGAAAGCAAGTTCAAATAAACCTCTGACCTTTCCTACCTTGTCCTCCTGCTCTTTTCTTCTAAGTTTTCTCACAACAACTCTCCCAAGTCTCAGAGGGTTAGGAATGAAAGTATTTGGTCATGAAGGAAGACAACTGTGAAGATATAATAGTAAATTTTTCTCTCACTTTCCTTTCTTCTTAAGACTTACAACCAAAGGTACTGTTCTTTGCATTAGAAACTACACCCCCATTGAAAAGACAAGGCGATTGACAATGCTAAGAAGTCTTTTTATGCTCTAGGAGTCACCTCTTTTTATTTTTAATGGGAACCAAAAATCCTCAGAGTCAAAACCATAGCCATAGAGAATTCAATACACCGGTGACCATGGACACATTTCTATTAATGCAGGCTTGGACTAATCAGCCCCAGAAGAAAATAAACCATGTTTGGGTGGACAAATGACAATGGTTTAGATGCTGGCTACAAAAATACTAATTAATTGCATGAAATGGTTTTAAAAAAATCTAGGATAAGTAAGTTGGTAAGATTCGTTCCTCCGTTAGCCTGTATAACCAGCACCTGTGGTACTGAGTCTTCCCTGTGACTGTGAAGCCCAATGGGTGTGTGCGTAAGTGTGCACCCCTGGGCCTAGGAGAAAGGGGATAAAGGGGAACAGAAAGCAGGAGAGAACACTAGAGAGTGAGAAAGGCCAGTAAAAGGTTTCTGTGGGGTGAGGGGGTTGCCTGGCCTGCTCTGCCTGGTGTGTCTGTAAAACTGCTAGGCTGATAAAGAACCTATCAAGAGCCTGATACCAGCACAATTGGCATCATGAACAGGATACTTATACAATTGATAAGGAGGGAGTGGTTCAACGCAGAGAAGGCGTGCCAAGTGACATAGACTTCAGGACCGTTCAACACAGACAACATCCTGCTCTTGCGCATTTCTAAGTCTGAAATTTTGACTGTTTGACCTAGACCAAGATTTTAATTTAATCATTTGCGCCTTGACAAATTTGCATTTATGTTCTGTCCTTTCCTCTTTACTCTGATACTACTATTGCTTGGCTGCAGTGTCCTAGGACTTAATCTGACTTTCAGAACATGAGATTGAGAAATAGCCTCTTATCTGAATCTCTTGGGATCCAGAGGTGCTAAGAGGCTCTGGAAGTTCTTGACTTTTACACAGGGAAGGATTCATGCAGGAGTCAGTACTAGAGAGTTAGAACTATAGATTTATTATAGGTGACAGTATGCACCCAAAAGTGAGCATGGGAAGATTAAAAAACAAATCTTGCCTTAGATCTTAAGACTGCTGATATAAATACTTGCTTAGTTTGAAGGGGTAGAAGTTCACAGATGAGACCCTTAATGGGTTTTGACCACCTTTGCTTAATAAAGGAGGTAAGCATTTACAGACTTAAATGAGATTTGGCCAATTTTGTTGATCAAAAACACCTGACCCCTAGTCTCCTTTTAGACATTTTACAATTAGTGGCACAGGTGTGAAATAAATTAATAGGGGTTGAGGTCAAACTAATAAGGTTTGGTTCACTTTGTCTTAAAATGTGCATAGCTATTTCTCAGAAATAGTGGAAGGGAAGCTAAGGGGCTGCAGCCTTTGTGCTAAATTTTTGTTTTAACTCAAATTTATGAGGGGCATGGAACTTGGGGAGAGTGAAGTGTGGAAAGTCAAGAAGGAGAAAATTTCATTAAACTAGAGAGGAAAATTTGATCATATTGTCAAGCTGAGGGCATAAAAATAGATATTGGTAGTCAGAATACAGGTGAACAAGTCTGAGAACAGAGTTACGTGATTGCCAATAAATGGATTTCTGTCTATAGCTGGCCTTTCCTGACTGCTGTTTGAAGAAGTGAGGGAGATGTGTCGATAAGCTTAAGGGACTAAGAAAGGCAGAGATATTTTGAATAAACTGGTCCCGTTTCCTTACTTTATCATTGCTGATACTATTCATTTGATGTTTATTATTTACTGCATTATTACTAATTATCTTTCATGCATGCACATCTTGGTTCCCTAATTTATAGCAAGCTCCTGGTGGGCAGGAATCATCTATGTATCCCATACTACTTATACAGATTGTCTAGAACATCTTAAGGGCTTAGTGAATACTTGTGATGGATTGATTGAGACAGATCATTAGGACTCACTGCTATGAGCTGTCTCTAGCTGCTTTGAACAGATGGCACTGGTTTTGCCCATTTAATATGGACATTGTATGAGAATAAAAACTATCCTAACTATGGTGAGGAGGCAAGACAGTGAAACTTGGACTCTACATTATGGTCCCTTTAGATCACACATTGATCTAGTCACAAAGGAGAACTTGGGTAGCACAGAAAAGGCATACGAGAAAAAGGCTTTCTTTGCCCATTATTACCATACATGATACTGTATTTTTAATTTTAAGACAATCTGGTAGTGCTTTTATATTTTTTTGGGTACTCAAAATCTATCCACATATGTCTCATTTGTCTGATTAAACTAGACTCTTAAAGAAGGCAGTTCGAAAGATCCAGTATTTAGGGTACATTTTTTCATTTATTTATTATTATGCTATTGATTAGATGACTGGTTTATCACCATGGAGTTCTTCAAATCTTTACTAAGTACTTCAGCCCATACTGGCCTCTTTCTGATCTGATCTCATGTAATTCAAATTACATGAATCCCTCGTTTTGGTTTTGATTATATGTAATTGCATTCACAGTATATTTCTATCTTTTATGCTATGTAGATAGCAGATATTGCATTTTATGTCTGTTTTGTAATCTCAGAATCACTGAGCACAAAGATCAGATACATTGAGTAGTCAATGTACAGTTTTTGAATAGAAATAAATAGTAAAGAGGAGGTAAGTTATAGAAATCCTTACATCTGTTTTGGGATCTACACAGTGTTCTATCTCCTCTTATTTGATTGCAAGCTCTTCAAGACTGTCCATCTAATTGGTATATAATTTTCCTTAATTCCAATGTATTATCATTCAAGTTTTGTATATTTAATAAATATTATGGCCTGTGATGACCATGGTTTTTAAGATGAGGTATTATGTGTATAGCATATTGAATATAATAAATTAGTAAGATAGCAGCTTCCAAGTAGGATGTCTTTGTCTCATTGCTCTTTAAAATTAAGCTCAAAAGAGGGAGCTGCAGAGCTCAAGAAATAGTAATGGGCAGAGGGGACCTCTTACCGGTAGGTTGCCAATTCACAAATATCAAATCTTTACCTTTTGATGAGTGCTTCATAGTCTGAATAGAGGATTTTATCTAACTCCTCACTCTGGTGTGTGTATGTGCAATGGGGTGGGATGTCAGGGCTGTCTTTTTAAAGTTGACTTTTTAAATATCAATCTTAAATTGCTTACCATTTCAGCAAATCCTCTTGCTGTTTTGGTTAAATCATTACTGTGTCATACAAACATGTATGATATGCTTTTTCTTCCTATTGAAATGTTGTTCTCAAATTACATATGCAAACACTTTGAGGCAAGAGTCATTATGTTCTCCTCACCTGGGATGAAAGTTATTCTCAATCTGTACCAATACCTAACTGAATGCCTCATTTATTAATTACTGATTTCACCAGAAAATACTGGCTCACAAAAAAGTCCACTTAGAGACTAGTGTGCTCATAAAATTAAAACTTTTCTGTCCTTTAATTTCTGCTTAGTTCTCTCATTCATAGGTAGATCCTTGACTAGCTTTCTCTCTCTAAAGTGTTTTGAGGTAAACATTAAAGGCAACTGAATATTCTTAAAACTCGAAGTTTTCTACATCCTAGAGGAAATGGAGAAAGGTCAGTAAGAGGGCTTCCAGACTTCACTCCTTCTAAATATGGCTATCATAGCTTTCACGCTCCCAAGAGTGAAGACCTTAGACTCCTCTAAGCTGTCAACTTGATACTTTTTAGCAACATAGATAAAAGTCACTAAACAACAATGACAAGCCCCTGAAATAGATTCATGGGTTTGTGGTGGTTAAGAGCTGGGCTTGCTAAAAATAAAGCTGCTTCTGCTCCCTCCATCATCCTTTTTCTGCTAGACTATAATTAAAGTCCACATCTGAAATTCTTATTGAGCGGCAAAGTCCCATGAGTGATTGGCATCTGGCATCCAAAAATATTCCACAAAGAAAAGTATTCTCAGTGGCACATCTGACAGGCTTGGCTCACTTTCAGTGTTCCTGGCTTCCTTATGAGTGGCAAACCAATGGATGAATAGGAAGATTGCTTCAGCCAATATCAATCAATCAGTTGGATCTTCCATCAATGGCTAAAAGCAATTTCCCATGCCTTCCCTTCACTTACCCCACACTGGCACATGAGAGAAGAGTGATAGGAGAAAAATCAACCTCACTAATTGGAACACTTTTTTTGCCTTGCCAGTGCTGGGAAAGAAGGAACAGGCTTGGTTGGGAAAATGTGATTCCCTGGCGAGACTAAGAATTGCGCTTGCCTGCTGGTCCAAATAGTATTAGTTTGTGCCTAGGAATTCCACCCAGTTAAAGGACTTTTGTAATTTCCCTGGAAGGGAGAGATTAGTTTTAGTGAGGAGGAGGATAAGTTTCCTCATCATTTTGTTTTTCATGCTTGTACCATTTGCCTGGAAACTAGACAATGTATGATTGCACATGGGTTGCTTCTCATAGAATCCTAAATAAGAATGTGTTGGGCAATGAGAGGCATTTTTTCCTCTGAGCAGTGAAATAAACCTAATCATATGAATATACAATGAGATAAAACACCAATCTTGCACCCAAAGGTTTTATGATTTTAAGTAGACTTGTGCTAAACTCTTATCATAATTGTAATTAGAAAAAGCAGGCCAGTTTCCTGCTGCTTGTGCTCACATTTGACATGTGAACAGTATGAGGTTAGATGCCTGAGCTGAATTCTTAATTTGCATTAGTTTAGAGTTTCTGTTTGCTATATTGCAAGTGAAGACTTCATATGAAATAATGTTAACTCTGCTGAGCACAAGTATGGTATCATTCTATATTTGCTGGAAGCAATATTTCAAATTTTCACTATGCAAAAGTATTAGTGTACATGATAATAATAATAAAGAGGTCTATCTAAGGAGATCCAGATATAGAAAAATATCATCTTAGAACAGAGAAAAAATTGAAATGATTTGAGGTACATGAGACTTATCTGATGACATCAGTGGTTGTGGCATAAATTTCTCCAACTAACCAAACCCATTTCCTAGGACTTGCATTATCACTGTCTGTCAAAGGGAGAAAAATAAAGCAACAGCAAAAACAAACCAAAACAAAAGTGGTAAAGCAAAACCAAAACAACCATTCTGGTGAGGGAAATGTCACAGACATAACTTCAAAATCAAGCAGAAAGTGGAATGCCACTTAGAGATGTTTTCAACATGAGGAACTGATAAACCAATATTAATTAATGCTTAACTTGTATCATTTTGTGGGTTTCAAATAGCCTTTGTCTTCAACACATGACAATATTTGACACAAATGCCAGAACAGATATTGTCTAATATAGCAAGACCATTTTTCTATTTTTAGACTACTAGAAAGATGAATGTTGGATCTAAGAAATGCAAATGCTGTCGTTCTCTATCCTTATATGGAGAAGCTGTGATCAAACAAAATTAAGTTGTGGATCTAAAGTGCCACAGGTGCTTATGGAAAATCGACCGTAATTTTGGTCCTGTGGACATAATCCAATTGTACTTTCTGAATTGGACAATGATTGGAAATATGACTATAGATTATGAATAATGAATAGTTGCCTTTTTTACTTTGCATTGATATCATGAGGTACCAACATAGATATACTTGAGGTAGTGATTTGTTCAAGTTGACTTATTTTGTCTGAGTCTAAACTTACTATTATTATGTAATACATTTTCAGTAATTTTGCTAGCTAGTTGATGCCGTGTTGCAAACTTGAAATTAGCCAAGGTGGGAAAAGTTTGAATTCATCATCCCAAAGAAAACATTTACCAAACGTTTACTAGAGATATAAATAAACTAGATATCTTGGTTATTAGACCAATGCCTAGAATGATACATGCAATATTTAAATGTGTAAGTATACTAACTAATGCTATATGCTAAGAGCTTGTTCACTATAAAAGAAACATTTAGTGAATTTTACTCCTTTAATATATTCTCATAAAAAATAGCATGATCTGTCAGAAACTGGACAAAGCCATGGTAAGTATTGTTGAGATGTGTTCTGACTCTGGGAATGAAGAGAGGTGATTTCTGTTCTTCATATAGAGAGACAAGATGTCATTCTCTCTTAGAATAGTCTAAGAAGGAATTCTGAAGCAAATTTCCTAAAGTGAAAAGTTCAAATCCGTCCCTGGACAGCTTTTGGTTTCTTTGTCAATGGGAATGATATTTAGAGAAGGAATCTATTTTAGGACTGTCTGGAGAGAGAAAATCTTGAGCTATTCTTAAAGTGAGAAACTCACCTATCCTAAAGATTGTGGGATATTCAGTGGTGAGCTGGGACTGGCAGGCAGGGGCCCAGGAAGCTAAATGTGCATATGTCTTCTCAACTTTGCATCCTGAGACAATATTTTGGAAGCTTAAACTCAGTTATAATGGGGCTATTTACATGATGAAAAATAACAAATACTGAAATTAGAGTTTTTGTTGTTTAAGATTGTACCATAAATATCACTGGATACTAACATATCCTACAATTAAAATCACAGACAGTAATCAAACTTTTACTCAGAAGTATTATTTTCTTTTAAGATTATTCTTTGAAAATCATTTGATTTAAATAAGGTAATTATGAGCTACTGGCATGGTAAGAGTAAAACCTGCATAGCAGAACATGAGACTTCTCTCACCTCAAGATATAAAGGGTCTATTGAAATAAATGTTTATGTCCATAGTGGAGAATTGAGGTATTATTTTGCCACCTGTTTTTTTTTTAACATATTTTCTATAAGACCTAAATGACAATGTAAAATATGATAGATACTTTAGGAAATGTGAAAGATGTACAAGTTGGACAGAATTTTGCTAGCAAGCAAATCAAACACTTGGTGAATGATCACTGATTATAATACCATATATATAAATATATATATATATATATATATATATATATAAATGAGAGGAAAACAGTTGAGTATTGGGTACATCATCAGACATGTTTTCTCGGAAGGTGAGACTAGAGCAGAATCTTTTAAGATCAGTCTTTGAATATTTGGGTGTTGCAGAGGTGATGGCAAACCGTATCCAGGTGAAAAGTAAGTCAATCAGAGAGAGCACTTCTTGAATAGGGTCTGTTAACAGACATTCCTGGTAAGAGGAAGGAAAGAGGAAAGGTGGGAGGGAGGAACGGTAAAAATTAAAGCAAAGTAAGAGGAGCAAAAAAGTGTCAGCTTCTAGCTTCAGGGTGTTAAGTAAAATAGTTCTACTTTGTAGCATGGGTGGTAGCTGTAAAAACATCATGCTGCACAAAAAAATCCTCTTTCCATAGATGAGAACACCAAGTTAGATGAGTTCTCAAAATTGCCAGGTTTCCCTAAACTAATGTACTACTTTTATGCCAAGAGGAGAAGGAGGAACATAAGGAGGAATATGGGAGGTTGACCCAACTGCACCCAATCACATAAACCTGTAGCAAATGACTTGATGGAGTGGACACTCTGCTAAAAGTTTGGGTAAAGGTTAAAGTTAACAGAGGTTAAAGTTAAAGGGACATTACTCCATTCTTAGCTGAAAGGACGCCAAGGGTGAATAGCAATATGTTAGAGATGGAGAGAAGTTCCAGTGATTGAAATGAAAAGAGACCGAAGATTCAACTAAAAGAAAGCCTGAGCATTTATTATGAACTGTACCTCTAAATCTTTCCCAAATGGCAGAATTACTGCAAGTTAGTTCACCAGGGAACCAAGGATACTTTTGACAGAACTACACAATCCCTTGGTAAAGATAAATGGGGTGTAATTTAAGTAGTCCCAAACTTTTCTACAAGCTTCAAGATCACTGCACATTGTTGGATCTGTTCATAATGGCCTGGACTGTATCCTAAAAATACCAGTGGGAGAGACTCAAGCGGACTGGCCAGGCTAGAAGAGGAAAATGAAGCCATTTGGATTTGGCTGAGGCTATGGATGGTGTGACAGTTTGCAATTTATAATTTTTTTTAGTCCTTTTAACATTCTTTATCTGCCTTTATTTGCTCAACAGCCCTTTGCTGAAGTTCACGCTCAGCTTACCACATTCGGTGAAGCACACAGCAGTGGACAGGGGAATTTAATCTAGAAATCAGACTGACTTGTCTTTGCAATGTATTTCAGCTTCCAGGGCTGCGCTATGAGGATGTGGACATGAGAGCTCTGTCCAGGTCAGGTGGCCCGAGAGCCCCGCCAGCCTCCCTAGCAATGCCTTTTAGGCAATACTGTCAAGCAGACTCCCATCTCCTTAATTGACAGGGATGAGCATTTTAATAAAATGAAGTTCTGGGTGTTTTGAAGCATGAAGCCTAGTAGAAAGGAGAATCTGATCAGCTTTTGCCATGCCTTTCATAATTGTGAATCCTTCCATCTGACTGCCTGTAATTCGCCTTCCCAGACATTCAGAATAGATCATACTCACTTCGAGCTGTCTCAGGCGCGTTGCTCGGGATTCTTTCAACCTGCCTTGTAGCTTTCAGGTGGTAAGATGGCAGGCGTCCAGTGTCTCTGAAGAAAAAAGCCTTCATTGTTCATTGCGCCACTGTATCTTTCAACCCTTTTTGTTATATCCTGGAAACCTATTTGCTTTTTAGCTGCTGCCACATACTGGGAAAACATCTTTATCGAGTGATCCTCAGCACTATGGCTGGAGTCCTTTCCATCAGGGGGCCTGTGCATCCCTAGTGGAGATGAAAAGTCAAAGTGCTTCTGTCCACCTGGTCAACTTTGTGTCAAACTAATTTGAATGTCATTGGCTTTTGTGCTACTTTGCTGCTGAAAATTTCCTGAAATTGTTGCCATCTTCCAAGAAGGCATTACTCTTTGGCAAATATTCTCAAATTGAACTACCTTTTGATTCTAAATACATGTCATCTACAGAGGGTCTTTTCCAATATACCAAGGACATTCTGGGTCAGCTTGCCAATGGAATGAACTTGTCCATATTGCCAGAAAAACTCTGTAATCTCTCTCCTGTGTTTCCTAAAATCCCCGTTTCCCTTATTATATAAAAGAACCTTGATTCTACCAACTAAAAATTAATTTGGATTCTAAGCATTCTGTCACTCAACATGTACATTTTAAGCCTACCTTTCATTGTGTGCACAGTGCTGTACAGTGAAGAAGGTATCAGTCATTCATACACAATGTAAGTTTATTTCATTACAATGTTTCCCTCCTGTCACATGGCAGAAACCACAGCTAAATAATGCAGCTAATAATGTGGGATAGGGAAAAAGGAAATTGAGAAAAAAGCAAAAGTGATTTTGAGCAAATAACTCTGAGGATGGCAAAGCTGCCTAAGTAGAAGACAGTTCTCTATAAAAAGAATATGAGGCTATTGTTTGGGAAAGCACCACAATGAGTTCACTAGATAAGAGCAAGCTGAATGGAAATAGAAGTCACCTCAAACCAATTTTAAAAGTTATCAATTTGGAGGAGGGCTATAGACACTTAGGATACTATAGTTTAATTGACCAAATAAGTTAATTTAACTTTATTCATTCTCTCTTGTGTACTAATACCAGGACAACATAATCAGCTTGCTATATGTACCACTCAGTATCAAACATATTAGTTTTCTAACTCTGTCTTCCAGGATTCATAGCTACCAAAACCAAAGAGGGTACACAGTCCCAGTACCTAGTCAACACTTAGTATTTTGCAGATAAAGGATATCAGTATATTTGATATAAACTGAGCACTAGATGGAGTTGAGCAGGGAACTATTTGTTACAACCACCATAAAATTTCATGAAAAAGATGAGCCTGTGTCATTTCATCTACAGAAGACCAATGTATATTCCCACTGGATTTAGGAAAATTAAGGTTGACATAATTCTTTATGCTTCTTCTCGGTGTCTTACAGAATGGTGATAGGAACTCTAGAATGGTGATAATGATGATAAGAACTATTATTTATTGAGTGATTGCTGTGTGTTAGACATGTGGTTGAATAGCTTGTTTGTAGTATATCTTATTTGTAAATCTTATTTGATCCTCATGTAACCTTACAGTGTGTGCGCTATTATTGTCCCATTTGGAAGATGTGAACACGAAATTGTGAACAGATATGTGACCTGCCAAAGACCTCATTCCTCATGTACAAAGACTACAATTAAATTCAGATTTAACTGACAGTGAATGCCTACTGGATTTTTGAGGAAAATGTTTTGGTCTGAGTCTTTGGGGGGAACTACAAGTCCATGAAGGTTTGCTTTCAAAAGATGACTGTAAATCTCTCCTAGAATTGGTCTCATTCTACCTACTTAGTATATCTTGTCTTTTCCAAATAGAAGTGCTTTGGGTGTATGGAAAAATTTGTACAATTCCCCCAGCTAATTATTCTCTCTTTTACTTCTTCAGTGTTATCTACTTTTCAATATCCTACTAGGAATCTCTAGAGAGTTTTAAGTTGTGGGTATGACTATTCTGCTGCAGTCTGTCTTCCAACTCCTACTATTGGCCTAACTAATAGATTACTCTTCTAACCTGTCTTTCCTGTTCTGAAAGTGAAAATAATGATATAATCTGCTACCCAGGTATCATGTGAGGATTAAATGGTAATAGACATTTAGAACAATGCCTGGAATAGAGAAGGCACTAGGTAAATAATGATAATGAACACTAAAATAATAGCACTATCAGTAAATATTACAGTAATTATGCTGTTATTATTTTTTGCAATATTTTTAATTGAGGTAATACTGGTTTTTAGTGTTGTATGTTTTGAGATATAACTTCACCCTTTATCAAATATATGTTACTAAACTCATCTACCACCAAAGCATGCATAATCCACCCCATTAGTGTACTGCATCCTCTCCCACTACCTCTACTTCTAGTACCTTCAGTTCTGCTATCATATTTCTAGGATATGGTTTGATTTAGCTGTGTCTGTTCCTTTATTTTGTTTACTTATCTTCTACATATGAGTGAAATTATTCAACATTTGTCTTTCTTCTGAATTCTTTTGCTTTGCATATTCCTGTCTAGTTCTATGTTGTCACATGGTAATATTTCCTCTTTTTTATAGCTGTGTGATATCCCCCCTCTGTGTGTATAGACACAACATCTTTTAGCCCACTCATCTCTTCTTGGGCACTTAGGCACCCATAACTTGGCAGTTTTAAATAGTACTGAAATGTGACCCCTCTGGGCTTGGGGAGTTAGAGGTGGGTGGTCCCCCCCATCATATATTCCACTGGCAGGAGGCTCTCAATGGAACCAGGATGCCATAACAGGTGACCTGGGACCAAGGGGCTTGTCCCCATATTTCTGCCCATCTCTGCAGGTAGACTGGCCAACTACGCCCCTGTGGGCTCCACCCTCCTTTGCAGCCCTTTTTTGATTGGGGGAAGACTGCCAGGTGCATGGGTCCATGGAGGGGTATCACCCCTTTGGATTTACTCCAAATTCAGTCAATCCTTTCCAGGAACAACTAAATCACTAATTCAAAGGTAGAGGCGCATAAAGATGGAGGTGAGGAGAAAAAAACGAAGGCCTGGGACAAACAACATTTTGGATCCATGGAACACAGTTATAGTGAGACCAATTATAGTGGCAAACTGTCACAGAAATACACCCACAAGTTTTCCACAGATGAGAATGGTCCTGGTTCAGAGATACCTTCAGAGTGAACTAGGCACTCTCTCATTCCATGAGGGAAAAGAAGAACACAGAGACAAGGCAGTGGCCTTAAGACAACCAGTTGGACCAACTATCCTCTAGTGGCTATCCTGATCAAGAAACTTTTTTATACAGGAGAAACTCTCCCAAAGCCAGAGACTAACTATAAACAAAGAAGAAGCAAAATGTAACAGAAACAGGGTCAGAGAAGATAATGCAGTAAGAAGGAGGAGGCATTGAAAGGATCCAAACATGGACAAAAGACTACCTGCAACAAAGATGCACTGAGAAAACTAAGTACAGGCTGTTGTGTCCCAGGAAAACATGTCTTCCCCTGGAAAAGGATATTGCACCAGGGAAGCAAAGGAAGAATCCAATGGGCTAAAAATTGACTAACAACTGGCAGTGAAATAGGAGTTGGAATGACTAGAGAGGTGCACAAGGAGAATGGGAGTGGGGAGGAATATCCAAAAGGGGAATGTAGACCAATCTTATATAATAATAATAATAATAATAATAATAATAATAATAATAATAATAATAATAATAACACTAAAATAAACTGCTGCAAAGAACATAGGAATGCACATACCTCTTTGAATTAGTGTTTTTATGTGCTTTGAATAAATATCAATGAGTGAAATTCTGGATCATAAAGTAGATATGCTTTTAAATAGATATGTAATATTTTGAGGCAACTTTTCTGAACTTTCACAAAGTTGCTACTTTGGTAGTATTGTTGTGATACCTATGCTACTTTATCTTCCCAATTGGTGGTATATATCTCTTTAATTATAGTAATAGTTGTATACACATTTTATAAGAATATGAAATTCCTGTTCTCTCCTTAACTGTAATCAATATGTGCCTGGCTATATGTATGATCACCTGTTATATGTTTATATTTTTCAGGTCCTATGTCATATAAAGTAGGCAGAGATCATACATGAAAATTATGAAATGCTGGTGGGGAAATCATTCTTGGCTTAGAATAAGCTTACTTTTCTTTTTGAAGGTTGATATCAGTATCTTCCACCTTGATTTCCTGGATTCAAGATATACATTTACTTTAGCCATAAAGTTTATAACTCTGTACCTTTGTAGGAAGAGAAGTTTGGCTTTCAGGACTTTAATTTGTTTATAATAATCTATCTTATATGCTTAGGTACACATTTGCCATCGAGTTTACTTACTAGGATAATATACAACAACAAATAGAATAAGAATTCAGAAATCTCTGTTCAAGTGTTGTATGTGGTATTTGTTTTTAACAGCATGTGTCTGCTTTCAAGGAATTTCTAGTTAGATTATGTAAAAACATGTCTTTGTACAATAAATTTAATCTCTGTCTTAGCCTCTTGCCTCTGACAACTTGAAGTAAATACTTCGACTAAACACTCTGCCCCGAGTGTCTGGTAAAATAAGTTATCTCAGCCTAAAAGGAGGAGAGGGAGCCAGAAATTGCATTTATTAAGTAACTCCTTCCTATTCTCAAGAATCTACATCCCCAGACTCCAGAAATAGGAGAATTTCCATGGAAATTTATAGATGATATTTGCAGGGATTCTAAAGAGAATATACAATTCATCTGACATGTCAATAAATAGTGAAAACTATTAAAATTGTTGCAGGAATGTATAATGATGTATTAGATATGTATATTATCCCAAGTTTGACACTAGTTTCAACTACTAGAAGTGAAATTGTACCTTTTGCTAGAGGAAATATTAAAAGAACTTGAAGACTACCCTTTTGCATCCCTGCATAACAGGGAGAATGGAGGAAATATGAAACTGAATTTGAAAAAGTGACTGGCAAAAGAAATCAGGGGTGAGATAAATCTGAGACAATGGAGGGAATTTAACGTAAAGAAATTACTTTGTGTGAAAGAAAACAGATAATGAAATTTAAACACATATACACAAAATATAATTGTCAGTGTCTCTGTTGAGACTTAGCAGGGCAGGATTTATGAACAAAAGGGCAAAATATGTTCCTAAGATTGTTATATGGGTAGAGAAAGAAAAAAAGTTTTATAGCATGAAAATGTCTATAACTGTATAAAAAAATCAATGACAATTGGGTGGTGGATATGCTGAGAAGTGTTTGAACACAGATAAGAAGAATTAGACAGAATCAATGATGGACCAGGAATGTGCTGCAAAATATATAGAGGGAAGAAATGGATTATAGTTTTCAAATACAGAATGACAGAATGTCTCTTTAAAGGATGGGGTGTATATACATACATATTTATGCATTCGTATATATATATACATGCAAGCATGATTATTAGCTCACATGTGTGCGTATACGTATACTTTATATAAATATATTTACACATGTGTATATATGTATATGTACACACATGTATACATATATATGTATGAGCTGATTTAATGAAAAATAAAAACTGCATAATAATAGTGTTCTGTTCACATACTTTTTAGCAAATGCTGAAGGAAAATGATATTCTGAAATGGTATTGATTTTAAACAAAGTGACACAAACCTTGGAGCAAAGTGATCATAGAATACTTCATAAAAACAAGTAAGAAAAAAAACAACAAAAGGTACATCGATGTAGCAGGATAAGAAGGTGTATTAGAATCATCTGCAAAGCTTTGAAAACCATACTTTGATACCTTACCCACAAATGATAATAAATTTGAATTTATGGGATGTCAAAGTGGTAAGGGGGGGTACAGAGGACCCTGAGAGTGGGGTCATTCTCTCTTAGAAAGTTGTAATGCCAGATCTTTCTCTGTCACTGAGTGGACCCACAAGCTCTTGGCCATGTGGCACAGAATTAGATTCCCTGTATGGCAAAATATAAACACATGGACAATGATGTCAGCCAGTGATATTATTCAGTTTTAATTGGGAATGTAATTTGATACAAGACATTTTTTGAGCTGTTGACATCTTTGGACACTTTGCTTTAGTCATTCAGAAGAAGAAACTTAAAGACAGACTTACTCTTCTGTTTTACAGGCATGTTGAGAATCTAGCCAGTTCTGTCTTGGCCATATTTATAATCTAATTTTATGGAGCGGTCTATACTAGTAACAAGAGAAAGGTGTACTTGTTCATTTAAGCACAGAGTTGGTTAGCTAGATTTTGGAAACAAGTATTTTGACGTGCTGGTAGTACATCTAATAATACCTGTCTCTGGATAATATTACCAAAGGAGTCAATCACAAGGATATATCCAAGTAGATAACTATAATTATTTCTGCTGAGGTAGAGTTCCAATAACAGGAGAAAGCAGTCTGAGAAAGAGATAGAAAAGGAATAATACACAAAAGAAACCAGGAGGTTCTTCATACTACAAATTAAACAAAGACTACTCTATTATTATTGAAGCAATTGTATGGCTAAAGAGAGAATGGGAGATTCTGAAGCATAATATTCAGACTATACATTCAGAGCATGAAGACTCATTTAGAGAAAATTTGACTATGTGGTTTTAAAATCAGATGAAGTCAGAGATGAAAAGGATGAAAGTAAGAAGGAACTTATGATTAAGAACAAATACAAAAGAAACTATACAAAGTATATATAAAAAAAAAAAAAACAAAGAAAGCTATGTCCCAGGCTAAACTGAGACTCACAGAAATAATATTAAAAAAAACCAATATACTTAATGCCATATACACATCAGAACAATAAGTTAATGTAACATTTAAGGCCAAGCATTTAAATGTAGTGTATAGCAAAATCTAGATAAGTTTTTACTTTGTTTCTCTTTTACTTTCATATTTCCTGACCAACAGAATATATCTTCACCCCTAGGTGAGGTCTTCAGTGCAGTGACCTTAGCTGTTATTCTTACTTAGTTTTGATACAAACCTTTTTCTGTTTATGATTCTACATTTACAGATATTTTAAAACTAATAGAAATGTATGGATATGTCATTATGTTTGCATATCTACAGTATCTTAGGTCTATATTTCTTCAGATCCTTTAGACTGCAAGGTCATTAAATTCATGTAGCTGAAGGTCACCAATACTGCAATATAGTGTGTATTGCTTTGACCTTCATGAATATGCATCACATTCATTTTAGGCTTAATTTTTCTTTCTTTTCCATTTTGCATTTAAAACCAAAACCTTAGGAAAAAGCCTGAGTTCCTGATTTTAGTCTGAATGTGATCTGAAGGTAGTTAACCTTGGAAAGAAGGTAGAAATGAAGACTAACATTCCTAGTGGCCTCTTGATGCTTCTGTGTGAATTGATGGATCCCTCAAGGATGAATGCGACACCATGACAAGTGTGGAGGGAAAAGTTATGTTGAAGCTGACATTCACAGGGTGTATTAATTATAAGTATCCATCTCCCTAATGATCATGTACTTTTTTTCCCCAGGAAGCACACCGACCAAGAATTTTACTTTTGATGGAAATGAAGAATGTTGGGAATTCTTGTTAAGTTTCAATACTTTTAAGCAAAATTCATCTTTATATTAAATATAGAGATCTGCAAATCTCAAATATATGTGTAAAAGGGGGAGGGGTCAGGCCAAGAATTTACATTTTCTTTTCTTCACAATACCACAGAGTTCTTGGAGCCCCCCTGATTTATTTAATTTGAATGGGAAAAGGTTGACCTTTATTTTGGTGGCTGAAGGGGAAAGTCTTTGGGCTATGATCAAGATCTTTCTTTCTGTTGAAGTTGTTGAAGAATTGCACTTTTGTTTTATTCTTGAATGCTGAATATTGTCATGATTGTGATGCCAAAAAGAGAAAGAAAACTTGCTGAGATTGGTCATTGGCATCTCTGTAAGATGAAGTGTCAAAGAAAAATGGAGAGCTTGTAAACGCCACCCAACCAGAGGGGAATCAGCTCATGCAGATTCAGAAACAATAGTTTTCAGCTCCTTTAGAAAGAAAAACAAATATGTATGGGAATTGTACTCAGTTTGATTGACTGCCATGTTTTGGGTCAAGTTGTAAAAAGGAAATGGTGTTGACAGTATGTTCAGAAGAAAGTTCTATGGCCATAAACTGCATATATATTTATTTACTCTTCTCACACCATTTGCTGCTATCTAGACACAGTTTTAGACAGCCTGTCTGGCTAATTCAGGTCAAGTTCAATGCATTTTCTCAGCAGGTTCTTTTGCATGAGTTAAGTGCAGTCAACATTTCACCTGCACACACATATTTTAGTTCTTCTGATTTCCATGTGCACTAGAGTCTCTGAAATTATGTCATTTTCCTAAGTTGAGCCTTTATTCCAAGTGGGTTTTGGTTGCTAGCTGCTGTTGCTGTTGTTATTTGTTCATTTCTTTCCAGGTTGTTTCACAAAAGCAAAATAACAGACTTGACTTTGTTTGGACAAACAACTTTTTTTTCTTATCTGAGGTTTCTATGTAGCCCTTTTCCAATTAATGAGCACAATTATCTTAAGTGAGCAAGCATATGCAAAATATTTGAGAGTCAGGTGAAGAAGACATTTCTATTTTTTTAAATAAACTGCTTTTCACATCAAACTTTGAGGATTTTACTGAAATGGGAAATCACTGTTTTAAATTGTAGAGTCCTGACCCTCCAACATTTCTTTAAACTATTCATTATTTATGTATAACACCTAATTTTGCTATTTTTGTAATATGAATTTTATAGTGCTCAAAACTTTAGGAGCTTTGTTCTTTTAGTCAAATGTTTTCCTACTGGAAAATGTCACCATGTAGATAAGTCACAATAAGATCAACTCATGAATATTCACAGGGCATATTTTGAGTACTGTATTACCCACTTAATGCTCTTTTACTGGCTAGATCACCCATATTCCTGATTACTTTCCCCCATTAAATCCTTAATTGCTATTTAAACCAGGCAATTTTTCACAGTAATTCTTGCCCAGTCTAGTGTCCTGGTATTGCCACTTGATATTACATATGACATGTAATTTCCTCTCATTCTTAAAATTTATGTGTGATTCATTTCTTGCTTTGCTTTTCAAATAGGGTCTTTTATTTTTTTTTTTAAATTCATTGACCGTACTTTTCCAAAGAGAATGTCTGAATTGTCTTCAGAAAAGAGATTCTTACATAGAAGTGCTTTAACATTCCCCTTGATTGAAAGGTCTTCATTCCTTTACTTAGGACAAACATATTTGCTTCTTATGCTAAGCTCAACATGCCATTTTGAACTTTTTACTTCTCCAAAGCTAGAAGTTAGTAAACATCTTAGAATTGCTGTTTCTCCCTAACTACTCATCACTAACTTTGGCTATATTATAAAAATCTTGCAAATATTGACTGAAAATGTGAAAACTTTATTATATATCTGAGAAATACAATACCATGCATATTTTTTGTTTCAGTTTTAGCTAATGTTTCTGGAGAGATGCAAAATTCTGGGAATCTTGATTTTACTGCTATAGTTAATATTTAGCAGAGTTGAACTTGTCTGTCAATGGCCTTTTGAAAGGGAAATTTGAAGTTTTCCCATTAAGTTTAAGGCTTTGTCTTATAGAATTCCCAATAGTCAATCTATTTAGACCCATGAAAATCTGGCCAAAAGTTTTGTTTTGATCTGCTTGAATTTGAATTTGTGTGTGCATATGATTTGTTTACTTGAATAATTCAGGTTATTATCTACTCTGCATGAACATAACATTTCATACTCTGAATATTTGGTTTTAATTCTTCTCATTTTGAGTTCTAAGGGATAATTTCTGCCATTGTTTGGCTGGTTGGCTCATACTGACCCCGTGGTTTCAGCTTATCTAAGACCTGTGCTGTGATTTGGGGAAGGTCTGTGGGGGTTATCTCAGGTTACAATGCTTTTCCTTATACTGAAAGCATACCCATGTGAGGTACTAAATGATGTAATGATTTATTTCATTTTCAATTTTTGATGGAATAGGTTTTTGAAGAATGTATGGGATTAATTAGAATATAGTAATTTTGTGTTTTTTTCCCCCCTAACATATAGTAATTTTGAGTTTAAACAAACTTGGGATTTAGTCCTGGTTGTATCCTCTTATATATGTCTATGAGCTAGCTAATCAGTGTTCTCATCTAATGAACACAGATAATCCTACTGATAGATAAATAATAAACTGTCCAGACCAGATCACTTGCAAAGTGGTTGACTGCTTTCAACTATGGGAGCCATTCATGGGTCAGCCCTCTCAGATAACGGTGGAATCACAATGGACTCACTCCCATTATGAGTCTTGTCTTATGAGGGAGTGGCTGTTCCATAACCAAGAGTGCAAATGGTAGCCCTGCCTCTTCTTTTTTTTTAAAATAATTTATTTATATATAAATTTCACATCTCTGTGATCTCTGGGGTTCACCCCCACTCCCAAGACCATACCCACCTGTCCCCCCCCCCCCCCCCCCGTTGTGTACTTCAATTTGGTTGTTGGCTTGTTTTGACTTTTCTTCATTGATTTTTGTTTGTCTTTCCCAGGCACCATATAGTAGTGAAACCATTTGGTTTCTGTTTTTTTATTTTTGACTTGTTTCTGCTAATATGAATTCTTCTAAGTCCATCCATGTTATCATAAAAGTATCCTGCCACTTCTTGACTGTAGGTATTCATATTGGGCCTTACAGCACATCTGGGGTGGAGGACTGTTCTTTCTTGAATCCTAAACACTTAACTTCCAGAAAGTCCGAAGATTCAGCCATGCCTTATTTCTATTCATATCCTGGTTCTCATTGATGGCAGTGCAGAGGCACTTCTAATCATGTAGCTTAGAGAAAAACAGCTCCAAGGTAGATCCATCCCAATCCTGCTAAGTCTCTTCAGGCTTCTCTAAAATGTGATGGGGAAAAACAAATACACACACCTACTTCTGCTCCTGTCTCCATGACTTTTCTCCAAAGAAAGATGCACCAGCAGTTCAGAACAAAATCTTAATTATCCAGAGCCACTTTCTTAAGTGTTTAAATTCATCAGATAATTGCTCAATTATCCACTTTGTTTTGTCTGTGTAGATATCCTGGCTCAAGTCCATTAACCAACTAATGTACGTCAAAGATGAGAAAATTAGGAGATTGTGCCTATGTTGATATTTTTGTTTTCACCCCAATTGTTTGTCCCTATCACTGACGTCTGCTGTCCTCATTAAGGGTTATCAAAGTAATGTTTATTGCAACCACCAAATAAGTTAAAGTAGGTATTTATTCTTTGATGGCCAGCTTGAAGTGGCATTGTTTTTATATCAGAAAGGGGAAAGTAAAAGTCTGTTATAATACTGGGGGACATATCAGATAAGGAAATTTCACCTTTTGGTAAGAGTATTAGATGGATTTGAGCATTGTTACAAGCACCCAGAATGAACTGTTTCTAATGGGCCTACATGCCAAACCCTCTCAAGCTGGAATTAATGATTCCTTTTCTCATCGAGGTTCCCCTCTACTTATCTCCTGAGATTTCTAGCACCTGTAAGTTTTGCTGACAGTGATGCCACCTGAATTGTATTGTGCTATTATGCCAGGTAACCTATAAAATAATGAAATAATTTTGTTGCATAGCAGTCCTTCTCCCTTCTGGGACTGGGGTTACGGTATGGGTTGGATGACCTGCCCTACTGCTGGGAAGGATATCACACCTAGTCTGATGCAATGGAGAGATCACAGGTTTTGGCTTCAAATTCTACATTTGTCTCTTATAAGTTGAAAGAGATAGCGAAGGTAACTTTGAGTATTGTGTTCCTAACTTGCAGAATTAAATACTCATCTCACATTTTACAAGGACTAAATGTATTAATGTACAACAAGGAACAGCACATGTTTTTACTTCTGTGGCACCCTATTGTTGACATGTAGTAGATGGACTTTGTATCTGGAACCATATCTGCCTAGTTTTCCTGCTACAATGTCTTTTTTCCCCCCTCAAATCTGGTGTCTTTAGCCACTGAATACTTTATCCTTCATTTAGTGCCTACCACACAGTGGGATAGTGCATGGGAGGGATAAATGCTTATAGATGAACCATAGAAGGATTCCTGACCCACCCACTTCACAATTTCTTTTCTGTAAGAACATAGCCCATTGAACTTCTAACTTTTTTCAGAGACTTTAATCTCCATTAGTGAATCTCCCCACATTGGCACCCTATTATTGTGCCTACACTGTTCCTGATGTTCCTTGAGCTGAGACGTGTGGGAGGTTAAACACCATGGGAATTTTCTGGCAATTAAGGCAGTCCTCTGTCTTTAACTACAGAGGAATAATATAACCAACTCATGATTATCTATATAGAGAAACTTTAAAAAATATTAAATACTTTTAAGGTTCTGAGGATGCTTTAGACCAAATAAAGACCCTAAGGTAGAGCCCAAAACTGGATCACAGGAGCAACTTTATTTAACATGTGAGTGAAGGAACTTGATAAGCTATACTGGGACAGCACAGAGTAACATAGCACACCCTTTGAAATACTTCAGTGTTCTAAGAAGGAAGGAGAGTATAAGCATAGGTTGTTATAATATATTCATCTCTTGGACCAAGTCATAATTTTCTTTTTTACTATTTTACAATCACCAATACCTCTATTTTTGTATTCCTATAGGAACCCCTACTTTAAAGAAAAAAGTTGTAATTAAGTATCACTATTGTCTTTGTTGTAAACATCATGACAGAGACATAAGGAGGCAGGGAACTCACAGAGTTTTATCTTAGATAAACCCCTTTGCCCCCCCTCCAATTATCTAAAATTGAATTAGTAGTCATTAGTGGCCTCCCAGAAATACAGTGGTGGTTGTATTTATGAATTAGTAACCTTAGAAACCAGTATAAGAAATATTTTTTATGAGATATAATTCACATACCATAAAATTCACCCATTTAAAGTATACAATTCAGTGGTTTTTAATACATACACAGATTGTCAAAAATATTATATAATTACAGAACATTGTCATCACCCTAAAGAGAAACTCTATATTTTGTAGCAGTTATTCTCCATTGCTCTCTCCTCACAGCACCTGGTGACCACTAATAGACTGTCTCTGTGCATTTGCTGATTTTCAATATATCTTATAAATGAACGACACCAATGTGTGCTCTTGTGCTGTGTTTCTTTAACATAGCACAGTGTTTTCTAGCTTCATCCACATTGTCATCAAATCATTACATACTTAATCCATGTTGTATTTTGAAATATTATTCAATTATATGTACATTATATTTTCTTTATTCATTTATCAAATGATAGACATGAGTTCTTTCCACTTGTTGATTACTTTGAATAATGCAGCAATGAACATTTATGTACTTGTTTGTGTGAACATGCTTAAGTTTTCTTGTTTACCTTTATGAATCATTGAGAAGCCATTTTCCAAAGTGGCAACATTACGTTATGTTCCCATTAGCAAGGGGAGGCTGTTCCAACTTCTCCACATCCTCACAAGCACCATTTATTCTTCAATATTTTGGTCTTTATCATCTTAATGATAAATATATTTTTTGTGTGTTTGGTTTGCATTTTCTTAATGACAAATGATCATTAGCATGTTTTCATATCCTATTTGTCATTTTTATACCTGCTATAGAAAATTGTCTTTTCAAGTGGGTTGCCAAATACTTGATTGGGTTATTTGTCTGTCTTTTTATTTTTTTGTCAGAAGTGTTTTAAGTATATTCTAGTTGGTAGAACTTTATCAGATTTATGATTTGCAAATAATCATAAATTAGTTTGGTTGTTTTTACACTTTTCTAATGGTAGAAGTTGATCATTTTGCTGAAGTCCAGTTTATCTCTATTTTCTTACTTTGCTTTTGTTTTTGATGATGACATATCTTAGGAAACTTTGCCTAATCCAAAATCACAAAGGCACACTCTGCTGTGTTTTCTCTTAGGGATTTTATGATATGAGTTACATTTTTAGTACTATCATCTATTTTGAGTTAATTTTTGTATATGAATTGGTGTCAGAGAGGCACAAGATCATTTTGTTGCTCTGTCCTTGAAAGCACTGTTTATTCTCCATTGAATTATTTTGGCACTCTTCTCAAAAAACAGTAATAAATCGTAAGAGTTTACTGATGGACTTTCAATTATTTTCCATTCATCTTTGTGAACATTTGTGCCTGCACCAAGTATCTTAATTTCCTTAATTTGTAGTAAGTTTTTAAATATTGATGTGTGATTCTTCTTAGTTCTTTTTTAAAATTGTTTGGCTATTCTGAATCTGGATTTCAATCAGAATTTTAGTATTTATATATGTAAAATTATGTAATCTTCAAATAAAATTCCTACCTTACTCCCTTCTTTCCCTCCCTCCCTCCCTCCCGCCTCCCTCCTTCTTTCCTTTCCTTCTGCATTTTCATTTAATTTCTCTGGTTTATGACTCCAATACAATGTTGGACAGAGGGGTGAGAGTGGACATCATTATCATTTTTGTCAAATAATAAGGATTTGACAATTGAACTTGATGCTCCGAGTTTTTAATAAATACCCTTTATCAGGTTAGTGAAGTCCCCTACATTCTTATTTTGTTGATTTTTTTTTTTTTAATGAAAGGGTGTTGAAGTTTATCAAACCCTTTTTCTCAGTCTGTTGAGATTACTGGATGATTTTTGTCCTCATTCTACTAGTCTAGTGTAGTACATTCATTGATTTTCATATCATGAGAGAATTATATCCTTTTGATAGATCTCAATTGGTCATTATATATTGACCTTTTCATGTCTTGTTAGTTTTGGTTTGTTGGTATTTTGTTGAAAAATTTTCCAATTATGTTTATTTTATGTATGTTTTTCATGTGGTGTTTTTATTAAGTTTAGATATCAACATATTAAAGGCATCACAAAAAGTATTGACATATTTTCTATTTATGTAAGAGTTTTTTTCAGGATTACTGTTAATTCTTTAAATTTTTGGTAGACTCCATCAGTGAAACCACCTGGGTTTGCACTTTGCAGGATGATTGATTCAACTTTTTTACTTATGTTTATTCTAGTTTTTAAATTTTCTCTTGTTAAGTTTTACTAGCTTGTCTCTTATTAAGAATTTATTTTATCTATGTTATCTAATATGTTGGTATACCATTGTATATCATAATCCTTAGCTTTATAGTAGTATAAACTGTTTTCTATATTGGCAATAATGTTCCTGCTTTCATTCCTGATTTTAACATTTATAGTTTTCTTTCTATTTTTATTTGTCAGTCTATCTAAAGTTATCTCAATTTTGTTGATTATAATTAAGGATTATCCCAACAATGATATACAGGGACTCTGTTGAATATACTTCTGTGGAGTTTAAGATATCCACTAATTCTTATAGTAAATGTGAATTATTGTCTTTATTCCCTAAGACAGTTCTTATTATGGGCACATTGGCTGAGAATTTAGATGAAAACTCTAAAATTATACTTTTGATTATTTTTTATTTCTTCATGAATTGCAAAGATCAGAAAGTTCTATAAGGTGAACTTTCATAAATTTCTCACAATCAAGTTTTTAAGCTATACAAGCTCTATGTTAAATTTGAAGGGTGAGCGATATGGGCTTTCCTTGATAGTTTGTATTCCTGACATCTGAGATTTGCACCTCTCACATAATTTCAACGTGTTTATTTGAAGTTTTAAAGTCATTTATTGTAATTCCTTCTGTATTTAAGGACTGGAGGGATTTTCTCCTTCTATAGAACATCTTTGTACAGTCTACTTTATTATTTTGAACTTTTCCATTATTGTTATACTTTCCTTAAAGTGGAGCTTCCACAATTGCATGCTCTATTCCAGATATGAAGGCATCATGGTTTTGCAGGAATACAGGATTACTTTCTTCATATTGTAGAAATCTAAGACTACGTGACTATAATAATTATGTGAAGATAAAAGTAACAGAATGGTGGATTTCAAATTTTGGGAAATAAAAAGAACGTTTCCTTGTATTTTTATGGGAACCGATAACTCAAAGATAACAGAATATCTTTCTCCAAATTGTTCTGTGATGAAAATACATATTTTTGGTGAGAGGCTCCTACTGCCTACCAAAAGTTCTTTCTGTCTCAGATCAGAATCCTATTTAAAGTTTGCATGCTCCATCATTCATCTTAGCTTTCTTATTTGCATGACTTCTGCTGCTCAGTAGCCAAGTGGAAGATTAATCACAGAATTAGCATTTTCAAATCACCAACATTCTCCTTTGCAGATGTGCAGCTATATTACTGAAGTCTGTTGTTTTGCCCTACATTTATTGTTAATAATTAATGTACATTTCTGGGTGAAATTATGTGCTATCACCATCTGGTTAATTTAATAGAAATAGTCAAATCTAAAGCACTTTATTAAATATGTTGAAAATAATCATCATCATTACTATAAAGTGGTGAGCATCATGCTTTTCAATAAAAAAGTCAGAAAATAGAACAATTCACCGTATGTCAACTTAGTTACTGTTACTACAAACCTATTAAAAAAAAAAAGCTTTCCTTGTATTATGTAGTCAGTGTGAGAATTAACTAAATGCAAAATTCAGAGATTAAATGTTAGGTTATAAGCAGTCTATTGAATTTTCCATAAAGTACTCAGATAATAAAAGTAAACAGCACCACATAGGTGAAGAAAAATTATTTTCCACCTCCTCATATTAGTCATCATATTGAATATCAAATGAAAATTCTGGAGAGTAACAAGAATATAATTATTTGGCATTTTTCTTCTTGGAACTGTCTAAGGAAAACAAATGGTATGAGGTAAGTGTTCCTTTCTGAATTTGTAAAGTGCCAATATAATGAAGAAAACATCATTTAGCCATTACACACTGTGTCCTTCTTGATAAATTTTTCTCTGAAGATTAAAACATAGATCAAGACTGGGTTTTTAATATCGTCTTGTTAATGTTTTACTTATGTAATAGAATCCTTAATCTTTGTGCCAAAGATGAACAGGTAAACTTCCAGGAATTCTCCACCCCATAGTCAATTTTGCCCTTGTCTTAAACACTGGGGTTCCTACAAGTGGGATTTCCCACAGTTTGAATATGGGAAAATAATTTTTCCCTTTTTCTTCTCATTCATTGTTTACTAGGAAGAGTCAAGAACAAAAATATGAGGATGCATATCTCATTTTCTATTATGATATCTCTTTGTGATTATTTCCCAAGAGGTTGCCTTGCCCTAAATCATTCCCAACTGATCTTCTCTGAGTTGCAAGTTATCAGACTTTTTACTGAGATCTTATTCTGTGGGGTTATGCATTATAACTGTTTAGAAAATCACAAATGATTTGTGATCATGAACAAAACATGTAGTAGTTGCACTTTTTCATTTTTGTAATAAGACATGTACACAGGATACAGTCCATATCCTTGGGAGGAAATAAATAGAGGTGATTTTCAAAATAGTATTAGCTCTCATTTATTGAACTTTGCATATGTACTAGCTGGCACTGTAGACTTTACATTTACAGCGACTATGTCTTAAGACACATCATATAAGCCCTGTGAAGGAGGAACCATTATTTAACCCACTTTACATATAGGGAGATTAATGCATACAGTGATTAATTTATATGGTTAAAGTCACATAACAGGTAAGAGGAGGAACTGGAATCTGAATTTAGGTAGACTAAGTTTAGCAGTATGGTTCTTATAATTGACTGTACTTTAGAAAAAACCTATGACCAGATTTTTTTCTTCTGAGAATGTGATTAATCTAGGGTGGAGCCAGAGAATTTTTACATTTTAAAAATCTATTTAGAAATGCTACCTGACCAGGGTTCAGAACTTAAGCTCTGAAGGTTATAATCTCAGGGGTTAATTTAGATTTAGATTAAATCAAGAGCAGAACTATCAACACTATACAAAGTTCATGAGCTACACTAGTATGGTGACCTCTTCAACTCCTTATCATGGCCTGTGAATGGAGGTGGACATTATGATGTCAAGAGCAGTAAGAAATTTTCCTTCTAGAGAAAACAAGCTACTTCACTGAGATTTTTCAGTTTATAGGCTACACACTCTGGATATGAAAAGTTTCATCAAATTCTAAATTCACTTCTTTGTCAAGGATATCATAATGCAAATAAATTAGCAATTATTTAACATGTAACAGGCATGTGAAAGGCATTATGCTAATCACTACGATCGAAATGTATGAAATTATAGATAATACTATCACAGAGTGTATTGTTAGACGTGACTATTAGTGATACTAATTGTAGAACTGACCAGAGTGCCAAGGGGTTCTGGAGTGAATAATGGTGATTTTATCAATTAGCTTTGCTTGGTTATAGGATGCCTCAGAGGAAAGAAATGAGATATTTATTTGTAAAATGTTGAAGTTCAGAACTGACTCATCAAATTAAAGAAACACGATTATTCAGAAGATAAAAGCAATATGATAAATTAATCCAAATCACCACAGTTTCTTTGGAATGATGGGAAGGATAATTGCCCACACAAAAGACAATTGCCTTTGTGGTTAATATTCGCAATGATTATGACTTTATTATACACCAGCACAGGAAAACAGGTAAATATTCTCTGTGTTTTTTTTTTTTATTTTTGCTGTAGCATTAGGTTAATAAAAACTGTTGTTGAATATTTCCTTTAGTGGCCATAACTACATGAATTTTTTAATTTCTGACAATACAAAGTAAAAGGCAGGACAACACACCAATTTTGTGTTTTCATGGTTTAATTAATGAAATAGTTTTTTTTGCCTGTGATTTGAGTAATAAGGAATGAAATTTAAGCCACAATGCTATTTGATGGAACAGTTCTTGATGAGGAGAATTTACTCAGTATCCCTCAAATTACAGCACTTATATCTTCACTAACACTTTTAGTCCCAATTCCCATGCTTTTCAGCAACACTTACTATTAAGTCATCATATGTTTTTCAGGCTCAAATTAACACTAATTATAATCATCATTTATTCATTCAAATGTGAAATATTGTATTGCATACCTACTAAGTGTCTGTCACTGTTCTCAGTATTAAGGATAACCAATGAACAAAATATATTTTCTGCTTTATAGAGACCTTAATTTCTGGTGGAGTTTATGGAGAAGGGCATATAAAAAGTAAGTAAATACATAGTAAATTGGATGATTACAAGAGCAATGGAGATAAACAATGCAGAAAAATGAGGAAGGGATGTTACAGTAGGAAGATATATTTTGGAAGGGGAAGATTCTTAAAGATAAGAGGGATAGAACCTTGAAATACATGAAAAAGAGTCTCCTTGACCAAAAACAAAAAACAAACAAACAAAAAAAAATACAAAAACAAGAAACTTGGTTCTGAGAGAGAGAAGTAGACTTAACACATTTGAAAAAAGGCAGATAAGGTAATTTGACTGTAGCACAGTGAAAAAAATAGGGACAGTTTAGGAGATGTGTCCAATGAAGGGGTAGGAGCTAAATCACGTAGATACATTAGCATGGAAAGAATTGCCATCTAGTCTGTTGAAACTGGAAAGGTATTTGATCCGGGTAGAATAAAGCTCAGACTTAAGTTTTAAAAATAATCATTCAAGTTTCTGTAGGAAAAAGTTGTGAGACCAGCCAAAAATTGATTATAATTTTATTATTTGTTTGTCTGTTTGCTTGCTTTTGGCTCAGGAATAATAATAGTGAGGGCAAAGTTGTTGTTGTAGGTAGAAAAATATTTGTACTGTGTCTATTTTGAAAACAGCTAACAGAACTCTGTGTGGAGTTACATCTGAGTACATGGGAAAGTAACTGCTATTTCGGAGACAGAGATGGCACTAGTAGAAACAGGAACAGCAATGGGGTAATGTCACAGGTTAAGTCTAATAATGCCCGTTAGACATAAAATTGGAAATATGGAGAAGTTAGTAAGAAGACTATGGAGCTTACTAATGAGGTATGGCATGGTTGTTAGTATTTAGATACTATTTAAAGTTTCAAACTTGAAATCATCTAGGACATATATGAATATAAGGGAGATAGCTAAAGTGTAAGTTCTGGAGTTGTCCAATACTTAGCTTTTGTTAAAATGAGGAAAAGTTAGAAAAACAAGTTGAAAGGAAAAGCTAGGTTTAAATTAAATAAGAAGATAGTGACCTAAAAACTGGAAAAAGGGAAGAATATCAGAGGGAAGTTTGTATCCAATGCTGCTTTCAGGAGGAACTGTAATTGACTTGCAGCTTGGTCATTAGATTAGCTAAGTAAAGGTCACTATTGACTTTTACACAAGTTGTTTTGGCGAGTTTATCAAAAATTTCCAAAGCTGCATTCTTATTTATAAAGAAAGGATATTACTTTCTTTGATAAATTAAAAGGAATCCTCTTATGGGTCTTTCTTTCCTTTGTTTCTATTGATTCATCTTCTGACACTTTGGTCCTTTAAAAAGCATTTGTTTTGTTGAACTTAATATGGTATGTGAACTAATTTCATCTCCTAAAAACTTAGTGGACAAGGTCAAATACAACATTTTGAAAGGAAAGTATGAAGTCAATCTGTCATTCATTAGATCTGTGTCATTCCAGCCAACCAATTGAGGTACAAGTTTACCCACAATCATTTGGAGAAATATCACCCAGATACAGGTTGAAGGGGTGGGAAAGGATGGCTTAAATATAGCTATTTTAAAGTAACTCAAACTTCCTCTAACACTTGGATAAAAGGGTAACCAGTCTTGAGAAAGATCATTATTATAGAGCATTTTGAGAGTTTGCCCACATGTTTGATTGTGAGTATTTCAATTTTGATCATGGAATCAGTTTCCAGAGTTCACCAAGCAGGATGTATAGTTGAAACCTTGCATAGTGAGCATCTAAACCATGCACCAAGAAAAATGCTGTTATGGTGGAGTTGGGGGCTCATTCTGGGGTGAAGGTAAATCTGTGTGCACCTAACCTATAACATCTTACCTTCTTCATGTTTAGGGGATAAGTGTCAATAGATGGATTGCCTTAAAATATTTAAACTAAGTGAGCAGACCTCTGAATCAAATTTTGATTTGCCTTTGATTTGACACCTGTTTCCACTCCATCTTCTTTTCCACCACCTAACTTCATTTCTCTGTAAAGGCAATCATCACTGTTCACTTGATATAAGTTCTTTTATTCTAGATTTTTTGCATTCGAAGGAATCATTTAACTTTTCTTGACCTTAGTTTCAGCTTTTTAAAATAGAAATTTGGCTTAGCTGATCTGTATGGTTGCTTCAGGTGCTGAAAATTATAAATTTTATGGATATATGTTAATAAACATGAAATCATACTATTAGATATGAAGACTGACTTGAAATGCTTTTTTTTCCCATAAGGGCAAGAATAGCTCTATGATGGTGCTCAGTCACATTAGAAAAGGTTACACAGTATCTCATAATCCTGAGATGTGGTGTGTAATTATCCATTTGCAAAAGGCTTTCTTTATGTTCTGTTTCACAGGGAAAGTTAGAGCAAAGTGAAAATAAAGTTCTGCAATTATGAAATCTGCTCACTTGGCTCTTTCTGCTCCTGAAAGTAAATTCTGTGTTAATAGAGAAAAGTTAGTTAGTGTAACAGACCCCTAATTTGTTACCATTGTAATTATTTTTTTTCAGACCCATTAACATTTGTGAATGAATTTAATGCTCAGTAAAATGACGATCTCAGCCATGGTCTGATCCAGGCATGGCATCAGCCTGCTGGGATAAGAACCTTTTAAATTGCTTCTAATACAGCTAATTTTCACTTAAAGAGTGTCCTCCTTTAAACCTTTGGAGACTTGCTTACCTGAGATTAAATGCTCTGCATATCACCAAATAATCATTCATTAAATCATTTAATATTTATTAAGCACTATGTACAAGCGTTGTTCTCAGCAATGGGGATAAAACGGGCACAAGACAGACATTAAAGAAATTACTCCAAGTGTGGTGCTTATTAGGCTAGAACCAGTGAGATGATATGGAGATAGGGTCTGAGCAAAAAATATACTGAGGAAATAGAGTTTGTATTTATCTACGGAAACTCTAGAGGAAGTGAGATTGAAGTTGAAATCTGAAGATGAATTAGTGTTAGCTGTGTGAAGCGTGTGTGTGACTACATTATGTGTGCCTGCTTGACTTTGCGTGGGAAGGGTACATTAAGGATTACAATAGGGAAAACTGTGGACAAAGTAAATAAAATATAGCAATACCAAGAAATCCAGCAGAACCCAGTATTAATGGAATATTAAGGTGGATATATATTAGGAAGAAGACAATTAGGAGATGAGGCTGGGGTAGTGATTAGGGGGAAAATAGGCACAAACTTTATAACACATTTAGCAACTTTATGTTTAACCCCAAGAACAATAGTAAGAGGAAAGACACAATTAAAAGGGAATGATTGACCATTTAGGCACAACTTGGAGTAGGAGGGGAGAGGTGAGGAAGCAGGGAGATCATTTCACACTCTTGTGCCACAGTCCAGCAGGTATTGACGTCTTGGACAAAGCATTGGCAGTGAGTGTTGAGAAAAATGCAGGGGATTTTTTATTTAAGAATCAAAACTATACAGAATTGTTTGATATAGGGAGGTGAGGAGGAAGGGTCAAGGATGAAATCTGGGTTTCTGGTTTGACTAACTGAATAGTAGCATCAGGGAGGGAATTGATACTTAATGATAAGCTTAACTGAGGTGTGTTACTGAAATGAAAAACGCAGGAGAAAGGATCAGAGACAAAGATGAAGGAGGAGGGTAATAAATTTATTTTTAGGATTCTTGAAATTGAAGGCTTAGGCATCTTAGTGGAGATGCCACAGCAAGAGAGTTTAAATGCAATATGAGAGTTTAAAATGCAAAAGTTAAATGTGGATAATATTTGTTGGTCATTAGAAGGTAGATACTCTCAATCTGCAAAGCAGTGTGATTATTCTTGTATTATGGTGCATTGAATTTCTGTGTTTCTCATTTTCAGATATACAGAACATACAGGGATCTTCCTTATCTACAGAAATCATATTGCCTACTATTTGCCACTGTCCCAGTGACTGGCTCAGTGTTTCTCATAAAAGGACAGATGGTTGCTTCTACATCAGTTGACTTTTCATCCACTGAGTTGGCCATGACCTACTGAACTCTGCATGTTAATTTTTCCTCCTGTGCTAAGGAACACTTCTCTCTCATTTCCTAATTTAAATCCTGTTTCATCCTTTGTATCTATTTCTTCATGTTCCAGAGAAGACAGCTTAATATACAAAAGGAATCTGAACAGAAACTGGTTTGTGTAGAGCAGTATCAATGATGTTTCTTTGAGTTGGTAATTCTGAGCATGTCACATCATTTCTTTAGACCTCTGCTTATCCGTCTGATAAAGAAAAGGTATGTAAGATCCCTCCCTATGGTAACAAACTAATTCAATTTTCCTTCTTTTAGTCAAATGTACCTTTTATTTATTTTAAACTGTACACCTTGGCACAGATGCTTTTAAATGTGTTATATGTGTACGTTATGCATTTTCCCCACAAATATATTCAAAGCTCACAAAGAGTTTTAATGTATGAAACTCCATGTAGCCTTCAGTCTAGTGCAGTGATAATCACAACAAGTTGCTCAGTGAGCATTTGTTGAATCCAGTTGGAATGAGAGCACCCCAAATATGTATATGATTATTCAAATGGTTGTTCTACTTCTGCTTCCTGCAGCTCCAACTCAAGATGACATTCTGAGAATGAAAGGAGTCAAATTCTGTTATCTAGCTTGTATTTTTTTCAAGGGCAATTTAAATGGTGATCTCTCTGGGATGAGCTATGGGGATTTCTTGAACCTTTTTTCAACAGTGAATTTTCCTTCAAACAATATTTTCCTATTGTTTTTCAAAATATATTTTCATAGTTTCCCAAAATATTTAGAAATTACAGGAGAAATAGTTGACATAGAGATGGAATCTGAAAACTTTTCAATTAATATCCTTTTTATGACTCCTTTTCTGAACATTTGGGTGGGAGTCTTTAGATTCCTGGAGTGATTAGGGAATCTTTAAGTTCCTGACTCTTCAACACTATAATTCTAAGCCATAATGGCTGGTGTGACTTATGTCTGTTTCTCTTGTACCCAGGCTTCTTCTAGAGGTTGCAGGGGTCTTCAGAGATGATAAAAAACCAGCCCCCTTACCATCTTATAGAAAAATAATCTGCCTCTCTTGCACAAAACGAGAGAAGGACCCCATGTGATAGCACTCATATTTTTCTATCTGTGAGGTTGAAGGAGGTGATCCTCACAGTCTCTTCCAGTTTTCACATTCTATAATTCTAAGTGTTAATGATGTGGCCATGTGCGTTAAGTGCTTTGAGCTCAGGAGTAAAACACTATATAAATTCAAGGACCATTACGTGCATAATCACAGCTGCTAAGCAGGGACAAATTCCCTATTTACATGATCTCCTCAGGAAATCCCAAGGGACATGCTATTTGGGATCAAAACACTATCACCTCTTTTTCTTAAAAAAAAGAAAGGAAAGAAATATAAGTCCTCCCTGCTCCCTAAGTCCTGTCTCAATATGCCGGTGCTGGAAAATCATTCATTTGCCATTCAGGAAAATATCCCAAATAATATTCTCCCATGATTCAAATAAAACTTCCAGTTCTGGGCTGTGTGGTTGCCAGAAGTGTGTCTGGGTTAATTGCACACCTGCATTTTATTTCAAGTAAATTACATGGAGCCCCCTCTTTCTTCCCCTCACAAAGCAGGAGCCCACCTGTCTGGAGCTTTTTGGGCAATGAAGGGCTGCAGGAAAAAATTAGTCATCCTCTTTTCTTTCCTGTGACTTCTTTGACCTTGAGACTTCTAATGGCATCTCAGACAAAATGAACATAATCTAATGGACAGCGGGGAAGAGGGAACGGCTGGGTACATCTGTCGTATTACTGGGCTGTCTGAACAGTCAATGAAGCAGGGCCAAACCATAAGAGGCCTGTTCAGTTTAGCTCCAGGGTCTGCAGAGAAGGAGCACAATCATTTATCTTTATTTACTGAACTCTGCTTTCTGTTTAAGAAAAAAAAAAATTGACAGGTTGACAAAAACCCGCATTGGCGCTGCCCGTTGCCCAGAGATAAATGCTATTTGTGCTCTGGAGAGTCAAGGACAGCTCACGATGCCCTTTTGCTGGATTCAGTAGGTGCCTATTATATGGAAACAAAAATGTCAAAGCATCTGATTCCTCTTTTTCCAGCAGCATCTCCACATCTGCCCAGAGAAGTATCCCATAGATGGATCCACAGTTAGAGGTCTTGCATAGAACGGGAGGTATGATTCCCCAAAGAAGCAATCCTTATCAGAAGAATTTGGAAGAGAGAACCAGGGAAAAAGATGTTGAATATACCACAGTTTTCTTTATAATGAAATGATGGGAGATCTACCCATGATATCCATAACAAATACCTGCTGACATCTCAACCAGTAAAAGACACACACACACACACACACACACACACACACACACACACACACTGCATGTTCCACCTACAGAGAATCTTCTTCTCTGAGCTATAATGCTGGGATTTAGAAAGAGGATTTTAAAGTTCTAGTCACCTGTGTCTATTTTTTGCTGGATGATGCTGGTCACATCATTGACTAACACACACAGCATAGTATACTTTTGTTAAATTGTCATCACCAGAGCAGACTTCCTGTTCCTCAAATAGTAAATAAGATTTCATTGGGAGTGGGAAAAATATGAGAGCTGATTATGTTTTTCTTCTTTAACGCTTTTAAAATTATGATCTTTTGAAATTACTATTTATTATAGACCTTTTATAACATGTACTTGCATAATAGTATAGAGTCATATTTGTGAATGTAAAGAAAGAATAGATGCATATCTTTAAGATTCTTTTAAAGAGAAACACAATTAAAATGAACTGCAGATCATCTGGGCAATTTAGGAAAGCATTATGCCCATTGAAGCTAATCCTCTAAGCCCAAACTCAAGGTGCCATAATGTGCATTATATAAATTTTGTGTCAAGTCACATTTTTATCTCCTATAGCTCCTGAAATAGTGTGACTCATTGCAACTGGTTTTATATCCATGATTATTCATGTTCATGATACAATGGTCAATGTCAATCTTTCTGCCCTTGTCATTTGTCTCATATCATTTGTATAACCAAGTCCTTGTAGGACAGATATTGAAGTTGGTGGCCAAGTGGGGAAAACGTAGGGGGCTTAAGGTTGTGGTTTTGTGCTTGTAGGTATAAGAAGTTTGTGTGCCAAGTGAACCTGCTTTGGGGACTGAGAAGAGCCATTGATTTTCATGCTCTTGACTAATTTCACTTGCTCATGGAAGTGCTTTACTACAATCAAAAGAGGCAAGATTGAGGTGCTGGTATGTGTGTAGAGGAGTCATAAAATGTGGGGTTATTAGGAGGTCTGGATAGAGGCAGAACCTGCATTCTGGAGTTGGGGCTGGTGCCATATGTCTCACTGCCAGAGGAGGCAAGCACTTGGTAGACAAGGCACAATGCAGAAGGATTGGGATGAGTGGAGGAAGCATGAGGGTGAACTTTTGCACAGAAGTTCAGCAGAAAAGGTTGATGAGAAGCTGGGGAGACCCTATCGATAAAAGCCATCTTCTCATTAAACAGTGTTGAACCAGACATTGAGGTTACCCAAGGTATGGATGAAAGGAGTTTAAGTGATAGTGACCTAGAATGAGTATTTTTGTGTGTGTGTGTGTTTACTACTACTTATCCTTATAGACCAGGCAATGGAATTTGGAGAAGGCAGAAGATACATTTCACTGAGACAAAGCTGGCATCTATAGAGGCCAGTGGGTAGAGGAAGACTATGTGTCGCTTTAATAGTTTGTGAAGTGTGGTATCTGCTGGCTTATGACACATCACTGTGTCAGGTTTTGTCATGTTTAGGGAACACATCTTGACTGATGCTGTAGGATGGGGCCACTGGAATGCGACACTGAAAATCAGAGTCATTGAAGAAGCAATTTTATGAGCAGTCTTGAGTGTTGAGGATGTCACAAGCCCCAGCAAGCCTGGCAGCCCTTGCTTTGAGATGTTCGCAAAATTGTTTGCTAATATTTTCAATACCCTTCAGGGCATAAATAAACACAAGGATATTTTTATTGCATTAACTAAGAAAACAATAAATTTGTTATAGAGAGCAGCTTATATATTTCATCCATTTACTTAATAATTTACGTAAATAAAAACAATTTGGGAGATAGTAATGAGTATTTTCTGAAAATGTCTCAACTAATTATTGTTTTTTATTCACTTTGTTATAATCGAATAATTCAACTCATAGCTGTTAAGAATAATTATTTTGAGATATTAAACATAATCACCATTTTATTTGTTGATGTTTATTTCTTAGATTATTTATGTAGTTATTGTGCAATAGTGTAAATGGTGGCTGTTTTTTTAATTCATTGAAATTAATTCATGATATTGATATTAATTTTTGCTTCTATTTAATTTAATAAGTACTGCACATTTAGCTGTCTGCTTGGCACTCTGTTAGGTCCTGGAATGGAAGATGCATGCATTATAGGCTTTCAAGCAGGATGCCCAAGGGCATGGTTTGGTTTCCAAACAAAATACAATGCCTATGACTTTAACACCAGAACAGGTTATATCACATTCATTTAAGAGTTCAATACAGATTTTGGCCATTTTTCTTGGAGATCTTTCATAAGCACTTGACATCAAGAATTCTCCCATCTCAGATTCTGCCATTTTCTTTTTAATTTGTATTTATACTATTTTTATTTGCATAATGTTGACTTATACCACTGTATATGACTTAAGGATACAGGCTTATAACTCTTCAGATAGATTTTAACATACCACACCTACCCTAAAGCATCCATAATCCTCCTTGATATTCCACTGGGATTCTGCCATTTTCTACAAAAAGTCTCCAAAGCACCTGTAGAGGGAAGCAGAACTAGAAGTTTGAATAGGATGAATTTCAGGTTTTGACCCAGAGGTGACTTCTTTACATCTGAGTGTAGTTGATTTGACATTCTTCCAATCACTTTTCCAACATGCATTAACTATGTTTTCCAGTCACTTCCTCTGGTACAATAAATTTTAGTCATGTGATATTCCTTCCAACTTATGTTGCAAGCAACCATTTTACCAGTGTTTTGTTCTTTTTTGCTTCTGCTGCATAGCCTTCTTCCCAAGCTCACATCAGTGTAATTGCCTCTCATTGCTCAGTTGTGATATAGCAACTGTCACACATTTTAGGTGTTAGTTACAGCTTCAAGGTACCCATTTCTGTACTGTTGACTACTTAGGCCATGATTCAGTAACTATAAACTCTAGAATTAAAATGAGAGTGAGGCTAAGAATTAAAACAAGTAATGCCTGCAGCGTCCAGATCATAAGGACATGAGAATAAGATATCATATAGGGATTTTATCCCAAAAGGTGCAAGCAGACATGTAACAGGGGGAATTGAGGCAGAGTGACCATTTAGAGATGACTGTTATAACTTGAGAAAGGTTAGCAAGGTTCTGAACCAAGGTTGTGTGGAAGAAATAGAGAGCGGAAAAAAAAAAAAAAGGAAAGCATCTGAGATATCCTGGAGGAAGAACATCTGGCTTTGTAGAAAAGTCGTCAATCAAAGTCAAAGAAACAGGTCCTGATTCCAATTATTCAATTTCTATTTGTTTAATTTCCACTATCCTTCCTGCCTCACTGTAAGACTAAGGTGATTAGATCTTGCCTATAGATTTTTAAGTTTCTTTTGAGAACACACAGATCAAATAAATGAAAATGATTTGTAAGCTATAAAATGCATTGCAAAAGTATGTTAAATCATTAAATAGAACCAAAGAAAATTAAAAAAAAATGGCTATAAAGCCTTGTTTCTGGGTAACTACTAGAATGTTTTCTTCCTAACAGAAATAAGAGGAAGTGCTAGTGAGGGCACCAACTTTAGTCATAATAATTTAGAGGTTTCATCCAGATTTTCTTAGCAACACTGTATCTGAGCTGGGTTTCCAAGGGAAGATATTAATATGGTGAAATGTGGGCAAGTGATTTGTAAAGGATACTACTTTAGGAAGTGAGGAGACAATTCAGGTCAATGGAGATGAGTTTACAGGTGAGGGTTAGGAAGCAGCAGTGATGAATGGATGAGACTCTAGCCTACCCAGAGAATTCTACAGTTTTAAGCCCTGCTTAAAGGTTCATCCTATATGAGGGGAGGGAGTAGAGTGTTCCTACTCACACAACACTAGTGTCTATTATTGATCAAGGACCTGGGAACACAACCTTGGCGGAACCTCCTGTACCTTGCCTAAACTAGACTGGCAAGACAGTTTCAGGAACCAAGGGTGGAAATCAAATCTAGCTAAAGAAAAACAGTGGTGTGGCTATTAGAACCAGAAAAATGTGAGAAGAACAAAAGGAATTCAGTAGAATCACGTGAAAATTTCAAAAGCTTTCAGGTTTAGACTAGGGGAATCAAGAAATCTGTTTTATTAATATTTGAGAAATGAAAGATAAAGTTTTACACCCTAATGGTGTTTTCAATTACTGTCTCATCACCTTTTTTTGTAGATCTAATATTACTTTTTGCCATTGTTTTTTTCTTTTATCCTTGGATATCTGCAGTAAAGCATTGGGAATTAGGAAGATGTTGGTCAAAGTATTACTGAATGCAGTTTTCATTTTCCCTTGGTCAATGAAAGCACAAATAAACTGAGAAAGGGAAACTAGTTTAATTTCTTGACAAATTGAGGAAGGCAGCAGAGTATGAAAGACCATCATCCTTCTCTTTGACAGAGGATAGGGATATTTATCCAGTTATATGGGAGTAGAAGGGGGAGTAGGTAAGATTCAGCATGTTAATCCTTGCAACAGAAGTGTCTGCAGATTTTTAGTTGATGCCAGTTTAATTTTGTCATTATATGGTGGTCAACAGTTAAGAATGTTATCTTCCTAATGATGTTCTTTTCCTTGGAATGTAAGAAAACAATGTTTATTAAGCCTATAGTGTAAATAAGAGGATGGGAAAGCTTATCTGGTGGGACAAAGATCAAAGTTCTTCATTTCTTTTCCAAAAGCATACAAGCTCACAATTAGAATATGAACAGGTTCTGGAAATGTGATGCACAGCATAGCGGGTATAGCCACATGACCATGTATAGGTGATTATGTATTTCAAAGTTGCAAAGATCTGGACCATAGTGTTTTGCCATAGGAGAGATATGTGTCATATGATGGGACAGTTAGCAAAGATTGTGGTGGTAATCATATATACACACACACACATATGTGTGTGTGTGTGTAGTAATGGATACATTGAACAACTTAAATTTTTACAGCATGATGACAGTTATATCTCAATAAAATAATGACAAGATCATTAATAACAAAATATTCCATGACTTAGGCAAAGTGATCTTCAATGTTCCTCTACATCTTTGGAAAAATCCTCCCCCCCATCTTCTCAAATATTATCTGTATTCTACCAGTCTCTTTTGTCTCCAACATCACAGATATCATGTTTTTACTACCATAGATACTTTAATCAAATTTACATGAAGTCATGCATGTCTTTTAAATAGAGATTAAGGCTCTTCATATCCTCTCATACTCTTTTTCTCTTCCCCTGATCCTTTAAGGATATTATCACTTTATAACACATCTATTTCTAATGATAGAATTTTAGGTAATAACAAAAGAGACTACTATTTAAATGTTACATTTTTCGTAGTTTACATCTTGTTTCAGAATATCAGGATTGAAGGAGACTAAGCTGATTTCATCCCACTTTGCATTTGATATTTTGCGACTCAACTAATATTTCATGAAAAGTTAATTTTCAGGGAGCACTTTTGTATCCTCACATATTGCTTAGTACCTTAGAGAATGAAATGAAGGGTGTAAGGATTTTTGAGGCTAAACATGAAGATGTTGAAAAAGAAGCTCGTAAGCCATGTGCAGGGGGAAGTGAGCCCCACTTTGCAGGGATCTCTAGTTTCCTCATTGATGTGCAGACTTCTTAGCTATATCTTGAGGTAGAATCTTCTTCCAAGCCTCTCTCTGAGCTCTCAAATGAAGTTAAAACTTTCTTTCCCTCCCTGGGAAGTGAGAATTTATGTGGCAGAATTTTTTACTTAGTAATTAATTTGGACCCCAACAGCGTGGAGATGGTGAGAAAGGGACCCTATTAAGACTTGATATTAAGTTAATAGCAGGTGACAGTGACTTCATCAAAAGCCCTGTGCAAAACATCAAGTAGATGGAAATTTCAGTTCTGGTACATTACTCAGCTGAGTATCATCAGACCTGCTTACAAGGGTCATAAAGATTATTTGTACATTAAAGAAGGGCCTGTCCATCAAGCTCAGTATGAAAGAGAAGGAGGAAAATTACCATCTCCTCAATGAAAAAAACAAACAAAAAACAACTCAGTGCAATTCCACTAATACACACACATACACACACACACACACACACACACACTCACCATAGGTATCCTTGAGGGCTAGTTGAATAGAGACCATTATCACTTCTAAATCTTACCTATCAGAAAACCACAATGGGGACTCTGAGTGGGAGGGGCAGCTGAAAAGATGGTATTGTGATTTAGATAAAACTTGCTAGCCAAATAGATGGCAAAGGTCATCTGGTGAAATGGAAGCTAGGGAAGGCTAGGACAAATATAAAGAAAAACACAGTCTCTTCTGAATATTAACCCCTCTGATTCATTGTGTAAGTTCACCCCATATAGATCAGGGGTCAGGAAACAAAGCAACAGCAGAGAATGTTTGAATACAGTTGTTACCAAATGACAATATTTCCTATCCGGTAAAGTTAAAAGTATAAAAGGGTGATTCGATTATGTGTTCGGAATATGCAGGAATTTGGGAGGTCATAGGACACCCATTTCATCTTGAATGCTTGGAACAATCACGTGGGAGGGAGGCAGGACTATCTTCTATGCACTGAGGCTTGAGCCCTCTGTTTAGCAGCACTTCTGCATCTTCTGAATAGGAAGTTCAGAAGTTTTGTGCAAGTGGTTTGCAACAGGAATATCTTTGTTTCTTACCTCTGTCCCTTGGTACCTTCTATAAGCCAAAAGGACATTTCTGATTAATACGGTAATTAGATAGTTATTAAAAACAGTAATCATCTAGAAATTATTTTGGTGCCATAAACATCCCATACAGAGAAAATATTCGAACATTTAAAAGTTGAACATTACAATTGGCTTCGCATGCAAGAAGCCAAAGGGGATATAAAGAATTTTTAAGTTCCCCAGAAAGCACTCACATTAAGAACAAGTTGTCTTCTTGATCAGGTTGGAAGTTAGTGCCACACATCCAATAGATTCCCCTTGTGGCCAGTAGCAATGAACCAATTTCTATTAATGAAGAGCTCATGTTTATGGCTAACATAGAAGAAAATGTACTGAAGGGGGGAGCTCAGTCATTCATTGGCGATAGCTTAATTCTGGTAATTTCCAATTTCCAGGCTTGTTTTAATTTGTTATCAAAGTAATCACTCATTCCAACTGGAGTCAGAAATAGCTTTTTGTCGACTGTAGCCTGACAGATTATTCAGATGGAACCCCATATTTTAAAGCTCACCTGCTCAGCATCTGTGATATGTTCCTAAGTTCCAAGAGGTACATTTTTAGCATCAGAGCCAAGTTGAAAAGAACTCAGGCTGGTTTACTGCAGTTTTCAGAGCCAGGGAGTGTATATCGTGATTCTAAATCCTACTTACCTGCTTGTAACTTGCATACAAAGAACAGATTATGATGCAGAGCCAAAAATGGGAGGGTGGGGCATAGAGTGGGCTTCTAATCTAATTCTGTTTCCTTGTCCACCTTGTCACAGGCAAAGTTTACCTGGATCTTGCAACAAATAATAACCTACTGTCATGGGGTTACCGTGGCTTTGCTAGTCCAGGTCCACATTCCCTTTGATCCACTGTACTCATTTACCCACAGTGTCTAGGAGAATGGTCAGCTAAGTATGTTTGGCCAGCTGCACAGAGGCTCAACAAATGATGCTGTGCAAATACTAAACACTATTTAGAAATCAAACTTTGAGGCTCTACTGGATTATGCAATTTACAAAAATGATTCCAGCACTAGAAAGTTGGATGTTATTTTGCATTGTTTTAATAGGGATAAAAGTCTAAAGTAAAGGTTGCTAGTCCGTGTCCTACTTGTTTCAAAAACTATGGGGGCAGGGTTCATAGAGGAAGAAAATGGAATTTTATTTCCATGTTGGATGGTGGAACTGAAAAGACCACTTCCAGAGGTCATGAACTGCAGCCTTGCTTGGGTGACTTAGCTGTGTTTATGACTTGATAAGGTTAAAGTGTATATTGGGACCCTGATTCATAGCTAGGATTTCCTGTATAACCTAAGATAAATAACTGTTAGACAGATGAAGTGGGAGAGAGGAAACAAAAGTTAGCAACTTATGGGGATATGGTAGGAATTAAATGAGGAGAGGGACCGAAAAGAAAGGATGGATTTATTCTCAAAGACCAATTGTTTCTTCCAAATGTAGTCTCCTCTGTTTGGTTCATAGAAGTTCCAATCTTTTAAAGCAGAGTAGGGGACAAAGATGGTTAGAACAGATAAAACTGATTGCCATTAAAACCTCAACTTCAGAATATGCTTTCCAGATATATAAAACTACACAAACAAACCTAAATCAGAGTTCTCGTATTGTCACCGAGTAGCTTCCAGGGATGATAATGAAGAATTGTCTCCTCTTTATTGCTTTGGCTGATGTGTGAGTCTGTGGCGCCAAGATTCTGGATCTCTCAGAGCCAGGCAGTGGAAAAACAATACATTAGCATTAAATAATGGGATCTCTAGTGCCCGGATTGCAACAGAGGAAGGGTTAACTGAGCTGGGGCTTTGTACAGCAGGAACTTTCATCTATAATCTCTTGTTTTTCTCAGCTGGGAGGAGGAGAAAGGAGCCTTGGGGGAGGAAAGCACAGAGTGCCCTAATCTTATGATAAAAATAATATGATTCCTATACCTGCTATCTCTCCCCACCAGGTTTCTGCTCTCTGTGCAGAACACTAGTAATGCCCATAAATGTCGGTTAAAATAAAAATTTCTGTTCCATTAAACATATGAAAAAATATGTTGCTTTGAATACAGTTGGTTTGGGAAATCTGTTTTTATCCTGCCTAACCAGTCGTCCATAGTAATGGCAGCTGCCACAAGTGGTGGTGTGGTGAGCTGCTGTTGTCTCCCCAGCAGCATCAGGCTGACTGGCTACACAGTGCCCAGGGTGGGTGTCTGCATGCTGCGCTCACCCAGTTTACCCTGCCAGCTCAAGTTCTAGGGTATACAGTTTGATCAAAGTGCCCTGAAAATTTCCTGTGGGTTCATGTTCTCAAGGGAATGATGGTTTCCTTTGTTTGCATTCTAAGAAGTTTAAACCACACAGAGCACCCTACGTGGGAGAGCTACACTCACAGCATACTCTCTGAGACATAGAGTAGTATGTGCTCATACTGTCCATACAGTAGTAGGATCTGGCAGTGCTAATTCACAGGAGTGGAATAGGTGATCTGGGAACCTTTGTCTTCCAACTGTTCCACTATATACAATGCCCTGTTGGAGGAGTGCTGCTCAGTTACTAGAACTGTCCACAGACCAGAATTTTACCCATGTGATCTTCATGAGGGAGTTACCAGCTATTTCTCCATTCCTAGAGTAAGGAAAACTGAGTGAGTTAAAACCTTGCATAGGAGTGTGTCCTCTAGGTGACTTTCCAGTTCATTTCTTTGCTTTCCCTTTCTCCCCAGAGTTGGCCTTCAGCCATGACAGTATCACTCACATGCTATTTTGCTGCTTTGCTTCAGGCCTGTATAGACAGTGCTTTTGTTCCTTAAAACTCCTTTCCATACATACCTTCTTTCCCCTGTTTAAACTTAATTTGCTTTGCAAGACTATTTTGTCATAGACAAATATGAAACAAGTAAGGAAACATAATTCACTCAAGGTGTTGCAATAGGAAGGATGCTTCAGATCTGAAGATCAGCTGTCTCTCCAGTTGGTTTTGTTAAGGCAAAAAGAGGAATGACCCAATTACATATCAGGTGCTGTTACCATTGAGGTAAAGTCGGAAGTCTAGGTTCGTCAGTGAATAAGAGATGGATCTAGCTAATTTCAAAAGGACAATTTCTAATCTCAGTTACTAATTCAAGAGACAAAGAATGGGATTGGTAGGTGGGTATCTGACTTTTCAGCAGATTCAGGTGAAAGAGACAAGGCTTCGTTTTGACTTTGTCACAAGCAAAGTATTAACAAGTAAAATTCATGGTGGGGTGGGGGGGTTGCTGAGAGAAATAGTGATCTGTAACACCTAATTTAAGTCAAAGGGAAAAGTGCAACTTGTCATTATAAAACTATTTCCCAGAACACAAAATGACTATTTCTATAATGACTATCACAGTTACCCTGTTTCTCTAGGGGGCTGCCTATAAGGGTGCCCCTAAGTTAGGATTAGCAATTTCCTCTATTACTTCAGAGTACCCTAAATCTGTTGTGCCTCATACTTATCACTCTAATTACTAATGTAGTTTTGACTAACTTTTCAGTTGCACATCAGCTTGAACGAAATGATTGTATCTTCTCTTCAGTATGCATGCCCAGCTCAGTAGGTAGGTCATAGGAGATACTCATTAATTATGGATATAAACTAGATAGATACAGACTGATGAGGAGTGTCCCAATAAGGGGCAAGTCTGAATGCAGATACAATGGGTAAACCTGAGTAGGTGAAGATAAAGCTGGACAAGAAAAGGAATTTGGGATCCCATTGTACTTTCCTTACTAAGGGCCTCTCCACTCTGCTCCTGGATGCCCTTCAACAGAGTTTGCTGATTTTTCCTGAGTTTGGTTTTAAGTGATCCTGTCCTGTCACTTTCCTCTTCTCCCGCGTGGCTGATTTTTCTGCAGTTCGGATGACACTGCTGCCAGAAAGTTTTTCCTGGCATTTCAGCAAAGGGAAACGGAGGGTATTGTATTCCATCAGTAGCACATGAATCCCTTCTCTTCTCACTGCTTCCGCCCTACAAATATTTATAGATATCATTATGCCTCCCCTAGCTATCATTTATCCAAGCGGTAATGGCACAAGTCTTTCCATCTTGCCTCATAAATCAACTCTTCCTGCCCCTGTAATCATCTCCCTGCTCCTCTCTGAAGTCTCCAGGGTCTGTCAACATCTTAATAAGGTACCCCAAACTGAAGGTTCCACTCCACCGGGGCACCAAAGCAATTACCAGCCTATTAGGGGAATGGCATATGCTAAAAAGACATTTTGGCCTTGTGGATGCCATGGTGGAGTTCAAGCTTATTTCTCATGTGTGGCTACTTCTCCCCTCCAGAATGTTTGCTGTGAATTTATTGTTCGTGTGCCCCTGATAGAAAAGGTTCAGTTGATAGAAAAGGCTCAGAAATTGGTGGTCATTGCTTCCAACCTCTTTCCTCTCCTTTAGTTCACTCTCTGGCAAATTTCAACTTTGTATTCTTGGACTTTTGTGTAGGTCCACAATGGGTCTTTGCATTCTACCCCAAACCCAGACATTTCCTTCTGCTTGGTCTGTAATCAAAATGTATCAATTGGGCTTTAGGTTTAAACAGACGCATATTCAAACCACAGGTCTAAAATACTAGCTTAGGGGATGACTTTGGGCAAGTTAATTAACTTTTCTGAGCCTCAGTTATCCTGTCTCTAACATGGACCTAAGAATTATATCAATTCATGAACAGTTGTTTAAATGGAAGAAAAACAGATAATAATGCTCAATTAAATGAAGTTATTATTATCCTCTTCCTTTATATATATACTTCTGCTTTTCCAGTTTCCTATTTATATCTCAGTTAGGTATATAGGTAAGTGAATCATATATTAAAGAAGAAGAAAAGTACATGTTTTAATTACCTATACATTTTAGGAAAACAGTGACTTTAAAGGTGATTTTGCTTACTTGTTCTTTCTCTGAGCTTGCAGAGGTAATTTAGAATTGCCAAAGAAACCCTGATTGAGTTTTTAATTTGCTAATTTTCATGACTTTTAGTTAATTAGAGAAGAAGAAAAAAATCCTTAGAATATGCATGCTCAACTAAGAACCATATCTTCTGAAACCATGATACTGTCCAGGGTGATTGAATAAGAAATAGAAGTTCTGAAAAGTGACAACATTAAATATTGGCAACTATAGAAAGATGCTACTGTCCCAGCACTAGAGGGGCCCTAAGAAATGGCAGTATCACCAGAACTCAAGGCCAGGACTTCCTGGAAGGAAGTAAAACTACATAAGGTGCTGCAGTCAAGTAGGAAAGGCAGCTCTTGTCAAGATGCTTGACTTGGGGACTAAGAAAGGATGCCCAGACTTCTATTCTACTGCTTTCAAATTTCCCACCACTGGCTGAACTTAGCTTGAAATGTGTTGGCATAAATAAATAAATTAATATAAATTAGTAAATAAAGTAAGTGATTCAGTTTCTCTAATACAAAGTAGAAAAGAAAAAGGGTAGGGAATAGATCTTATGGCAAATTAATAAGTCAGTGTAAACTAGTTCTTTACATTAACACTGTATCTATAATCACAGTTGATAAACTGCCCAAGGTATTTAGAAGACTAGACTAGTAGCTAACATCTTCATTTTCATATCTCTCTCTGCCTCAATCCATATTTATGTTTCTCCCACTAACTCTCTGTCCACCTCTGTCTCAGAAATTGAAGAAAATGAGATCTCCTCTAAGAAGAAATTGCTCTGGTTTATTAGTCAAGAATCTTCTAATCAGAAGGCAGAAAACATAAAAATAATTTTGAATAGGGTAGTATTTCAGCAGTGTTATTGAGACATAATTGGTATTGTATAAATTTTGGGTATACAACAAAGATCTAGAAAATATTCATATATATCAAAATTATTACCACAGTTTAATTATAGTTCACCACCTCAGGTAATTACAATTTTTTTCCTGAGGGTGAGAACTTTTAAGATCTACTTTCTTAGCAATTTTCAGATATACAATATTGTTAAAGAGCAGATTTAATATGAATAATTGATAGCTAGGTAAAAAATGGTTACTACTAAAAGGGATAAATGAGAACTCTAGGGAGTAGCAGAGGGAAGAAGTAGAGGAAGCAATATCATCCCCAATGTTGGAAAAAAGTGAACAAAAAGGAACTTGATAACTTGAGACTGGGATCCAGCCCCTATTGTCCTGCTAACAAGGAATTAAATGTTCTTTGCAGTATCCTTACTCAAATATACATACAAAGTAGGACTAAAACAACAAAATAAAGTCGTCTAAGAAGTGAAGACTCGGTAAAATAATAGCCAGCACACCTATCATGTCTTAGTGATCTGGATTTTCACAGTCAAGTTCCATACCTTCCATTATACCTTTTAAGCCATGATGCGGGGGTAAAATTCAAGCAAACACAAATCCTTCAATTTGATTAAGGCTGAACTACAGGCAACCGCGAGAGTGACTCTGAGTATTCTACAAGTCTTGAAAGCCTCCACCAGGTATGATTCATTACATGGAAAGGCTGCTAAATAGGGAGTCTATCTTGATTGAATCAACAAGAGGAAATTCCCCTGTCTGTTGGCAGAATGCTCTAACAGAAACTTGGGAAATTGCTTCCCTCTCCTCTTTGCTTATCTAAGTCAGATTTTTGCTTTTTAAGCTATAGTTGAAATTCCATCCACCTCCCCATTCTGACATCATCTTTCACTCCATGAAACTTTTTTTTTGTATTCTGTGCCATTGTTTTGAAGAGCCTCTGTGTGTGTGTGTGTGTGTGTGTGTGTGCGCGCGCACGCACACGGGTGCTGGATATAGTAGTGAAGTGAGTCTGTTTCTAAACAATGAAAAGCACAGTGCATGATGTGGAATTTAGGGATTAACCTACTGGCCTGGAAACAAATAGGAAGCAGACAAGAGTCCATGAGGCAAAAAAAAGTAAGCATTAGTTTTTAGAAGAAATATCCTTGCCTTCTCTTCTGTCTCAGAATCTTGAGTAAATGCTTTTGCACAGTGAACTCACACTGCATCCCCTTTGATTAGCAGTGCTCTCCATTCAGAAAATTATTTTTATTCCCAGCACCCCACAAAAATGCTGTATCTCTTTGTACTGTTTGTCCTTGCTGAACAAGTCTGAGAGATGGGAGAGCTATCAGGGCATCTCTTCACCATCTTTTCAGAATTGCATTGTTCCCAGTACAATACAGGCTTTTCCTTCAGCCTTTTGTCTGTTCAGTTTTTTTTTTTTTTTTTTTTTTTTGAGAGTGGAAACCACCTACACTTAGTTGGACAGATTGTCCCTGACTAATTAATCTCTGCATCAGGACCTGCTTCATTGTACTCATGCAGGTTTTCAGTCTTTATTTTTCTGAGACTTGTTATACAGAAATGTACTTTCTCCACTCTCATTCATTATATTTCTCATTTTGGTTTTTGCACAGGAATATTCTTTGGAAAGGTGGGTGGCAGTGTTTGTCTCAGGCACTCAGTTCTAGCACCTAACACTATTGTAACTTGGAGAAAGAGATGTAAAAGAGTAAAAAAACCTAGCTTCTGCACTCTCAATTCCCCTGTCTTTCTAATCATCATTGTGAAGTGAATTAAAATGCCACTTTCCCCATTTCTTCCCCACTTCTTAATTCCCTAAATATTTTCAGAATTATTATTATGTGAATTTAATAAAACACAAAGGTAACTGAATTCAACTGTGAGCCTGGAAAAACTGCATAATAAATATCTACAATTTTCCAGGAGCTTTTCGTGATAACTCTGTTTTCATAACACAAATATAAATAAAAATACCCCCATTCTACCAATAAAGTTTAGAAAGATTGCTCTTGGATCACAAAACTTTAAGAGGCTGAGCCATATGCAAGCAAAGTTCATCCCAAAGCTTGTGTTTTCAACTCTTCTATGGTCTTAGCCCATGTACAGACATGTGTGTGGTTACTGCATGGCAAAATAAACATGGGAGGGAGAAGCTCACCTTTCCTTGGCTGCTGGTAAATGCCAAAGAAAAAGATGTGCTGTGAGAATTCCTTCTAGTCCTTTTCCCTTTGTGGTGCTTGTTGGTGAATTTTATCACCCAACTTTCCTTTGGGGAAAAGATTGGTAAGAGGATTGTTCACTGGTGATAAAGTAGCTCGTTACAAGCAGGTGCAAGGCTATCATTTGGAAGAGGAATAGGTCCTTTCCTATACTTCCAGGGGACCAGATGGGATCAAAGGCTGCCTATCAGAGGATGATTGATGCTGACTTAGTATCAGGAAGTGCATTTGGTAATGAGATCTCCGAAGTGGAATTGCCATGTGAGGAGCATCCAGCTTCCTGCTAATGGGAGTAGCAAGCAGATCCCAGACCTCTATGTCCATCCCTCCCAGCCTCTGTGATAAATAATTTCACATTTTCCTTCAGGCTCCACAATTCAGCTCTCAATGGGCAACAATAACTCCTTTAAGTGATCATTTATTTCTTTTAGCTTGTGGTTGAAACCAAGAGAGTGGAAACTCTAGGAGCTGCAATTCCTAGATAGATTTTGTATAGCCTAGTTTAAGAAAATCAATATACTAGCATGTGTTCTCGGTAGCGCAAATATACAAGGAAAGCACCACTCACCCTGTATTTGTTAAACAAGGTGGTAGCATGTTTCTTTTTTTCTTTTTGGGTTGTTTTTGTGTTTAGGTAGGTAAAGAAATTATGCAGGATAAGGTATTTTAAACACTGCAAGTGGGTTAATATCTGAGGTTGCATTCAGTTATTAAAGAAAAGTAAAAATAGTTTCTCAGATAACCCCAAGCATCTTGAAATTTGGTGTTGAATTTAGAGAAAAAAATCCAAAATTTTACACTGTTACCTCAACTTGAATTAGGCTTCAATTGGTTTACAAATAATGAATTATGATAGACAACCTAGGAGTGAAATCCAAAAGATTTGTACCCAAAGAAAATTCTGAAGGAAGATTGCAGAGTGACATTTTTGTTATCATTGATGAGGCAAAAGAAATATATTACTATTAGATTTTGGTCATTTCTGATGGAAATAAATTTAACCAACTTAGATTTGAAAGACTTAAAAATGTGGTCATTTATTCCTTAAATTAACCTACCACTCTTCCTGATTCTTTTCAACTCCATTTTCTAGGGAGTAGTCAAGGATTTATTCAAAATCATGCATTGCCTAAAATAATCATTATTCCCTCTATTATAGGTGGTATTATATCCGGGGCCCTCTCACTTACAGGCATGTCTGTCAAAGGGACCATTTTTCAGACTCACAGTTCCCAAGACTCTGTCACTTTCTTACTTACAGAGGCCCAAAATGGAAACTATTTTTCTTTTCATTATGAGCTGTCACTTTTTCATCTTGGCACTGCAATGATAGACTTTCATTCATCTTCTATATTACCTTTCCTGAAACCTCTGACACAGACTGACACAATGCAAAATGCAGGAGATCTTGGAGCATACGTTGGCAATTTTGAGGGAAGGCAGCAGCTTGTCTCGCTCCGTTATTTTAAATATATATTGAAAACGCCAAGATTCCCTATGTGGTAGACTGGAAATGCTAATGTGCCATGCTCTGTTTTTCCCTGTCCTTATAATGTCTGCTCCCTGGCCCCAAATCAAAGTGAAGAGTTGGCAGAGGGCAGGAGAGTTGCCAGGGCTTTTCCAAAGTAGAGAGCGAGACTAAAAGTTTTCTGGAAATCCATGAGGATTTTAGGTAGAAAGAGGACCAAGGGTTATGATTTCCCCATTCCTGAGAAGGACAGTGATTTGTGTGTGTGTGTGTGTGTGTGTGTGTGTGTGTGTGTGTGTGTGTTTGGCAATTCCAAAGAGCACCTGAGTTCCCAGGCAAGTCCACCCTTTCTCACAATCCCAGGTACTGAATAGACAAATGGGGAATCTCATAACCCAACATCAGAGTCCATATGGTTTTCTGTCTCTGTTCTCAGTGGAACTCCTTAGAGGAAGAACTCCTTCCGTGGAAGAAGTGTGGGAGAACCTACAGATTGGGATGGAAAGATGATCAGATTTACAGTTTAGAGTCAGATCTAGTTTACTTGTATGGCTCCCAAACAAAACTGAATTTTGATTTCTCATTCATAAATATAAACATACAACTGTTCAATGAATCATTGTCAATTTTGGATTCTGGAGACTGTCAAAGGAGAAATATCTCACATTCTAGATAGTTACATTTCTTAGGGAATACAGGACTAGTTGTAATGAAATTGTGAAAAGATGAAGCTTGGTATACCTTGTTATATTTCCAATTGGATCTATATATTATATGGGTCAAAATGGTCACTGCTGAGCACATTTCTGCAGTAAAGAAGCAGGTTGTCCATCAGGAATGAGGAAATATTATCATGTCCCATTGACCGTGAAGTGTGTCTAATACCTGTTCTTAAATTCAAAGCACTGATTGACCAAGAACAACTTATATAAAAACTTATCAAGTGATATCTATCTGAGATTCTCACTTTACTTTCTCAGACATGATTTTGTCCTCCAAGTAGACTATAAACTATTTATAATTATGAGGTTCAGTCTTACTTAATTCACCTCATTCTTGTTTAATAAATGTCTACTGACAGAATGAACAAAAGGTAAAAAATTCCAAACTTATTTATTTTTCACTTTTTTCCAGTGAAAAATTATTAGAAGTATTGTCTTTTTACCAGGTAAGGGCCCTAAAAGCCTGAACTCGAGTGCATGTGCTTGCTTCTCTCCACAGCCCTCCTTATGTATTTTATATCATTACCTGTATGATTCAGTTTAAATTTTGTATACTTCCATTCCACCTAAGACTGGCATTCTGAGAACCACTGTGCATTTCTTTTTGCTTTCTTTGTTTTGGGTACTTTTGTTCTGAGGTTGGGAAAGAACAAGGATATTCCGCCATTCATAGGAGGTCTTCATCAATTTAGGCCTGCCTTTAGCTTGCTGCCACTTAGTCGTACCTAGAGAGCCTATCTCAGTTTGTCCCTAAGTGGATTGCCATCTTTTGTGTGTTTCTGACCTTAGGGTCAAGAATTATGGAAGCTAGAGTTTGAGAGGATCAGAATGATAAATAGAAAGAAAGGAAACAGCAAAGGAAAGTCAACAGCCACCTAATAAGCTTGAGAGTAACAAGGCAAGAAGCACAGGGAAGTGTGCCTGGAGGAGATCTGCTCCTGCAGGGGAATAACTAGGATGATCTGATTGAAAAGATGACAAGCAACTGGGAATATGCTACAGAATTATAATCTCAAATGTGGAAGGGATTCTCGAGCAAAAACAAGTGATAATCATGAAACTACAAAGGATAGAATGATGCAAATTAGGATTTGCTATGCTGGACTGAGATAAATGATGTTTTGTAACCTGACAGCAATTATATCACTACCTTTCATTCTGATAATTAATCATGTTATGCCATATCACATCTCTTCAAGTATTGTTTGCATCTATTATTTATTTAAATCTCTAAACCACTATCTCTCTCTCCCCCCCTCTCTTTTTAACTTTACAAGCTTTTTCTTTAAAAAGAATAATGAAGTGTGATTAATTCTATATAATTATCAACTAATAAATTCTTTCTAAAAGATACATTTTCTATGCCTTGTAACATGTCTAAACTGACAGTTTTCTTTTTCCTGGGCTTAGGCTAATGTGATTCTTGAATTGTTTTTTTCTACCCAGCTCAATCTTTCTTACCTATTGGGTTGATATAACCAAATTCTTTGCCTCTTCAGTGGGTACAAAGTTTCAGTTTTAACATAGGAATGACTTCTAGAGATCAGCTGTAAGACACTGTGTCTACACAACAATATTGCTTTGTGCACTTAGAAATTTGTTGAGAGAGTAGATCTCATATTAAGTGCTATTACTATGCTAGTAGTAAAATGTAAAGAAGAAAAAGAATGTCATTCTTTTTATTAGATATAGATTTGTTGAATAATGAAAATATAATTTAGTAAGTATAGTATGTAATAAGTATGAATATGACAAATGCACAATAATTATACAAACATACATGCACACATACATATATACAATTTTATGATTTTAGTATTTCTGTTCAAGGGCATTATATATGTATGTATTTGCTTATATTCTTGTATAAAATTATGTGAGCTTTGAAATGTTCTAAATATTCTTCAGTCTTGGCAAAGAAATACCAGAAAATTATTGAAAACAAGTCAGCAACATCCAAAGAAACAGGTCACAATCAATGAAATTCCATGATTTTAGAGATTGTTCAATATTGTACTACATGTCAATACCCTTTACTATATTAATGTCATAAATTTAAAAAAATGTAGGATTATTTTTAAGAATGCAGAAGAGCTTTTAATAGTAATATACATTAATGAATTAAAAAATCTTCAAAAGAAGAGGTGTGATACTAACTGAATTATATATATTGTTGTAAACTAATGTTACCTCAACAAAATATTAAAAATCTTCAAAAACAGAAAATAAGAGTAGAGACATAATTCCTAGCATAACAAAATATAACACTCTTACTAGAACTGTAATCTGTGCTTGTTGAGACATACTGGAGAGTACCCTATTAAAGTTAGCAATAAGAAGTCAGGTATGTTAGCACCACTATTATTTAATATGCTGAATGGTCTATCTAATGCAATTAAACAAGAGAAGAAATTGAGAGGAAAGCTAGAAAGAACGAAGAAAAATTATTATTATAGTTAGAGATAAAATTTTAATCTGGGAAATTCAAGAGAATTAATTGAACATTATAAAATGCAAGAGAACTTAGTAAGTTGGCCAAGTACCAACACAATGTACAGATATTTAACAATTTTTATTAACATATTTCTATACACATATAAAATCAATTAAAAATGTACAGTGGAAAAATATATAATAGCAATTTTAAAAACATTTTTAGTGAAGTATAATTGAGAAACAAACTGGAGATATTTTAAATAGATAATTTGATTACTTTGATATGTCTGTGTGTGTGCTCACATGGAACCATAACCACAACCAAGATAATGAAAGTATATATCATTTCCCAAAATTATGCAATGCTATCATTCAGACAGTCAAAATAATATAAAGAATGTAATTTGTGAAAGCACCGGTATACATAAGGCAAAAATTGAAAATAACAATATATGGTAGATGAAAAAGTATATAACTTAATACATGAAGGGTTTGTACAGATCAGTAAGAAAAATATATGATGTATTAGAGAACAAGGAAAAGAGACTGATAATGAGCTGATAAAGATAGAAATAGATTTTTAACATGCTGCTTAACTTTATTGAATTAGGAAATGGTAAATTAAAGCTATAATTCTTACCCATTTCCATATAATAGCTGAAACATTAAAATAATAGGCAACACAGTATATTAATGATTATGAAAGAAAAAACATTCATTTAATTACTGGTAGCATAATGATATTTATAAAAAACATTTTGGGAAACTCATTTAATTAAAAAAATCACCTTCCAATTAAGATAAAACAGAATTTCTAGGTACTGACTCTTCAGATACTCTTACACATATAGTAAATGATACATGATTTGCAATAATGTATTTGGAATCATTGTTCTAACAACAAAAGATTAAAACTCAAATGTCTTACATATGGGATTGGTTAAAAAATTGATGGCACATAAGAAATATAATTTCTTATATTCATGCAGCTTAATTCCATGCAGCTAGTAACATAGGCTGACACATGGTATAAAATTTCAAAATTATGAAAGAATATACACGAAAGTATAAAAGTTTATCTTTTTTATTCACTGCCAATATCACTCATATCTCCTCTCAAGTTAATCATTACTACTGGTTACACAAATTAAAAAAAAATATATATATATATGCCATGTAATGTTATGAAATATTATGCAACTAATTAAAAGAATGAGGTTCTATATAAAATTGTAAGAAAAAATTCCAACATAAAAATTGAATGAAAAAATAAGATAAAGAACACAGTATATGGAGGGACTGTTGGCACCTCCCACAACCGGCAGGGCTTCTGAAGGGGACTTTCGTTGTAGGTGAGGCTTCTGGGGCCACCCCCAGTCATCTGATGGACTGTTCCCGGACCGTCAAGCGGAAGACCCTACTCCGGGCTCCCCCCGGGGCGGGGGTGGAGCGTTCCTAGCGGTGAACCAGAGGGACTGTTGGCACCTCCCACAACCGGCAGGGCTTCTGAAGGGGACTTTCACTGTAGGTGAGGCTTCTGGGGGCGGCGGCGGCGCAGATAGAAATCCCAACAAGAATTACAATACTAGATAGAGAGTACAAAAGTAAAGGACAGAACACATAGCCCGGAAACAAAGGGAAGAAATCAAAACCCAAAAACAGCCAACCGAAGCAAGAAAACATCCCAGCGCAAAAGGCAGAAATCACTACAGATTAATATTCTTCAACATGCCAACTAATGCTCGAGCAGTCGTTGCACAATATGTGGAGCAAACCCGAAGAGAAAACACAGGAAGGAAAAAAAATACAAATATTCAAATGAACCCAAAGGGACATAATCCATCTCCAAAGGACAAACAGACTCTAGAAACCAACATAGATGAAATAAAAAAATGCCCTTTATGTCAGATAAAGAATTTAGACACATAATGATAAAAACAATAAATGAGCTAAGAGGAGAAGTAGAAAAATATAAAAAGGAACTTAGCAAAATGAACATCATCATCGGTGAACAGAAGAACGAGATTGAAACCCTAAATAAGAAAATGAAGGAGACGCAGCACATAAGAGGAGCGATAGAAGACATCAAAAATACTGGGAAAAGCCATGAAAGCAGACTAGAAGAAATTGAAGAATTAATCAGCACACTGGAGGACACAGAAGTAGAGAGAACTAAGAGAGAAAAAGGAGTGATAAACAAAATAAGAAGATAGTGGAAAAAATCAGAGATCTATCAGATACTTTAAAGAAAGGAAATATAAGAGTAATCAGAATCCCAGAAGGAGAAGAGAAAGACATAGGAAATGATAGGCTTTTTAAAGCAATAATAGAAGAGAACTTCCCAAACTTGAAGAATGAAATGAAAATAGACATACTGGAAGCAAAAAGAACACCAAACTACTTCAATGAAAGAAAAACCACAGCAAGACACATAATTGTAAAATTCCCAAGAATTCAAGATAAAGAAAAAGTAATGAGGATGACTAGAGAGAGGAAACAGATAACCTACAAAGGAAAACCCATTAGACTGATCTCAGATTTCTCTGAAGACACTCCAAGCAAGAAGAGAATGGAGTCTCATATTCAAAAAACTCCAAGACAAAAAGTGTCAGCCAAGAATACTCTACCCTGAAAAGCTGTCCTTCCAGTATGAAGGAAAAATTAGAACCTTCTCAGACAAACAAAGTCTCCAAAAATTTGCTACCACCAAACCCCCACTCCAAGAAATATTGGAAGAAGCCCTAGGACCAAAACTCTCAGATGAATAAATAGAATTTACATAAAAGAAAACCAAAGCAGAACCTCAAAATGACCTCTAGAAAACCAATACTAGAACCCCACACATCAATAGTCACTCTAAATGTCAATGGTCTAAACTCATCAATCAAAAGACGCAGAGTTGTGGCCTGGATCAAAAGAGAGAACCCAACATTCTGCTGTCTCCAGGAAACACATCTAATCCCTTTTAAAGATAAGCATAGACTGAAAGTGAAAGGATGGAAAACAATTCTATAAGCAAATGGTCCCAAGAAAAAGGCAGGGGTAGCCATTCTTATAGCAGATACAGCAAATTTCAGAATAAAAAAAGTGACAAAGGATAAAGACGGACACTACCTAATGGTACATGGTTCAACTCACCAAAAGGACTTAACAATTATCAACATATATTCACCAAATGTGGGAGCACCAAGATTCATAAGACAGCTGCTAGCAGAAATGAAAATAAATATTGATGAAAACACATATGTTGTAGGAGACTTTAACACTCCACTCTCACCAAAAGACAGATCAGTAGAACAAAAGCTAAACAAGGACACAAAAGCTTTAAAGGAAGACCTAGACCAAATGGACCTAATAGATATCTACAGGACACTGAACCCCCCAAAAAGGGAATACACCTTCTTTTCAAATGCACATGGATCCTTCTCTAAAATTGACCACATATTAGGACACAGGGAAAACCTGAACAAATACACAAAAATCAAAATTGTACCAACTTTTTTCTCTGATCATCAAAGCATTAAACTAGAAATTAACAATGAAGAGAAAGCAAGAAGAATATCCAATACATGGAGACTGAACAATATACTACTAAATGAAGAATCGGTAATGGAAGAAATTAAAGAAGAAATTAAAACCTACTTCGAAACAAATGACAAAGAAGACACAACATTCCAAAATGTCTGGCACTCAGCAAAAGCATATCTAAGAGGAAGGTTCATAGCAATACAGGCCCATATCAAAAACCAAGAAAATATCCAAAGAAAAAACCTCATATCCCAACTCGAAAAATTAGAAAAAGAACAACAAGAAAAGCCAAAACCCAGAAGAAAACAAGAAATAATAAAAATAAAAGAAGAAATAAATAACATAGAGAACAAAAAGACTATTCAGAGGATCAACAAAACTAAGAGCTGGTTCTTTGAAAAAATAAATAAAATTGACAAGCCCCTCGCAAAGCTCACAAAGAAAAGAAGAGAAAAGACCCAAATAAATAGAATCACAAATGAGAAAGAAGAAATCACCACAGACACAAAAGAAATTCAAAGGATAATCAGAGACTACTATGAACATCTATATGGAAACAGATACAACAATCTGGATGAGATGGACAAATTCCTGGAAAAATACAACTACCCAAAACTGAACGAAGAAGAAATAGAGAGTCTAAACAATCCAATCACAAGCAGTGAAATTGAAGCAGTCATAAAATCTCTCCCTAAAAACAAAAGCCCAGGACCAGATGGTTTCACAAATGAATTCTACATGACATTCAGAGAGGAAATAACACCTATACTATTAAAACTCTTACAAAAAATTGAGAAAGAAGGGAAGCTCCCAAACACATTCTACGAAGCAAACATCACACTCATACCAAAACCAAACAAGGACAGCACCAAGAAAGAAAGCTATAGACCAATTTCCCTAATGAACACAGATGTAAAAATATTAAACAAAATACTAGCAAATCGAATCCAACGATGCATAAAAAGTATTATTCACCATGACCAAGTGGGATTTATCCCAGGGGCACAAGGATGGTTCAATATCTGGAAATCAATTAACATAATCCACCATATCAATAAGAAGAAAAACAAAAACCATATGATCATATCAATTGATGCAGATAAAGCATTTGACAAAGTCCAGCACCCATTTATGATAAAAGCCCTTGAAAAACTGGGGATCAAAGGAACCTACCTCAACATAATAAAAGCCATCTATGACAAACCTACAGCAAACATCATCTTAAATGGGGAAAAATTAAAATCATTCCAGCTGAGATCTGGAACTAGGCAAGGATGCCCACTCTCTCCATTACTTTTT
>PVHY01000405.1:0-207208 GCA_004024945.1 Uropsilus gracilis
GCAGGATCCCCTTCCTGGGTCTGGCTACCGCTGCCCCGCACCCTCCCCCTCTCAGCGCCCACCTGAGGGGGGGGCCGTCCCTCACCCACCATACAAAGTGAAGGTCCGGGCAGTGCCGGGAGGACGGGCTGTAGCCACCTGCCAAAGCGAGGTGGCCGTCCCCTTCCGCCGTCTGGCTGCCCGCGGCCCACCTCCACTTTCAAACCCAACTTCAGACCCTCCCAACCTTTATTGCTATGGAACTTGTTTGCTTTTCTCTTCCAATAAAAGCTCATAAGCAGACTCTCCCAGTGAGTGCTCAAAGCATACAAGAGCAAATTGTCTTGTCAACTGAGAACTTGAACTTCAGAGCAATAGAGCTGAGGTGTTCTGCTGGAAGGAAAGCATCATGCTGGGAGAAGGTGACAGGATTACCCATGTTGCCATCTATATCTGATGCCAGCCCCCCTCCAGCCTTGCTCTAGGGGCCCACAGAGGTCTGGGGCAGTAATGGCCATTCTAGTTTGAGGAACTCTCATTAGCATGTTGACAGTTTCCACTCAAATGCATGTCCCAGCTTGCCATTATGCATTTAGATGGTTCTTAAAGTATGTCCTTTCCCTTCAGAGTTTTAAACATATAGAAAAGTTGAATGAATTTGCAAACACCTGTCACCTCCCACAAATTTATGACATACATACATACATATATTTGAACAGATAATGTATTTGGTATATTAGCATAAAAACATCATATTTTATAAGTATTCAAATCTCTATTGCCACATTTATCTCTATCTCTAAATCTGTTATCTATATCCAAATGTATTCAAATCTTGACTTCAATTGCTGTATGTGTATTTGAAACAAATGATGCTTAAATTATATGTTTGTTGAATGCCCAGCAATTTGAATCTCTGAAAATCTTCTGCTCTTGGAATTAAAAGGTGAAATTTCTCTGTCAAGGTAATTAGATTCAAACTCCTTATTCAGAGAGCAGCTGCCAGTCTAGGGAGGCGCCTCCCCTGCATCCAGTTGTTCCCAGTAATTAGCACAATGATAAAGATGCTAATTAGTGGAATGATTGCAGCTCACAGCTGCCTGCCCTTGATCTGGATCAGACACTGTACCAGCTGAGATTTTTATTTTATTCTAATTGATGTAATTTTTTAAATTGAAGTGATAACAAAAAATTCGCTATTTTCAAGTGATCAATTCGGAGTCATTTAGCACAGTCACAGTATTGTGCAACTGTCACCTCTGTCTAGTTCCAGAACATTCCATGACCCCAAAGGAGGCCACATCCTGCTACCTAGCCCTGGATCATCACACATATGCTTTCTGTGTCTGGATTTGTGAGCTCTGGACTTCTCATCTAAGTGAATCACACAAATATTTGGCCTTCTAGATCTATCATGAATGTGCTTGCCCTCACCCCACCCTGCCAGACCTGGAGTAAAGCCCTGACCATGCCTCACCCCCTGGTCACGTGACAGCCATGTTGGGCCAGTGGTCTCAGAGCTGTGAGATTTGCAATTCATTCCCATCTGCCTCTAGGTTCACCATTGCTACTTTCTTACCTTGGGTGTGGGTGTTGTCTGTTGCCTAGAAAACAGAACTCTCTCGAGCCTGACCCACCAGTATGGCAGCAACCTGTGCACTGGTGAGGCAGTCCCTTCCTCCAGCCCCTACAGCCTGTTGGCATCAGTGCCCTCCAGACCCACTCACCCCCAACTGCGCCCTCCCCAGGTAATTGTCACAGTGTCCAGTTGACCTGAAGGCCTGGTTATCCTCCAGAGGGTGCTGCCCTGTGCACCATAGAGTACTGAGTAGCCGCCTGGCCTGCACCTACAGGTGCCAGTAACACCTCTTTGGTTCACTTGTGATGACAAGAGTACCTTCAGACATTGCCTGATAACCTCCAGGGGGTGAAATCACCACCGGTCTGGTGAGTTGGGGCAATGAGCACTTTACTCTGAAAATGCCTATTCTTGATCCTGCATGGGGTTTGGGGTACAGAGGAGAGCTCAGTATGATGATGTGGAGACTAGGGAGAGAAATTATCAAAGGGGAAGACATGTGCTTGTCCTGGTGGCCCTTCTTACCTTCTGGAATTCTGGACTCAGGAACCACTATATATTTTTTAAATTGTATTATTCATATTGGGGTAACCGTGGTTTAAAACACTGTATATGACATGGGGGTTCATAGCCCTCCATAGCTTCAGTTCTACAGTCAAATTTCTAGGGTTTGTTTTGGTGTTGAGTTTTCTATTCCCTTGTTAATTTCTCTGTATTCCACATAGGAGCAAAAATTTGTCTTTCTACTTTTGAATTATTTCACAACGTAACCCCCTCCAGTTTCACGCATGTTGCTGCAAATGGCAAGATTTCATCTCTTTTTACTTCAGAATAGTATTCTATTGTGTTTATACACCACATCTTAGTCCACTCACCTGTTACTGGCACCTAAATTGTTTGTGTCACTTGGCTATTGTAAATAGCACTGTAGTGAACATAGGAGTACTTAGAGCCCTTTGAATGAGTGGGGCTCTTTTGTATTCACAGTGTAGATATTAAATGTAGAATTACTGGATCTTAGGGCAGATCTGTTTTTAATATTTTGAGAAAATCAGTACTATTTTCACAGGGACTGAGCCAGTCTACATTTCCACTGACCACATACAAGAGTTCCCCTTTCTCCACGTCCTTGGCAGCACCTGTTGTCTGTGCCCACTGATGTGGGTCCTTCTCACTGGAGTGAGGTGGTCGTTCAGTAAGGGTCTGATTTGCCTTTCCCTGATGACAGGTGATGATGAACATGTTTCCACGAAGAATCATGATCACTTCAGGGCTAGTCTGCCAAGCATTTGTTGTGTCTCTCTATCAGTCTTGGTGGAGAAGAACATTAACCCTGCTAAATAGAAGGGCTTTTAGTTTGGACTAAAACTAAACCACCTCAATTGGCCTCTGTTCCCTGTCAACTGGATATGAGAACTAAGACCTGCTCATCCCCCACCCTCTGCCCCACTGGTTGCTCTGGGGAGGAGAGAAAGAGCAGATATGGGAACACTCCTGGGTCTTACAGGGGGACTGATGTGGCCTGTAATGATTTCTCAGCCTGACCCAGAGCCAGGGACAGCTGGGGACAGCCCTGTTCTGAGTCCTAGCTCAGAGGGTTACCTTTAGCTATGTGAAAACCTTCAGTACACTTTTCCTTTGCAAATTCTATACTTGCTTCAATGATTCTGTCTATGCAAGAATGTGCTTTGTATAATTACCTACGGTGGTCTCCATGCCTGGAAAGCATTACCTGCCTCGGTTCAAGTCAACCTCAATATTTGCATTTGACCTCTGAAGCCACACATGATAGGTGACCACATAGGAGGAGCATCTTGTCCCTTGGATTTTCAGTTATGAGAAAATTTCTACTAGACCAAAGAAACCCTGTCACAGAAAGTTCTGGAATGCAAACAAATACCCAGAAACCACCAGAAAGTAATTCTGTATAATATGTTGTTGATTCTAATCACCCAAGTCCTTGGTGCATGCCAGGCCTTGTCTGGGCATCAGAAAACCCTGGCACTTAGAAATGTGGGGTCCATCTGTGCTCATCTGTAGAGCTAACAACTCTAACTGATCCTGACTGAGCACTGAGCTGATGATCTTACCTGCATCATTATCAGTCCCACCTGGGCCAAGAAAGGGGGGGCTGCAGCAGAATGGATCCCAGGGGGAGCTTAGGAATGCACCGTCATGTGTCCAGGATTAGATAGTTACTGGGATACAGAGAAGCCCCACTGCCCCCTTCCCCGCAAGAAGCAGCAGCTTCCCCGAACATGGAAGTCTTCTGCTGCTGTTTGAATTGCGTGGCAGAATCTGGAAGGTAATTCCTGGAAGAAACAGCATGAACAAGTGTCCGAGGTGTGAGACAGCTTGGCTCATTCCAGGAACTATAACATGGTCTGACTGAATTTTTGGGTCTGGTGAGAGGTGGAAGGAGGTTGAAGGCTGGGGCATTTGTCTGGGTGCATTCCACTGGCTGGTGCAGTGACCCCAAAGGTCCTGTCTCCTAATATTATCACACTGTGGGGCTAGGGGTGTGAGTTTGGGGAGATAAGTACATTCAGTCCCGAACACTCCTAGAAACAAAGAATCTGATTATCTTTAAAGATCGTCACCTTCAAATCACTAGGGTGAATTTTAATCCAGTGTGATTGATGTGCTGGTAAAAATGGGAAATTAGGAAAGAAAGAGACACGCACAGAGGGAGAAGCACAGGAGAGGGGAGTACCTCCCTCCCCTCGAGACTCTTGGACACCTTGACCTTGGTAACAGCTCCTTCTGGGTGATTCCAGATCCGCAAGATGATCAGTTTCTGTGTTTCAAGCCATGCAGATTGTGGTGTTTCATTGTACAGCTGCAGCAAAGTCATACACCTGCCCTGGAATGACCAGCTGGGATGGTGTGGAGCTGAGGACTTCTCCATGTGGATCTAGGGACTAGGGACCTAGGGTCTCCTCCCCACCTGCACCTCTGAGGCTGAGGAACCAAACCCCTGGCATCCCAGAGGGGGCCCTCCCCTCTCTCCTAATTTCCATCTCTACCTGGCCTTCTCCCGTGTGTTTGACATTTAGGTCACTCTGACCCTACCCTAGTTTTCAGAGCTGAGTCATGTGTGTCTTCATCTCCTTAAGAATTGCGAAGCTAATCTATTAAAAAATTAAATAAAAAAGTGAATTGCCCCCCCCCCCAACCCCTGTGCCCTCAAAAGAATAATGGCCCTGGGATTAGTGTCGGTGGCTGCTACAGTAAGGTACACATGGGCTGGGGCACTGGAAACAGCAAGAGTGGGCTCTCTCCCACTTCTGGAGGCCAGAGCTGGTGCTTAAGGTATCAGAAGGTCACATCCCTGCACAGGCTGTCACGGAGGGTCCTTTCTGCCTGTTCCAGCATCTGGGGGTGCAGGCGTGTCTGACTTGTAGCCCACCACCCCAGGCTCTGCTTCCATCTCCACCCTGCCTTCTCCCCGAGTGTCTGTGATCTCTCTTTCTGAATGACAGGTCAGGCCCTGTGACAGTTTAGACCCTCCTAAGTGCTGCGCTAGTGGGCCTGGCCTGCATCTGAGCAATCTGCCCTCTCCTTCCTGGAAAATCTGGTCAGTGCATGAAACATTGGACGCCACACCCCTGCCTTTCCTGGTCTACAGATGGAAAGCTTTGGGAGCGCCCCCTTCCTCTGAACGGCCATCAATCACTAGAGCAGAGTGGCAGGTGCCCCTGTCTGTGCCCAGGCACCTTTGGGTGGGTGGGTGGGTGCTGGGGAATAGTCTCCCAGGACTCCGCTTCCCACCCCATGGGCAGGAGAATCAGGCATCTCCTGGCCTGTGTGCCACTGGCCTGGGACCCCCCACCCCACAACCACAGCAGTGCTCTGACCTCTTTTACATGCTGACCCTGCTGTGCAGCCCCGGTGGTGCTGAAAAAATGCAGCTGGGACACTGGGAAGGGATACCGAGGAACGGTCCCCACCCCTCCCGCCAGAAGACACAGTATCTCCCAGGAAACAGCTCTTGAACACGTCCTAGAATGAAGGGGGCACCCTTCGCTGACGCTATTGTGTTACCACTCACACAGTATTATTGCACCTGTGAGTGCCTTCATTGGGTGAAATTGTTTGAGCCTAAATATCAGTTTTTTCCCCTGTGAAATGGGGGTTTCTGACGTGCTCAGGGATCTTGGTACAGAACCTTCCCCAACCCCCTAACTCTGCTCTTTATCACCCTGGGAGTCTTTTTCATCTTCAGGTATCCATCTCCCCATCTCTAAAATAACTGGTGTTCAGGGACCCCCAGTCTCCAAGCTGCATTTCTCTAACTGCCCCCAAATGGAGCCCCCAACCCCATTCACCCAGCAGATATGCTGGGGCTAAGCTCTCACCCAGCCTCTCACTTAGGGAGTCTTCTGAAGAGTTGTTTCTAACTACTTGGGGTGGGAGGGGTGGAGTTAGAAAGCATGGACAATAGCATCTATTCAAGACTAAATATCAGGGTTGGGACAGGTAAGTGGTGAGGGCGTTGGCTTCTTTCTAGGTTTGAGGGCCTTTTGCACCTTACAGTAGTGAAAATCTTTCAAAGTTTTGCACATGGTGAGTGGCAGCTGGGTGTTAACTTGGGGATATCTGGGGCCACATCAACCAGAGCAATACAATTCATCAGTGATGTTTAGGGGCAGAACCTAGTCATAGACTAGTAATGGCTGCCAGGAGCATAGAAAGGCAGCCACATCTACAGATATGGTCATATGGTCAGAGATCTGAGTCAAGATCCTTCCTATCTCAGTTCCATACCTCTGGTTCCCTTCTCCACTGGGTCCCAGTCTCCCAATGTCTATTCTAAGGCGGGATGCACTGACATGCACCGTGGATGCCAGAAGGACCCCTGAACAGCTTTGCTGTAGCCCCTGACCCATCTTGGCTTTGCAGATGGAGGCACCAACAGGAGCCCAACAGGGTTTCACCTGAAAGGTCTCCCAGGGTTTTCCAAAAGGGGAAATCTGAGGTGGAAGTGACCTGGTTGGTCCCTTAGCTGATGGTTCTATTACAAATTGTGCCACATATCTGGCAATGTGTTTATCTGAGCACACTGTCTTTGATATGGCTTGGGAAATCAAGAAATTAATGTCCGCCACTATAGGTGGTTTTTGAAGGGAAGGAAATGGCGCCTTCATTGGATAGACACCACAGACCCGGTGACAGGGGGCAGGTGCCCGCTGGGGACAACCGTTTGTGAGTCCCACCTGCATGGAGACATCAGCTCTGAGCCTTTTGGTTTCCCAAGGACCCCAGGACTGGGCCATGATGGGCTCTCAGGACACAGTTGTCCTTGGAGGAGTCTTCTTGCCATAGTAATGATTTAGGAGCTCCAAATGGGTAGCACCACAACTTCTCGGAGCTGCCTCAGCACCCAGCCGGACCATGACCCTCAGCCTGCCCATGTCCAATGACCTTGTTGAAAGTTCTGGAACTTTGACCCCGCTTTGGACCCAAGCAGTGGACAGTGGTGAGTGACAAGACTCAGGACAGTCCCACTCAGCAGGGTTGGGGCAGGGAGCAGGAAGCAACCAGACCCCCCCCAGCTGCATGGATTCATCAGGCCTTTGTTCCCTTCTCAAGATGTGTGAGAAAGAACCCACTGTGTGCTACCAAGATGTGGGTTCATTCAGGTCTTGCCCCTGCAGGAAGCCTCTACCCACCCTCCTCCCGCCCTAGGGGCTGTGGCCCACCCTGCTCCTCAGCACCTGCAGGTTTCCCTCGGAGGGTCAACCTTCCTCCTTGTCACTAGTGTCCAGCACTGGACAGGGCTGGTCTATAGCAAGTGGGAAGGGCCAATTTCCCAACCCATCAGCCACAGAAAGAGGCCCTGGGTTGCCTCCCTGTCAGGCCTCCTGCAGAGCCCTTTCCTGTGTGGGAAAACATCGTGAGGTTCTGGCAAACCATGGTGGCCCATGGCCCGCAGAATGGGGTAAGGTCCTGGACCCTCAGCAAGGCCTTTTCCTTTGCAGCTTTGCCCAGCTGCAAAATGGGCTGTTTCTGCAAGTGGCCTATGCAGCCAGACCTGGTACAGGCTTCCACGGAACATCAGGTCAGGGGGCTGTGAATTCTACCTCAGAGCTTGCGTTACAGGGCTTGTCTCTGTCTTCAGAAGATGGTTGCATGCAGGGCTCCTTGACAAGGTACCCCTGTTCCAGGTGCCCATGGAGAACCTGGAGGTAGTGCTGGGGTGCGGGCAAGCATGGGTTCTCTGGCTGCTGATCCTGCCCAGGTTGTGGAAGCCAAGCCCCTCATAAAATGCTGTGGGGTTTGTGTGTGTGTGTGTGTGTATTTTGTTTGTTTTTTCAGATTGCTGTTGTGCTGACCACTTGCTAAGGAGCAGATGGGGAAGGGTGGGGTCTCCCCCCCAACAGGTGAGTTTCCACTGGGCCACCTTCACTGTTACCATGTCTGGAGGGCCACTGTAGACATGCGTTTGCTTTGGGGACCATATGGGTACCCCCTCCTAGGTTCTCCCTAGACCTGCCACAATACTCACACCTCAAGAGAGCAATCCCAGACTCCTTTTGGTGGAGAGAGGTTGTCTTGCCCAGGCTAAGGAATGTAACAATGTGGAAAGGGTGGAGCCAGAACTTGGGTCTATTAGGGTTAAGGCGCTGAGAGCAAATGGATAGGATTCCAGGGGAAGGAGAAGGACCATTATAAAGATTCTGGGGCCTGAGTGAGGTTTTATGTCAAAAGCACAAGCCCCAGGTTGGAGGGTGGTGGAGGATGGTGGCTGCAGAGCTCAGGACAGGTAGAAGCAGGGTTAGTGCTCAGTCACACACCTGGATCCTAGGAAAATTGATCTGGAAAGAGGAGCTTCAGGGAAGGGAGGGGAAGCAGGCACTTCTGGCAGTGGTAGTCAGGTAGTCACCCTGAGTGACTTCTCCTGGGTCCCAGCCTCTACTGGGCTTAACCCAGGCTCTCCACTCTCTAGTATCAGTCCCGGGGAGACTGGGGAGGAAGCAGGCTAAGGGGACGGTGTGGCACCTGGCTTCCTTAGTTGCTCCTCCACAGGCTCATCTGGAGGAAAGACCGAGGGGGGGTAGGGAAGGACAGCTGAGGGCTGGACCTACCCTCCTACCTGGGCAGGGAGTGAGAGTGCAGATGAGGGGTCAAAGTGGGAGATCTTCCCCCCAGCAGACACAACACACCTTGGACAACAGAGCTGTGGGTGCCAATGCAGTTGAGCCTTCCAGCGGCTTGCCTGAGTTCAGGCCTGTTATAAACAGCAAGGAAGACTTCTGGATGGCCTTGGGGCTGTCCGGGTGGCCTTGGGGACCCCTGCATGAAATTCTGCAATGGAGTGATTGGTCCTAACTTCAGCTGCTATAAAAGTGGGAATCAAGTGGGAATCAAGTGGGGCACAGTGGTTGGAAAATTACTAAGGGGTCACATCAGAGGTGGAGGGAGATTGAAGGGCTTCTGACTAAATCCGCTGTACCTGACCCTTGCTGAAGGCACCTGGGGTGCTCAGACATCATCCTGGAGGATTGTGGGGGAGGGGAACCAGATTAGATGCACAGGGTCTCCATTTGTGGAAGAGGAGGTAGGTTCTGGTTACAGTTAGGATTCTTGCTCTAGACTGTGTGAAGACCCCAAGCATCTGTGAATTGTTGAAAAGCTCTGTCAGTAGGGCCAGAGTGGGGTCTGGTCACTCCCAGGAAAGGGAGAGAAAGTGGCCCAGAGACTGGAGAGCTTTGTGGGGTGAAACTGAGAAGGGGCTGCCAGGCAGACTTCCTGGAGAAGGTGTCTTTGGGGTGTTAAGTTACAGCAAACTCGAGGTTTAAGAAACAGGTTGACCAGTCAGGCCCATCCTGGGGCCTATGCATGAGGGGCTTCAGGCTGCTTCTGACTGAACCCTGCCTTCCTGGGGAGGAGTGGGAGGTGCTCTTCAGGTCAGGGGCCCCTCTCATGCCATAGCAGTGAAAAGAGTTGGCTTTCATCCCCAGTCAGCGCACCCCAGGAATTCTTTTCCACCAGTGTCCACAATGCCCCAGAGCCTGGAGGTGTGAGCTACACGGTTGTCTGACTCAGTCCAGGCACCCTGAATCTGAGCAGGGCTGCTTTCTGGCTGCCACTACCTGATTTTTATTTTGCCCCTTCTCTTCCTCTTTCTGTATCTTCCTCCGTGTTCACTCGGTGTTTTTTTTTAGGATGCCACGCAAATTCAGCCGTGGTCGTTTGGGCACTATTTTTCAGTAGTCACTGAGGGGATCACATACAGAATCTCTATCCTTAGACTTTGCAGTCTACTTGTGATACTGTTCCACTTTGCCAAAAATGTGGGGACTCCGAAGCTGCTGATGTCCTCATGTCCTTGCCAGGCCTGGTTGTCACATGTGTGGTCCTGGCCGAGTCCTCCTCCCCATCTGCCAGCCGTCTCCAGTGCCTTCCGAGAGGTCTATTTCTGGTTTTGTTTATTTGTTTGGAAGGAAGATTTTCATGAAACTTTGAGATTTGAGGCAATCATAGGTTAACAGGCAGTCGTAAGAAAGAACAGTGTTGAAGTGCCCTTCACCTTCACCAGGGGAGCAACTTGCAGAAGAAGAGTGTAGTGTTGCACCAGGAAAGCAAATGGATGCAATCTACACTTCTCCTTCTACCTCACTACCACATGCTCGTGAGTGCGTGTGCGTGTGTTGACATAGGCTTTTTCTTCCGTTAGAGAGAGAGAATGTGTGTGTGTGTGTGTGTGTGTGTGTATGTGTGTGTGTGTATGTGGTGACTTAGGCTTTTTCTTCCATTAGAGAGAGAGAATGTGTGTGTGTGTGTGTGTGTGTATGTGTTGACATAGGCTTTTTCTTCCATTAGAGAGAGAGAATGTGTGTGTGTGTGTGTGTGTGTGTATGTGGTGACTTAGGCTTTTTCTTCCATTAGTCTATGTAACCGGCACTTGAGATGTGTCTTTCCCATGATTGTGTGACCGGTGGGTGTGGGTATGTGTGAGAGTATACATGGGCCTGGAGAGGGGGCAAAGGGGCACAAAGGCCATGAGAGAGCAGTCACACAAGCACAAGAGAGCACAAGGGAACACCAGAGAGAAAGAGGGAATAAACCCAGAGAAAGAGTGTGAAGCTTCTTGGGGGGCTGCCTCCCGGCCTCCCTAGCCCTGCCGGTGTGTCTGTGTACCTGCTCCATGGATTGGTGAGCCTCATGCTTCCCTAACAATTGGCGATGAGGACTGGTGTCCTTACTGGGTGCTGAGTGGAAAGCAGCTTCCCCCATATGTAGATCTGTACATAGTCCTGACCACAATTACCATGCAGAATGGGGCCACTGGAGGGTCCTGGCAGCCGTGCTTTATAGCCACGCCCTGTGCGCCCTCCTTACCCCACAACCACTCTGTCATTCAGGAATGTTCCTAGCTCTCCCACAGCCTTTCCTGGCCTCCAGGATCCCCTTGCCTCCTCCCCCTCTCACTGCCCAGTTGAGTACAGAGGGATGGTGGCTGGTCCAAACAGGACATGAGCAGCCCCCCAGAGGCCTTGTTGCAGGTGGGTCCTGCTCCTCCCTGGTTGAGATCTGATGTCCAAGTGGAGAAGCCTGCAGGCTGAGCCACAGGGACCCCAGCCCCCCCCCCCCCAGGTCTGGCAGCCCATAGTGTCCTCCTCCCCCCAGTAGTCAGTGGCTTCTCTTGTTGATGGCTACCCCCCTCCCCAAGGGAGGAAGTGCTCTGACTGTCCTTATCAGCCTGGATGGGACTGCTGATGGAGAACTGCCTAGGAAACCCACCCCCAGGCAACCCCTGCCTCCAAGTAAACCTAGAATGAAGAGATCGGCTCTGTGATGGGCCCCTTGGTAGCCCAGTCCCCACCCAGTTGCAGATGGAGCTATAGGCACCCCAATTCCAGTCCTAGAGCAGACTGCCCCCTCTTCGGGCCACAGCAGCTCCTAAGCCAGATGCTCTGTTCCTGGGGGGAGGGACATTCTGAGGGGGGGGACACAACCTTGAACCACACTGAGGTGATGACGCCCACCGCCACCAAGCTATCCAAACGCTGGCCTCCCCCTGGGGGCACTCCCAGGGGCAGACCCAGGTCAGATGGGAAGTTGTTCCAGGAGTCCCTGCACTGCTCTTGCCCTAGCAGCACCCCCATGGCTTGGTGTGGACAGCCCCAGACTCTGTGGGGAAAGCCCTGAGTTGTTGCCAATGCACCTTCAGCTTCCTGCCTCTGGGATGGGCCATAGCAGGTCTCACCCCGGCGCCTCTCATCTCCTTGCCGCCCACCAAGGACCAGCCTGTGTTTGCCCTCCCTCCACAGCGGTTATTTGTTTCAGCTGGCGCTGCTTGTCCGGTCTCAGGCCGGACAGGGATCCCTCCCGTGGGCCTCCTCGCTGGAGAGACCACAGGCACAATAAAAGCTGGTTCCAGAGTCAAGGGGTGGGCTGAAGCCCTGTCAGGGCCCTGCACCCCCATTCCTTCATCTACAGCCCAATCTTCAGAAGGGAGTAAGGAGGGGCATCTGAAACACCTGTGACCTGAGAAAATCACAGACACGTGTGCATTTGTAAGAAATTAGGACAACACAGAGAAGTGCCGGTCCCTCACCTGACCTCCCCCGTGGTCGCTTCCTGGAAAGCGGCGAAGCCATAAGACCAGTCTTTTTGGGCTTTTTTTTTTTTTTTTGAGACTAGGTCTCGCTTTTTTTTTTTGCCCATGAAACCACAGGCTCACATTGCCTGGGGTACCATGGACTCAAGCAATCCCCAGCCTCAGCTTCCCAGGTAGGTGGGATGACAGGTGCGCACCACCACGCCCAGCTATTTTTTGGGACTAGGTCTCGCTGTGTTGCCCTGAGTGGGACTCGAACCACGATCCCCAGCCCCAGCAGCTTCATAGGCTGAAGCTTACAGGCATGAGCCACCATGCCCGGCTCATCAGAACAGTCTTGAGCTGGACACAGATGGACTAGGCTGCTCCTATTCATGCTGCCCGGCTCCATGAGGGTGTGTGTTCTGGGACACTAGGCTCTCTGGCTCCTTTCCCCCAGGGGGTGGGGAGGAGACATATGGGCCCAATGAGAAGCCCAGGAATGCTTCCCCCCTGCTTCTCTGCATTTTGTGGGATCCTACTCATGGTTGAAGCTTCAGTGGTTCTCACCAGCTCACCATACAGCCCCCAGGGTGGGAGTGGGAGTGGGGGTTGGGGAGTGTGATGTTAGAAGGATGCCATACTACCCTTCCTCCAAGTCCTGGGAAGATGCAGACCCCCTGGAGTGGGGTTTGAGGGTCCTCAGCCCCCATCCCTGGACACGCCCTCTACTGCCCCACCAACCTGGTCCACAGGAACTCCAGTGAGCAGTGAGTCCATGGCATGGGAAGAGGTAACAGCCTTGCACCCAGGATGACAGCAGGACAATGAGGCTGTGGCTCCAGTGACAGGCTACACCAAGCTTTGGGGAGCAAAGCAGAGCTATGTCCTGAGTGCTCAGAAGACATCCCAAAACTTAGACCCCCTCCCCCAAAAGCTGGAATCTGGGCCTCTGGGAATGAGGAGTTGGAGGTGTGGGTGTTCAGTCCTTCCGCAGAGTTCAAGGGGAAATCTGGCCAGTCCAACTGCCGCTGGGAGGCGCTGGCATTCCGAGTCGTTCCTGGGCTTGTGGCTGCATCAGGTCTCTCTGCCTCCATCATCACATGGCCATCCTGAGTGTGTCCCTGTATCCTCATAAGGACACCAGTCCTGTCAGATTTAGGGCCCGCTTCTCCAATGTGACTTTGTCTTACTAATTACACCTGCGAAGACCCTATTTCCAGGTCAACTCACTTTCTCAGGTTCCCGGTGGACACAAATTAGGATGACGGGCTACTCAACCCACTCAGTCCCTCCCTGCACACCCCATCTTCGGAGGGGTGGTCACACGAGTGAGGAGGACCGGGTGCCAGTCCCCCGGGAAGCCCCTTCCCGGGAGGCCGCGGTGGTACCGAGTGCCCGGGGGAGCAGCCCCGCCCACACCTTGGCCCTGAACTCAGCTGACACGTAGTAATAGATGAAGGGGTCCACACAGCTGTTGAGGGCGCTGAGCGCCAGGCTGGGCAAGTAGGCGGCATACAGGTCCCCCCAGGCCTCCGGGCTTGGGTCTGAGTAGTGCAGCAGCAGCAGCACGTTGCTGGGCGTGAAGAAGGCCACTGCTGAGGCCAGCACCAGCCCAGTCAGCCTCAGCGCATGGCTGTAGCGCTGTCCACTAGCTGCCAGTGCACGCAGGGTGGCCCCGTAGCCCAGTAGCATGACCAGCAGCGGCAGGAAGCAGCCCAGCACGGCCAGGCAGATGAAGGCTGGCCTCCAGTAGCTGGCCTGGTCGCCGAGGGGCAGCACGTCATGGCAGAGTATGTGGTCGGAGTGCAGCAGGTGGAAGGTCTGCCGCTGCAGCAGCAGGGGCAGGGCCAGGGCTGCCGCCACCAGCCAGGCTGCCCAACAGAACCCAGTGGCCAGGGGCTGGCCTCGGAGGACTCGGGACCGCAGCGGGTGCACCACGGCCAGGTAGCGGTCCAGGCTGATGGCAGCCAGCAGCAGGACAGAGCAGTACATGTGGCTGTAAAGTGCAGCTGTGGCCAGGCGGCAGGCAGCCTCGCCAAATGGCCACCGCTGACCCCGCAGGTGGTAGGCAAGGCGCGGGGGCAGTACCAGAGCCAGCAGAAGGTCTGCGGCTGCCAGGTTCATCAGCATCACCGTGGAGGGCAGCCTTGGCACCCGCGTGGCCAGCACCCATAGCGCCAGACCATTGGCAGGCAGTCCTACTGCCAAGACCAGGCCGTAGAGCACGGGCACCAGCCTGGTGGGCACCCAGCCCAACAGCAGTGCCCGAGAGCTGGCAGGGAGGTCCAGGTGGTCGCTGTCATTGGCGCAGGGCTGACCAGGGAAGCTGCGCAGGCCGGGAAGTATCCCTCGGTCCCCGGTCCAGGGTTCTTGTGTGCTGCCTGGAGGAGGGGAAGGGGTGGAGGTTCTGAGAGCCCAGGGGTCACCCTGGCTCTCAGTTGATCCCTCCCAGGGGGCTGCAGTCTGGGCTCATCTCTCAGGAGTTTCTTGGCAGGTGGGACAGAACTGGACGCAAACGCCTCTAGCCTGTGGACTCAAGCTCAACTAGAGGAGCCCTGGCCCAACTCCCTGTCTCACCACCCAGGCCTGGCCCCCTCCCAGCTCTCTGATGTCTCCCCCAACCACAGTCCTAGAGGCAGGACCCAAGGTCACTCACCGTTGTCTCCCGCTGTGCTCCCACCCTCGTCGTAGAGGCTGTGGGTCTGGTGCCCACCTTCCAAGCCCAGTCCTAGCGCCAAGGGCCAGAGCAGCAGGAGCCCCCACATGCTGCTGGTGCTGACTGAGCAGCTCTAGGCAGTGACTGGCTGTGACCTGGGCTTCCTGTCAGACTAGAACCCCCCACCCCCAGCTTCCTGTGTGCTTGGGGAGGACTGAAAAGCTTGGGTAAGATAAACCAGAAAGGTCCACCCCTGCCCCCCAGTGAGCCAGGGGAGGCCTGCAGCATGGTCTGAGGAGCCTGGCGGCTGGCCAGGGTCACTTGGTTCGGCAGAGGTGTCTCTTGGGGGGGGAAAGGGCACTGGGCCGGCAGAAAGTCCCAGACAGCAGCCCCTTTCCTTAGCGCCTGTCCAGTTCAGGAAGCCTCTGTTGGCTGAGTGGTCTCTTCCTGCTGGCCAGAGAAACCAGCCACTCAGGTCATGTCCTCCCCTGGGGGTTCCTGGCCCTTCCTAAGCCTCCCCTCATCTCCTCTCACCGCTAGAGTCCTGCCTCCCCAGATCAGAGCGTGAGATGACTGTGTGTGACTCCTCCCACCCAATGGAATCCTCCAGGGCCTCTGTGGAGCGGCCCTGCCTTATTGCTGCCTCACCTGAGTGTAGCCACTCAGTCCCCTGGGCAGAGAGGGGATATACCCAGGCAGCTTGGAGTCTGCTGATATTGGGGGGCTATCAGTCCTCAGCCTTTGACCAAATATGTCCAGGGTGTCTGAGGGGAGCTGATGCTGGGAGGTGCTTGTTTCCTTCTGTATCCTGGTTCTACTCTTGGGATCCTAGGTGTGACCAGAGGTTGTGGTCATTCCATATTTAGCCCAGATAAGGTCATGCCACATCTAGCACCCAAGCCAGCTTGACCCCCTAGTCACCCTCCCCAGGAACCCTCCTTTCTCCGGCTCCTCCGTGTTTGTCTACTTGGAGAATGGCCGCTGTGTAGGTGAAGAAATGGGACTCCTCTTCTAGCCTAAACATAGTCCCTCCAATGCCCCTCCAGATCCCAAAGAGGCCTTCGCCATCCTACCTCAGAGAGGCCCTCTCTGGGGGTCCTCTGTCCTGTGTGGTCAGGCCTGGGCCATGGGAGGGCATGGGAGCAGTAGGACTCCATGACTCGATGGGGGTGGGGGAGAAGAGATGAGCAGGGGGTGACAGACGATCGATGTGGCCATTCCTGGAACAGAGAGCCCTAATCTTGCCACACACTTGGGGACACAGCATCGAGCCAGGAAGTGACTGAGCAGTCCTAAGCAGTCAGTAACTCATGGAGGTTGAGGTGCCGAGTCCCTGTCCCCCAGCCCAAGGTCATGAGGTCTAGAGAGCTCCAGCTGAGCCAGGTACCTGCTTTCCCATTTCTGAACCATCTCCACCTACACCAGCAACAAGTTCAGCCCCATGCTGTATCTCCTGGTGACACGTGACCCACAATGCCCTTGGAAAACCAGGAACAGAAAAGGGAGCAGGAAAACTGGGCATGGTGGTATGAGCCTGTAATTCCAGCTACCTGGGAGGCTGAGGCAGGGATCACTTGAGTCTGTGGGACTACCCCGGGCAACATAACAAGACCAAGTCTCTAAAAAAAAAAATATATATATATATATATATATATATATATATATATATATAATAGTAAAAGGAGCAGGAAACCTGTGCTGGGAGTACCCGGTGACTGGAGCCTCTGGGAGGGGAGCGGTGACTCATGTGTGTCATGTGTACGTGTCTAGGAACGTTTGCAGACACGGGTGTGTAGGACATCTGGAGACGGGTGTTCGAGGCAGCATAGTGCGGGGGGTGGGTGGCGGTCGGGTCCATTATCTGGTCTCCCATGGAAATGATTCTGTGCCAGTGCCAGACACTCATGTTCAGAAGTAGACTGTTGGTGCCCACACTGTCCCAATCAGGTGACTAACCTTATGGGGGTGTTGGGGGCAGTCACCTTTGGGGAAAGGACTTGGCTGCCTACTTCTCACACTGATGGAATTTTTGTACTGTGGGTCATTTCCACAGACTCATGTTTACATTAGGCATTGAAAAGGAAGGGAATTTCGACAGACTGCATCATGGGTCAGCCTTGAAGACACTGTGCTGATAAAGTAAACCAGACCTAAGAGGACCAGTACCACATGATCCCACTGTCTGAGGGGCCTTTAAGGGGTGAGATTCATAGGGGCCTTTGAGGGGTGAGATTCATTCATAGAGTGGATGGGGAGGGGCGCTGGGGTAGTGAGTATTTCACAGGTTCAGAGTTTCAACTTGGGAAGATGAGGGAGTTTAGGAACGGTGGGGGGGCGGGGGGGGGGAGGCAATGGCCACACACTGTGAATGTTTTATTGCCGTTAACGTGGACATGTAAAATGGTTAATACATTTTATGTTATGTGTATTTTACCAAAATAACTTTCAATCATCAGTGGTATTTTACCAAAGATTCTCTTTTAAATAGTGACAAATGAAAAAAGGCAAACAAACCTGAGTCAGTGGCTGAACTTTCTCGCTTTCCAGTCCAGCCTGGAGCTGCAGGAGCACATCCTTTCTCAGGTGGTCCTTTGTACTGCCTCTCCCCTACTTCACTCTCCACTGAAGATGGGGGTCTGAGGGAGTCAGAGTTCTTCCACCCCAAATGTCTCTAGGTGGTTGCCTTTGTGGAAATTGTGTTTCCTTAAGTTGTACTTTGAAACTAGAAGCACCTACAAATGTGCTTCCTTTGACAGCCCGAAAGGTTGTGACTTCTGGGGCAGTGTCATGCACAAGCTTAGTGGTTCAGCCCCTAACTACAGATGCTCACCACCCCCACCCTACTGGCTGCCCCCACCTCCAATCTGCCACCATCACCCCTCTACCACCCTTCTCCATGCTAGGCAGGCAACCCCCCTGATCCCCACTCCCAGAACAGCTTTACTAACCTGGGTTGCTCTTTATTGCTGCCCAGTTCACAGGCTCCATCAGGGCCTAGGACAGCAGGGTTCTGAAGGTCTGCGGCCTTTGCAAGTGGGTGCTCTGCTCAGGGCCTCAGCAGGGTACAGGCTGGGTATGGTCAGCCAGGCCATCTGTGGTGTTCAGACCCCCTTACTCATGATGGAGCTAACATCTTCCAGGCCAGCAACACCTCCCTTCAACCTCGCCTACCAAACTTCCTGTTACTAGCCACACCTACAAAAGCAGAAACTATATGGGGGTTTTCACCCTTGTGGGAATCCATGGCCATCTCAGAATTCTGCACATCACTGTGACTGACCACTCTGACCAGTACCTCCTAGGACCCAGCACTATTTCCAGGAGCACCCCAGCCTTCCCCTCACAGTGCTGACAAAGTCAGGGCTGGCTGTGGGCGTAAAGGGGGCCCTGTGTACCCAGAAATGGGCTCAGTCATAGCTGCAACAGCATAGAGTCTGCTCAGAGGTCCCCAAGAAAAGCAGTGGCTCCACCTACAAGGAGGCAGTTCAGAGGCAGGGCCTGGTGGGAGGGCTTGAGGTAGCTCAGGTGGTGGTAATGGCAGACTGAGGGGAGGGTGGCCCCTGCTGGGATGGGGGACCAGAGAGTTCGGAGAGTTTTGTGGGGCTGGGAGACTCGTGCTGGTGCAGCTGGACACAGAAGCAGAGAAAGCTCAGAGCAAACCTAGTCTTTAAACTGGGTTTTGTGCCAAATAACAATAGGTGAGACATCTTATTTACACTGAAAATAAAAACTGAACTGAGAACGAATGCTCTAGAAACACTGTCTTGGTGAACCAGAAACACTGTCCATGGGACCAGGAGCCCAAGCACATGTGCAGACAGAGAGGTGTCTGCAGGTGGGGTTTGGCAACTGTTGGTGTGCATGCAGGCATCCTGTCAATCTGGCTGAGTGAAACCACCTCAGGGTTCACTTCCAGGAAGTGACTGAGGGAACCTCACTAAGCTTGACATTAATATGTAACTTTTCAGTTTAATGTGCAAATAAATAGAAAAGGAAAACTACATTCAAAACAGCTGCAAAGGAAGTACAAGCCCTGGAACAGAAATTCTTCAAAAAACTTGAGGTGCTCCCTAGAAGCATGCTGGGGTAGGGGATGGGGGTGGTTTGGACATATGGGACTCTGGGGTCTGAACACACCCAGTCCACTTGAGGCACAGACAGGGGGGGGGGTCCCAAGGGGCGGGCTGCCGAGAGTCTGGTGCAGGGTCCTCACAGTAATTCCCTTCTTACAAACAAGAGTGCCCCAAATGCAGGCGGGAGACCCTGGTGAAACAGCCTGGTCCTGGAATTGCCCAGATCGAAGGGTCTAGGCTTTGCCAACCTTGAGTCTCACTGGCAGCTTCTAGAAACAAGTCTCTACCTCCTGGCTCCATTTCCGGATGAAGCTTGGACAGGGCTGTTCCGGGCTCGCAGTTGTGGGTGACCTCTCCAAGGCCAGGAGTTTGCGTGGAGGTTTCATGGTGCAAGGAGGCAGTAGTATGGCAGCCTCGGTCCCCTCTGCAGGGCAGTCTCAGCTCCTCATGCCACAACTCCCCTGGTGGCAGCTGTGGGACCTGGGTGTGAGGGTGGCATGCGAAGTTCTTCTGTGAGGGGAACTTTCCCAGAAAGCTGCAGGATCTGGCTCTTGCAGTTACAACCACTAAGAGAGTGAAAAGGAATAAATATGTGTGCATATATGTTTATAGACTATCCAGGGTCCTCCAGTAATGGGGCCCATGAGCTTGGTGGGAGCTTCTGGTGGAGACCTTGTCCTCATGACCCCAAGTCTGACTGTAGAATCAATGTGGTTTAGCCTTTATCCCAGAGTGGGGTCTTCCAGGCAGTTCTGGTGTCCCCAACGCACTCTGTCTTGATGTCAAAGTGAAATACCAACAGTTTGGATGAAAGGGCTCTTGCGCTTTTAAAGTGACTGAGGACCCACAGGGGCAGCGGGGCCACGTTGGCGACCAAACTGTCAGATGTAGGTGATGTTTCCAGAAGCTCTCGGAACCACTTGGGAAGGACATGCTTTTCAAGCAAGCCCAAGTGGGTTGACTCCTTCTATGATGGGGTATCTTGAAGACTGACCCTCCTCCGCAAGTGAGCGCCCTTGAATGCTTGTTTGCCAACTTCTCTGGAAACCGTATGCACAGGAGGACCAGTGTGGCCCTGCCTGGGGTTTTGGCACGTGTGAAGGGCTGGTCAGGGGCAAGAATGCAACTCTGGCTCCGTAGGCCCGGTTGACCCTCCCACTTATGGTGGGTACGGAGCCCCAGAACTCAAGTCATGGTTCAGGTTTGGCACATCGGGAAGCCTGAGGGGAAGACAGCATGGGATGGAGGCCAGCGTGCCCCTCCCCATCTGGAGGCTGCAGTCTGGCAGCAAGGTTGAGGAGCCTGTCCTCCTGCAGGCTGTTCAAGGAGACACCCTGATACACACTCAGGAGAACCCGGAGGGGGTGCCACGGAGTGTCAGGGAGAGGCGGGGCGGCGGCTGTACTGCACACGATAGCGGGTGACCGGCAGGCCGTGCACATGTGCGGTCTCGCACAGTGTCTTGCAGGGCAGCATGTCCTCATCCTCTTCACCCATCAGCCAGTCCTGGACCAGGCTGGCTGCTTCCACCGTCACATTGTGCTCCAGCCAGCGGCCGTGCCATTCCTCAAAGTGCTGGTGGTGCCGTAGCAGGACCAGGGGCTGCACCTGTAGAGGACAGAGGGGGTCAGGATGTTCAGGCACCTTGGACAGTTAGGGACTAAACTTTGGGACCCAGGTACCCACAGATGGCAATGGGATGAATCTCTGGGGGCTAGACCAAGGACGGGACACAGCTTGCAGGGTCAGGCAGAGGCACCTGCTTGGCCCGGCAGAGGGTCCCACGGCGGTACATGTAGTCCTCGGAGTTCACAATGAACATCATCTTGTGGGAGCTGAGCTTGAAGCGGCAGTCCACATTGCAGGCGCTCTCCACTCCTACCAGCCGCTTCCAGGAGCTCTTGGCCTCACCGCGTAAGGCCCGCACCTGCTCACACTGCCACCTTCGGAATTTCTTGAGGTTCCTGGGATGAGGGGAAGATTTGCAGGGCAGGAAATCTTCGAGACTCATAATACCAGGAAGATGTCCAACTTCTAGATGTTGGGGAAACGTAAACTGGAGCCCCCCTAAATTATTACCTGAGCTCAAATGCAGCAAAAACAAAGCTCAGGCCCACCTGGTGCCGGCAATGTGAAGGCGCCCCAGTCTTTCGCCCCAGAGACTTCTAGCCATCCACAGTTCTTCCTCTAGTCCTTTAGCAGGAGCCCCCTCATTTGGTGTCCCCTCCCTTCCTGAGACCACTTCTGTTTGGGGCCCTTTATTAATTCCCATCAATGGGCCTGGGACCCTTGGGATTGCTCCCCCAGATTGGCTCCCACTTAGAAAGCGGTAGCCCCTGCTTCTGACTTCATGGTTGCCATTTCTGAAAGCATCTCCCTCTAGGTCATCACCTCCTCCTCTGACTTAGACAATCTGGGATGTTAGCTCTCTTGGGTCAGGTGGGCCCCCTGTATTCTCATCATCCTTGCACTGCTCTCAGGTGCAGCTCTGGCCAACCCAGAGTGTGAGCCTTAGGTGAACAGGGCCAGGCCTTGGCCCATCAAGTCTCCAGCACATGCCCCCAAGTAAAGGACACACTCAGCCTCACCAAGAACAGGGCAGGGCACCCCCTGGGTCCACCATGGGTCCTCTCACCTCTGCAGGAACACAGGCTTCAGGAGAAAGCCCTCAGTGGGCGAGTTGGATGCACCCTCAGTTCCCACATACTGTTCCACATACCGAGCCAGGTGCTGCAGGCAAACAGGGACGACAGTGGGAAGCTGTGCGTCAGGGGTGTGGGCCCTTAGCCAGGAACCGAGCTCAGAGCTCCCAGGTATTCATCCCCCCAACCCCCAAAGATTTAAGAAGACCCAGACTTGGGGTCACATTTGTGAGTGACATTCTTTCTATATCCATCTTGTGTTAAGTTCACATGGGGGGGTGGATGGAATGGAAGCCTCACATGAAGAGCAGGCCGAGGGAGGGGGCGGGAACACATCAGGACATGCACAGCAAGAAGAAGGGAACATTAGGCAGGACTTGGGTAAAGGTGGCTGTGGTGCAGCTTGGGAATGGCTTGTCCAAGGACCGCCGTATGCTTACTAGTCTGTTAAAACCAAGATCCTTCCCCATTTGTGGAAACTTACAGAAGGGGGCCAGGATGTACAGGCCCCCACCCTCACTTATTTTGGAACACATTTCCTGCGTGGAGTGCCATGAAGCAGGCTGGGAGCTCCGGTAGCTGTGGAGGTGAGCCTAATGTGAGGGTGGCTTGAGGTCTGCCTCTAGGGCAACGAGGGCACCAAGAGGAAGGTGCAGTGCAGAGCAGGCCTGGTTGATTTCTTCCTTGTGGTCAGAAATTGGGCTCAGAGTCCTCCCAACTTTAAGAAATGGGGAACACTGGTCAGGGGTCTAAGTACCATGCAAGCGGTGGGTGGGATGGGGATGTCCCAGGAGCAGATGGAGAGGCAGAAGCCAGGAATGTGGGGGAGGGGAAAGGTTGGCTCTCACTGGCCCTCCTGCCATGGACCACACCCACTGGTTCTTGAGTGGTCATCGACAGTTCCCCAGCTCCTTGGGTTCCAAGAAGACCTTTTGCCTGCATCTGAGGTCTCTCTGGGTGGGCGACTTTGGTCTGTGCCTGGCCAGCAGGTGTATGGGGCTCTTGGGATGACTCACAGCATGCATGAGGTGCAGAACCCAGGCCAAGGTCTCACCTGGACCTCCACAGGGTCTTCTGTCTGCGCTTCTTCGGTGTCCAGAAGTTCAATGGTCATGATCACTTGCCCTTTGCGCTGGAGGAACATCACCTGGGGACCCAGGGAGGAATAACCTGAAGCTACAGGATGGCCCAACAGGCACAGGGCAAGGTCAAAGGCCATTAGTGACTCACTTTTGCCAAGCTCCAGGTCCCACCCTTCCTCAAGGGACCTTGCACTGGGCATACTCTATGCTGAGGCAGTGTCCTGCAGCCCAAAGCTGGCCAGTGACTGAACTGTGGGTCACCTCAGCACCCCTCTCCTATGAGGCATTTCTGGCATTCCAGCCCCAGTGTATGATCCCTCACCTTGAAGCAGTTCTCGTCAGCCATACAGCGCTCAGCCTTCCACTGGTAACTGGTTTCCCTGGCAGCGCGGACACAGCGTGAGGACAGGTTCCCACCTGCAGCCCCCCTCTTCTTCTCATTCACATAGAGTTCCACCACCTTCAGACAGACGTCATCGCTCACCAGGTGGTGCAGCTGTGGGAGGAGAGTTCAGGGTGCTGGACAGGTACCCCCAGAGGGGTGAGGTACAAGTACTGTGTCTAACTCCTGCTGCAGCCCTCACTTCATCCAGGAACATGCATCAAAGCTGACACAGGGATGAAGCTGCTGGAGGTAAACCAGCTGAGGGCAGAGCAACCCAGATTAGGCCAGAATTAGAGACCAGAGCTAAAAAGAGCAGTGAGCCCAGACCAGAATGTAAACTCTAGTCTGAGAACTTACAAAGTACAGAAAAAATGTGGCAAAATGGGGAAGACAATGATACAAAAGTGGCACTACTGCAGGTGGTTATTTCCCCTAAATGTTTAGCAATAAACATAATTCCTTTAGTGCCAATAAGCACAGTTCAAATCTTTAATTTTAGAAAGAACTGAGTCACAAAACAAATTGGAGTCACGGTGTCAGAGGGAGCTGGCTGTGGGCTGGCATGGGCCAAACGGGCTACCAGACTCAGAAGTCAGGCTCTTCCCCATGTGGTGCTCTGCTGCTGAGTAGAATGACATGTGGATGCATTGGGTGGTACTGGCATACAGATGCCAGGACTCGTGCTGGCATCGAGATGGTTCCCAGTAAACACTGGCTGCTGTGACTGAAGCTCACAATGTGAATTAACAACAAAAGAAGCAGAGAGCATGCACCCAGCCCCACAGGTATGTGGAGGGGACCATGTGAGCATCTGGTCCAGATTTCCAGTGGGATTTAAGGAACCACAGCTGGGTTCCGGTCCTCTCACAATTCCAGCTACACAACTCCATTTTTTATTGTTTATCTCCTTTTTAATTTCTCTTTTAATAAGTTTTGTAATATGCATGTCTAAAGAGGGGAATTTTTATTTTAGCATTCAAGTGCCTGATCAGATGCTGCAGCTGGATCCTCGGTCTCTGGCGGGAAACAAAGGTGATATAAGACTAGGATAGGATGTCAAGAAAAAGGGCAATGTGGATGGATTCCCCACAAGCCATATGTCCAAAGGACCACAGAGGGAGAGGAACCGACCCCACAAACCATTGGGGAAGTGCAACACAAGTCGCAATGATCAGGGACCACAGCTCCCTGGATCCAGGAGACAGATCCAGAGCCAAGCATTGACCTGGAACACTAGGCAGGGTGACAAGTGCACCAGGAAGCTGGAGCTCTGAGACTGGACGCACCCACTGGTGCCCCACCCAGGGAGATAATGGAAATGACAGCTACCAGAAGACCAGGAGCGCTGCTGGAAGGGCCCAGTGAAGGCTTGTTCCCCAAGCCCTTCCCCAGCAGAGGAATGGCCCTTCAGGAGAGGCAGCTCCTGGACCACACTGCCTGTAGGTGGTCAAACCAGCTGTGTGCTCCTCTCACACGCAGCTACAAGCCAGAGAAGCAGGCAGTAGCTGCCCATGGGTGGGGCGTGCCTGCATGGGGGCAAGAGATGGAGATGCTCTGTGAAAAACAAACAAGCTGCATTCTTAGGACGTAGACACATCTCTCCGTGTGCTTTACTGGAATAAAATGTTTTTAAAACCTGGAAGGAAATGCTTAAAATAATTCTAGTTTTTGAGATTGTTAAATGACTGAATCTGGGTGGGAAAGTAATGACATTTTTCTTTCCCCATCTTCATTTCCGCTTCAAAGTGAATAGCTCTACTTGATAATCAGGAAACGGTAAGTCTGAACAACTCTAGTGGTAACACTGTAGGATCTGTCCCAGACCTTTGGGACTATATAGTTTATATTGATATGATCTGTTTCCTCTTGCTTACATTTAGCTGTGGGTAATTCTTTTGCTTCCGTAAACAATGGTGATAAACACTGCTAATATTTCCCCGAGGAGATGTGGGCTAGGATTTTTCACAATGTCGCAAGTTACACTCATTGAAGTTTGTCCAGAGGGAACTCAAACAACTCCTTACATGTCCATAGCAGCACTGCTCACATCATCAGAGGGTGGCAACCACCCACCCACGTGTCTGTGAATGGGTAGCAGATGAATAAAATGTGTATTTGGGCATGAAAGGCATGACATTTTGGCAAAGGATGAACTGCACATATGATGGAGGTCCTCCTATCTAGTTTAGAAGTACAGCAGACTGTCCTATTCAGGTTTGTAATTACACGCTGACAATCGCACAACAATAAACTCATCTGACAACACATTTCACAGAATGCAACCCTATTGGTAAGTCACGCACAATTACACCCACAAAGGAATATTACTCAGTCACGAAAAGGAACAAAATCTATCACACACTATGATGTGAATGAACCTTAAAAACATGATGCTGAGTGAGAGAAACCAGACACAAAAGACCACACAGTATGTGATCCATTTATATGAAAGGCCCAGAAGAGGCAAATGCAGACAGAGAGCAGGTGATTGTCAGAGACTAGGGCAGGGGATGGGGAGTCACTACTCATGGGGTGAGGTCTCTTTCTGAGATGATGGAATATTCTGGACCTAACTAGAGATGATGATGACACAACACTGGGAATGCACTAAAAGGCACTGAAATACTAACTTGTTCATTTTTAAAGTGGTTAACTCTACATGACGTGAATTCTATCGTAATTAAAAAAAAAAAAAAAAAAAGGACTTGCAATCATGGGGCCACAAGCACAGTAGGGAGTTTTGGATGGGTGGCTCTTCAAAGCAGAGGAGAGTGGGATACTCAAGGGCCTTAGGCTGTTTACCTGCCGGGCAATGCTCTGTACCAGCTTGTCCATGGTGAAGCCCACGTAGGCATGGATGGTGAACATCTCTCGCAGGGTGTCCTCATACTGCGTGGGGTCAATCCCACCCTCTAGCAGGCTCCGCACCATGTCCAGGAAGGCCGGGTAGTACTCCTCCAGCTCCACCTCACCTGTAGAGGTAGGCTTGGTTACCAGGGTTACAGGCATGAACCAGGCAGATACACCTGGATTTCCTCAAATACAGCAGCCATGCTTCCACTTCCTGCCACTAGGTTGCCTAATATGGCCTTCAATCCACAGGTGGTGGTCCTGAGGCCAGGCTCAGGAGGAAGTTATCAAGAGCCTCATGCTCCAGAGGGAGGAATGTGGGTGCCCCCGGTCCTCCTAGCATGCCACCACTGTGGGAGTCAGGGGGATACCCAAAACTTCCCACTTAAAATGTCTCATCCACGGTGACAATTACTTCAAAATACAAAGTAGTAAAAACACAACTGACTTTTCTGATCTTAGGCTGGGAACCCAAACCCGTGGGGTGCATGGACATAGTCACCTGCCCCTTCCTGGCTCCTCCCTGGGCTCACAGAGCTGCTTCAGCCTGCCCCCTCCCATTTCCCCCTGGGCTCACTGGGCTGCTTCAGCCGCAACTCCATGGCAGGGTCGCTGCCCTTCTCACGGCGGCCCTCACACAGCAGCTTCTCACGCTCCTTTTCAGCACGGTACTCTAGAAGTTGCTTCTGCGCCTGGCGGTAGATCTTCAGGAGCCTGGAACACAGGGTCTGGTGCAGGCGCAGGAAGAAGTACCAGTTGTTGTTGGCGAAGAAGAGGCTGTAAACGTCATCCGATGGCTTGTGTGGTGGTGACGGCTCAGCAGCTGGCACCTCCCCTGGAGCTCCCTTCTCCTCTGGGGTGCTGTTCTGCTGCTCAGGGGCCGGTTTCTTACGGTCACCAAGGTCTGCACCCTGCCCCTGAGGGCTGCCCCGGCCTTCATCGGCAGAGTCCTCTGAGGCACCCAGGTCCAGCTGCTGCGAGAAGAAGAGACTGGGCAGGAACTGATGTAGCAGCTGGTGGATGGCCCCCTGGTCCTCCTTCTGGATGGCTGGCTGCCGCTTCACGTAGTAGCTGATGAGGGCGGCTGCATCTTCCAGGACCTGCCTGTCTTCATACACAAAGATGAGGTGCGGCTCGCTGGAGGGGGCGCTGCGGCCCTCTGAATGCTGTTCCTGGTGCTGTGGGACAGGTAGCATTAGGGAGGAGCAGGGAGAAGCTCCAAGGTAGGGGCCTGGGGCCTTTGTTGGCATCACACTCTGATCTGAGCCCAGGTGCCTGACCACCCATTACCTAGGCACCTGGAGGCCCGGGAGTCTGGCCTGGCATGAGTTCTTTGACTCGGGCTCTGGGAACCTGCATGCACCAGTGCTAGTAGGAGGCATGGCTGAAGGCTGGAGGTGGTGCTTTAGGGCCTGGAAACCTGGTTTCCTGTGACTTTGGCAAGCAACCACCTCTCAAGCCTGTTTCTTCACTGCTAAAATGAGAACAACTGCACAATAAGACCTCTGAGCCAGGGTTGGATGGGACATTACTGCTGAGGGTTGTAACAGTGCCTGGTCTGAGGTCAATGGCAGGAAAGGAAAACTGCTACTGTTGGTCCCCTACAGGAAGGGTCTGTGGGGGTTGGGGGGAGGAGGGAGAAAGGGAGGGGTTGTGGTGGGAGGAGGGAGGAGGGAGAAAGGGAGGCTGTTGTCAGGAGCCCTTGTTGACAATGACAGAGCTATTGCCATCTTCTAGCCTTCTCCTAGGCTGGAGAGAGACTGGGGTCATGGAAATACCTGTCCTCATTCCTATACAGCCCTGACGGGGTGACCCTGACAGGGAAACAGGCACATTCACCTAGAGGAAGGGCCATGGAAGCCCTGGGGCTGTGTGTATAGGAGGCTGGGAGCCCCTGCTGCCCGTGAGAGGCTGCTGTCTCCTCCATCCTCGTTCCAGGTTGGCCAGAGCTGAGGACACAGAAATGCTTGTACTCATCCCTACCCAGCCCTGGCAGAAGGTACTGAGGAAACAAAGGCACAGAGCATGGTAACCCACCTGAGGCCAGCTCAGACCTGCCTAAGGAGGCCTCACCTCATCATAGACACTCTCAATCTCATTGAGCAGGCTTTTGGAGCGAAGAGCCTTGGTGTCATTCTGCTTGAAGTTCACGGCTTGGTGGTCCAGGGACTTGAGATATGCCTTCTCATACTGCTCCCGCCAGATCTTGTTGAAGCCCTGCTGCGCCTCCCGCCACTCCTCCTCCTTGGCCTTCAGCCTGCAGGGGGCAGAGGGGCTCAGCCCGGGACAGCCTGGGGGCAGCCCAAGGGGACAGCCTGAGTCACCCCTCCCAGGGCTGGCCTGTCTTCCACCCAGAACCCTGGTCCAGTGCATTCCAATCTCAGAAGCAGACAGCCTACCTATGGAGTGGGTCCGTGATCAGTAAGGCAGAGAGGGCAGGAACAAGGCCCACTAAAATGATGAGGCTGGTTTCTCCAACATTATTGTCCCCAAATCTCTTCCCTCACTTGGTCAGGACCCTGACCACACTCCATATGGTTGTTAAACAGACAATGGGGCTCCCTTGCTGTGCTATGATAAACTTGTGTTAACCTTGTTCTTGCTCATGTTTCCTAGCTAATTTCCCAGTTACAGTTAATGGAATCATCATTTATTAGCCAAAGCTATTAGCCATACAGGAAAGGGCAGTGTTGGCCTTGTTCAGTTTGCTGCCACAGGGCCCAGCACAGCACCCAGCAGAGGTAGCCATTTAATCAGTTATAGTGCAGGGCATGAGACATGTCATTAAATAATAAGCATACCATGGTATAAAGGGTGCTGTTTTTCAGAAATTATTACATTTCATATTTGCATACGACTACGCTCAAGGCAGAACATGCTGGAAAGACAGGCAGTCTTTACAGTGCACTCATGGGAGTGCACAGGGAGTAAAGGAAATTGGGAAGACAGCACCAGCCCAGGTCCTAGGACCCCTCACTGCTATGCCTGAGACAACAAGCACTAATGAGCTCCTGGGGCCCAAGGAGACAGAGGGCCAAGAGCAGAGGACACCTTTTCAGGACGACAGGCACAGCAGTGACAGGGTTCTTCTTGAGGCTTTCGATGATTTCTGGGGCTTTGTCACCATAGATGCGGTGAATGGCTCGGCGCTGGATCACCTCTGACGTGCCACCCAGACAGTCATCCAGTCGAAACTTCTCTTGGTCCTCAGGTGCCATACGTGACAACTTCTTCTGCACACTCTCCAGCACTCGGATAGTGGCCAGGTTGGTCTCCAGGACAACATCTAACTATGAAAGGAAGGTAGGAGGGGATTGGCCATGGAGGTGGAGTTGGGTGGGTGACAGGGGCTCAAGGTAAAGTTAATGCACTGCAACTGTAATAGACAGGGATCTCAGTAAAAATTCCAACCAATAAAGTCAATCTTAGTTAACCTAAGATTAATCAAACTGATTATGTCAAAACACTATTTTTTCTTCAAAAACAGAAAGAAAAAAAAAAACACCCTCACTGAGTCAGCCTTTAGGCCAGTAAAGCAAACAAAGCTCACTTTTGGAAGCTGCCCCCTGCTGGAAGAATCTGAAGGCATTAAAGAAACAAGGATCCTTTCCAAGAGAAAGCAACTGACATGGAGCACAAAGGAAAGACAAGTGGCCAGAATCTCTCCTGGTTGGGGATCTATAGCACCAGTATACACACCTCAAATCGTTCATCCTCACAGCGGTGCAGCTGCTCCTCATAGGGTGTCTTTTTAGAGCTGACGAAGGTTGAGTCCTCTGACCAGGAGGGGAAGGAGACCCAAGTGTCGTTTAGCACCTGCACCGCAAACAAAACTGTGAGGGTAGCATGCAAACACCAGCGGATGGCACAGTGTGCTACAGTTTTGTGGAAGATACGAGAGAGGTAAGGGCATCTTTATTTTATAGGAAATCACTTTACTATGCACATAATGAAACTGATTTTGAAGCGGTTTTAGGAGAAAACATGACTTTGGGTATGTGAACAAATTATACTATCAGGAGTCAGCAAACTTTCTCTATAGAGGGCCAGATGGAAAATACGTTAGGTGCTGAGGGTCACTGGATCTCTACTGGGACCACTCGATCCTGCCTTTGATCTGGTGAAGCAGCCATGGGCCACATAAAGACAAACGTGCAGGCCTGTGAGCCAATAAAGTCTTTATTTACAAATATAGGCACAGAGTCCAACTTGGCCCCTGGACTTTATGCGGGAATCAGCTGGCACTCTTGAATTCTTAAAATGAAGCAAGAGCCTGCCCACTAAGCCTGTAGAGTTCAATCATCAAGCTAAATGGAAATATCCAGAGGGCAGTGAAAGGGGGACAATGGAATCACAGGAAAAGTAAGTCTAACTAACAGAGTATTGAGCCAAACCCTAACCTGGTAGCTCTGTTGCTCTGGACTTGCTGAAACTACCAACAGGGTAAGAAACTGTGACTTCTGCTCAGGCATTTAGTTTTGCCACATTCTAGCACCACCCATCATTCAATATCTAGGGGCTAGCAGTCTTTCATTTATGGCAAGGGCAATGGTGTTGGGGGGGGTGGCATACAGGAGCCTAGGGGGCAATACCTCCTTGCAGATGGCTGTCCTTCCACTGCACTTGGGCTGCTGGTAGGTTTTGGGGAGTGCCCGGTAGCTGGATCCAATGCGCTTGCATGATGCATAGTCAATTTCTCGGCTTATTCCATCCCCAGATCTATCACTCATAGGTGGGGCAAATGACAGCTCTTTCACTCCCAGGAAAGATTTAAACTGTGCAAAGAGCTCTGGAAATTTCCTTTAGAAACAAAGACAGTGAGTCAACATTCAGGGGTCTTCTGTGAATAGCATTTTAGAATGGCTACATGAAGAAGCCTGCTTGTGGTTGAAGTTCAATGTCAGGGAGGAGGAGCAAAAGTGGACCAAACCAAATGTCACATGTGTAAACCACTGCAAGTCCTCAGGTACATGAGAACCTGTCTCCAATCTCTCTGTTACCAGCCAAGCCTAGCCACTCACAAGAGGGGATGAAACATACTGGATGAGATGACCTAGACTGGCAGAGCTGGGTTAGCTATGCTCCTCGAAGAGGGCTGAGCACAAGGCTGGGATGGATGCCACCATGTACCTGCCTTTATAAATAAAGCTTTTCAGCATAGTCATGTCCATTCACTTAGTATCACCAGTGGTTACTGGTGCAAGATGAGGCCAGAGTTGAGTAATACTGATCCTTGGCCTTTGACAGAAAAAGTCTGTCATCTCTGTCCCAGAGTCTTCTGGCCTGAAAGAGACTTTTCCAGGGAAAATTCCCTTGGACACATATTTATGAGTCATAACAAAACATCTATGTATGTCTGTGGGGTGATTTTCATGCGAATGATCTGCAGTTAGGCAGATTCCCCTTGATGAACTTCATCTACCACAAGTTCTGTTCCCTCCAACCCTCACAAGAAGGACATCTACTACACCCCACCTGTAAGGATGCTGCACCAACTCAGCTCACTTGGAAAACTGAGGCAAACAATATATGTGGACAGAAGACAACTGAAAATGGTAGATAGGGCTGAGGTTGCAGTAGGGATAAATGTAAAGCATGAACATTCTGTAGGGGGTACTTATCTCAGCATGTTGACCCTGTTGACCTTCCTTCACCAAGTAGCAGCTCTGTGGGAAACCCAGCCCAAAGTTTCCGCATGCAAACAAAGGCTAAAAGAGATTGGCTCTGCCACAGCAAGTGCAGGGGAGCGATCCCTTTCATACCAGCACCTTTTTTTTTTTTTTTAACAATTCATCAAGTCATTTTTCTGTCATGAGAATTTTCCACCTATGTTTTTATATTTAAAAAAATTGTTAAAATTCTAGAAGGAACAGAAAAGGGCTCCGACAGCACCTGCTCTGAAGTATCTTTAGGGTTAAAGAGGATACCACATTTAATCAACTTTATGTTTTTGATTTCCAGCAGGGAAAACAGCAGCAGGGAAACTGGGGTTTGGACAAGCTATGCGCCTGTAATCCAAGCACTGGGAGGCAAAGAGGCCAGGGATGCTTCACGGGTTTGAGACTACGCTGGGCAACATAGAGGGACCTGGTCTTGAAAAAAGCAGCCAGCCAGGTGCGGTGGCAGGCACATGTAATCCCAGCTACCTGGGAAGCTGAGGCTGGAAACTGACTGAGTACCCCGGGTAATATAGCGAGACCTAGTCTCAAAAAAAGAAAGCAAGCAAGAAAGAAAAAGCAAACTCAAGATGGAGGCAGGGGGTAGTGGAAAGCAACACTAGGGCCTGCCTGCTTCTAGGACACACTGTGCATCCAGCACGCACTGAGCTCGTCTCCCAGGACCACCTCTGCCCTCCCCGTGGCTGCCCCACTGGGCTCTACCTTCATGCTGCGGCAGGACTAGCTGGGAGCTGACCCACTAACTGGACCCTCTCTGGGCAGCAAGGGTGCCAAACACTGTTTCTTGCATTTCTGATCACTGCAACTGCAGAAAGCATACTCAAGCAAATCTCTTGGGAATGAGCAGGGTGGAAAAAAAAAAAAAAATGAGTCCCCAAAGCTACATATTATACAACTATGCTTATGTGACACTTTGTTATTAAGTTTTAGAGACAGAGTACAGATCAATGATTGTTAGGAATTTGGGTGTGGTAGTGGGATGCCTGAGATGCAGGAGCTGGTCAGCAACTCAACTATGCTAGTGGATACAGACACACGTACATGGTTTCCTGGTCCCTGTTCTTTACACAAGCATAGATGAATCTATTATGTATGTCTAGAACCATTTTCATTCAATGACATAAAATGACAGATCATTTTTCAAAAATAATGCCTGCCAGGAGAAAGAACAGAGTTTACAAATGCCAAGATGGGAAATAAGGGAGGGCCACTCACCCCAAAAATGGGCTGACGAGCTGCAGGAGCTCAGAGCCAGAAACGAGCTCCCGGTTGAAGAGTGCGATGCAGCGGAGGAAGTTCTCATAGACCTCCTGGCTCTTGAGCACCCGGCGTACCTGTGGAGACAGCAAGTCAGGAGACCCCCAGGCCTGATCCTGGCGATCCAGAGTCACTGAGTGACTCTGCTCACAGTCACCACACTAGCTCTTGTTACTGCTTCTGGGCAAGAGCCCTCAAATCTGCTGACTTGCAGCTGCTACACACTCCACCTGCTTGACAACTACACTGCTGGGGAGCTGGCTCCCGACCCTCTGCCCAGACCCCACATGCTCCCTGTCCTCCCTCTTCCCTTCTGGGAGATCCCTCTCACAGATCTGAGCTAGGCAGGTTAGCCCAGATGGGGTGGCTGGCGGCATCAGTAGGGTGCGCACCTTGTCAAAGAAAGAGAACTCCTGCAGTGTCCCGTACTTGCCCACAGTGGCGATAGACAGGTCTTTGGTGCCACGGAGTTTCATTTTCTTCTGCAGAAAGAAATCATGTATGGTTCATGCTCTGTGCATCCCACAGGGGCTCCTCTGTCCATCTTTGTCAGAGCCACATCAGTAGTAGCACCAAAACTGCCATGCGGTGTGCGGCGAGTTCTTCCCAGGACCCCTGTGCACGAACTTCTCAGGACTGCCCAGTTTGGTCTCCATTACCTGGTACAGCATAAAGGTCACAAGACCTCCCACCCACAGTCTGGAATCTAAATCAGTAGTTTAGAGTTTGGATAAAAGGCAGGAGCACCATGAAGTCAGAACAGCCAGGAAGAGGCACCCCAGGATACTGGAAACCTCTCCCCTACCTATTTGTCCTATGGGCTATAATGGTGATGGGAAAGGGACTGAATGGGGACAGCACTGGGAAGACTGGGTTTTAAGCTGGGTGAAGCCTTTGTCTCTAAGCTGGACTTGGATTTGAACTCACATTCCCGAGAAATGAAAAAGCTACTGTATGAGCCAACCCTCTCAAAGTGTCTAAGGAATGATGGGGATATGTCATAAGGTGACAGAGGCCCAATTGGTCAAATAAGAGTTTGGCATCTAGATAAACTGATAATCATGGATTACAAGCTGCAGTCCAGACCAACAGAAATAATTATGTAAATGGGGATGAAGAGAAACATTGTCCTTATGGTAGAAAGCAGTCAGTAAATGCATAAGGACTGATGGAATTAGGGCAGAGTGGAATAGGAGTTGGATCTCAGCGCTCTCTCCCCTCACTGGGATGCCTTGTGCAGTGAATGACCTTCACAACCACACATGGCAGCCATCGAAGTAAAAGAATACATTTCCACAGGAAGGACTACTCCTTATATTGCTCTCACGACTCAGGGAGACCTGTGAATAACCACCTTAGAGCTGCCAATTTCTCAAGGTCCCACAGATCAGGGTTCACAACGGCCTTGGCATTCAAAGTCTCTGAATTTGCTCATCAGAACAGCTATAGAGAAGGCCATGCTTTGGGGAGACCCCACACAAGAATGAATAGTCTTGTGCACAGTCAAGGGTTACCTTGGCAGGTGCAGATACAGGACGCAAAAGAGAGGGCCGGGAACGCTTTTTGCTGTGTTCCAGATTCTTCTCGTGCTCACTCTTCTGAACACTGTTCATTTCACATGGCCCATTTCCTGTGAACTGAGAACATATGAGGTGATTAATACTGGGAAACACCCAGGCCACTATGCTAGTCTCCAGGTGTCTCAGAACACAGGACTGCTTCTGTTCTGCACAGAGTCCCAACACACTGTCTGCCAGGGGCCAAAGATCATGCCTGCATGCAAGGTGACTCTGTTCCCAAGGTGCCCATGTCTATGGGAGGAGAGCTGAAGCACCTCAGTTATCATGGGGTCATACCACGACGCTGGGAGAGAGTTCTTGGAAGGCCTCTGTGGATTAGGGTCCAGATGCACACAGGGCACGGGTTCAGGGTGAGGGGAGAACCACAGGCGGACCTTTGTTTAGGGGTCACCCAGCATACCACTGACACTGGGGTCTGACTATGTGAGCACCACGAAAGGAAAGGCATTGCAGACTGGCATACATGATGCTCTGACACAAAGAGGATGTGATGGGAAAGTCAAGCAGGGGAGCTGGGGGTACTCTTCCAGTGAAGTTCATGTTCCTTTCAATGAAAAGAGAAAAACGGCATCTGGGGCAATCACCAGGTAGGGGTTCTTCTTCCCTGAAGCCTGACGTTAGGGAAATTTACCCTAAGCAGGGTATCTACAGCCGTATTTACAAAGAATGGTTCTGGAAGAATCTATTCAGGGTTTGCATTTCTCTAATTGTGCCTGAAAACTAGTTTTCAGACAGACTGCAGCTGTCCTGTAAGACATGGGTAAGGCCCTATGATGTTTTGAATAATCCCCATTAACTCAACCTGTCTCCACCACAAGTGCTGGTGGAGAAACATCACACAGAAGATGAGTTGTCAGCCCCAAGTGTGGGTTGGCAGAATAGTTTGGTGTGCCCAAAGTAGCTAGCAACTCTCAGATGAGCAGTTGTCTCTGCATCATGTACCTGATATACTGTTATGTAAAAAGGAAAAAAGTTCCAGGGACAGAACAACCAGTATGCCATTTATTTTTAAAAGATAAACATGTTTGCTATGCAGAGGAAATTTCTGTAAAGACAGACAAAAGATACTTAAGAGAGCTTAACTCTGATGAATGTAGTTGGAAAACTGAGGACAAGAAGTTTACATTCCATACTCAATAGCCTTACTAATGCTTGACTTTTCTGCCCATGAGTATATATGTATCATTATTATAACAATAATGACAGTAAAGGACTATGATTTAACCAAAGGCAGAATCTGTCCCTTTGGGGCTATACCTATTGAAGAACAGTTATCTAAAGATTCAAAGCTACTTCAAGACCCTTAAGTGGAAAAAATTCTCAACTGGCATTTCTTTTTTGTAGTTCCTAGAACAGGTACACATGACATTTCCTGCAGGAGACAAGTAAGGGTTGCTATGACACAAGCAGAGTGGGGGACTGTGGATCCTAAAGGTACCCACTACCTGCCCGGTCACCCTCACGACAGCCAGAGGATCACCTACCTTTTCCTAACAGACAGTTCTTACTTTTTGGTTAAATGTCCCAATTTGTAAACGTGTACTAAATGGACCCCCAAAGACCACTGTCTGGGGCTAGTTCATGCAATGCTTTATATAGCTTGCTGTCAGAAATAACCAGTTTTATTGTACACAGTCACAACCATTCACTGGTGTCTGGTTCAAGGCTGCTTTGACCTGCTGACCTACAAAGCCTGAGACAGATGCTGTCTCCTCCCTTATAGAAATGTATTTACCTCGGATCTAGGTCAAATAGTTGATTTTAGTTAGAGTAATATCAAGTTTCATCTTTGAGCTTGCAGTTTTAATAGAGAGCCAAAATAACATATAGGATCATTTTATGCACTAATTGTATGTAGGGATTTTTAATAATTTTTAAAGACTGAGTCAGTTTTTTAAAATGTGTAAGATAAGGCCGGGCATGGAGGTGCATGTCTATAAGCGGTAGCCTAGGAAGCCACGGCTGGGGCCAGGGATCTCGGTTCAGTCCTGCAGGGGGCACATAGCAAGACCTAGTACCAAAAAAAATAGCTGAGCATGGTGGCGCGTGCCTGTGATCCCAGCTACCTGGAAAGCTGAGGCTGGGGATTGCTTGAGTCTGTGGTACCTCGGGCAACGTGAGCCTGCAGTTCCATGGGCAAAAATAGCGAGACCCAGTCTCAAAAAAAAAAAAAAAAAAAAAAAGTGTAAGATAAACCCAGGTACCTAAAATACACTTAAAAATGTAGCTGACTGGTAACAAATGCCACTGCCAGAGTTTTCTGTGGAAAATGCTTACCTTTCCAGGGCAGCTATAATTGTCAAACTCTGTAGATGCTGACTTGTGCCCACTAGGGGGAGTTTCAAGTGTAGACATCCCTATACCCCCTTCATCATCACAAATATGAAAACCCAGGCAACTAAGGCTGTCCACACCACAAAACTGCACAGTTCAGGCAGGCAGCATGGACTGCTAGGCTGAGCAGTTACCAAGGATCTCTGTGTGGTACCTGTCCTCAGACAGGGCTTCCTACCTACTCTTCTGACTCTGTGGAGGTGCTCAAAGCCCAGCAAAGGTCAGACCATGCTGGGGACACAGCGGGAAGCTGGTGTGTGTGTGTGTGTGTGTGTGTGTGATTTTTGGGAACAGGGAATGAGAAGACTTGCTTTTCTGCAGAACTGCAGCTACTGTGCACATATCAGGCTTGTGGGAAGCACTATGAGGAGAGTGGCAAGGTATCGATACGCTACCTAACAGAAGGTCAATGAGTCCCCATGAGAGAGCAGGAAAAGAGGCTCAGAAGTTCATGCCTACCTGCAGCACTAATAAGTTCATGCCACCTGCAGCACAGCCCAAGCTGCTGCTCACAGGGGCTATGATAACCCCTGAGTATAGCCAAGGCACCAGGCAGGTTGGAAGGATAGGTTACAGTCCCAGGACTTGATCCACAGATGGCACAGAGCTCCTCTGACTTTACACTGGAAAGTGTTTCCAGGAGGGTGGGCACTATGTCTTGCAGGAGCAGGAATGCACTTCAAGCTGCCTGACTTAATCAAGAGTCTAACAGGCCCAAACTCAGACTTCTTTCCCCCCCACCTCGCAGTCTAGCCTTCCAAGGCCTGTTGTTCTAAGTGCATTTCCCAGTGCATTTCCCTTCAGTGGAATCTGGGGGAGGCTGGGGGTTTTTATGTGCTCACACTCCAAGTGGCCATCAAGGGCTGAGAGGAAGAGAAAGTAAAATAGGAATGAAAGTAGGACTAGACGAGTCATTTCTCAACCAGATAAAAGATACATATGAAAATGACAGTTTAATCACATGCAAGATGGAAAATGGGAGACTTCCTAAAAGATCAGGAACAAGATGAAGATGTTTGTTCTCACCATTTCTATTCAATACAGGCCTGAAAGTCCTAACCAAAGCAATTAGGAAAGAAAAAGAAATATAAGACATCCAAACTGGAGAGGAAAAAGGAAAACCATCTCCACTAGCAGATGGCATATGTATATATGTATATATATATATATACATGTATATATGTATATATGTATGTATATATGTATATATACATATACATATATATAAAATCCTAACAAATCCACAAAAACCATTAAAGCTCATAAATGGATTTAAGGTTACAGAACATAAAACCAACACACACAGTTAGAGTAACAGTACATAGAGTATTTCTATACACTAATGACAATTGCAAAGTGAAATTAAAAAAACAACTGCACTTAAAATAGTATCAAAAAGAATAAAATACTTGAGAATAATTTAGCCATGGAGATTCAAGATGTGTACAATGAAAGCTACAAAATACTGCTGAGAGAAATTAAAGAAGATACAAATAATTGGAAGGGTGCCTTGTGTTCATGGATTGGAAGACTCATGGATTGGAAGATCATCAATGTGACTATGTTCTGCTAAACTAAATAAACTGAATATAAATAAATTGTATTCTGTAAATAGAAAAAATTGACAGGAAGCTGTGTCTCATTGCTGCTATCCAGCATCATGAAAATAGCATCCCGATTTCTATTAGTGCATATTGCATTCACACCATTGTGAAAGTGGAAAAAATCACTAGGTTGGACCATTATTAAGACTGGGACCATCTGTTTTCCCCAAGGTAATCTAAAGATTCAATGCAATCCTTATCAAAATCCCAATGGTCTTTTTTTAAGAAATAGAAAAGCTGATCATGGAGTCCTAAATGGTCAAAACAACCTTGAAAGAGAAGAACAAATTTGAAAGACTCACTTCTGATTTTGAATTGTCTGCAAAGCTACCATTATCCAAATAGCATAATGCTGACATACAGACAGACATGGAGATAAATGGATTAGAACTGAGTGGGAAACAAATCCATATAACTATGGTCAACTAATTCTTAACAAGGGTAGCAAAATGATTCAACACAAATAAAAGTTTCTTAAACAAATGGTGCTGGGCGAGGTTCGCCTGGTTCCAACAACACAGTCCCTCACCCAATGAGAGAACACTGCCACAGGAAAGAAAGACTAATAGATATAACACAGACTAGCAAACAACAAAGAAGAGGGTTTGAGAGAATGAAGGGGGCACCAGAGGGAGGAGGGAAGGGGAGGTATCCTAAAAACCATTTACAGATGTTGTGATATAATGAATAAAAATAACTAAAGAAAAAAAAAAAGAAAAAAAAAACCCACAAATGGTGCTGGGGCAACTAGGTCTCCAAGAGCAAAAGGATGAAGCTGGACCCCCTAGTTCATAACATGTATAAAAGCTAACTTAAAATTAATCAGCCCAAATTTTCTTTTTTTTTTTTTTTTTTTGAGACTAGGTCTCACTATTTTTGTCCATGGTTCTACGGACTCAAGCAATCCTCAGCCTCAGCTTCCCAGGTAGCTAGGACTACAGGCGCATGCCACCATGCCCAGCTATTCTTTTGGGACTAGGTCTCACTGTGTTGCCCTGGGCGGGACTTGAACAGTCATCTCCAGACCCAGCCGTTACTCCATAAGCTGTTGCTTACAGGCACGTGCCACCATGCCCGGCTTGAATCAATCCAAATTTAAGACCTAAAATTATTAAACTATTAGAAGAAAATACAGGGGGAAACTTTCAGATCTGGCAATGATCTTATATTTGACAGTAAAAGAATGAGCAATAAAAAAAAATTAAATTGAACTTGATCAAAATTAAAAAATAGCATTCATCAAAGAATATAAGAATGAAATGACAATCTGGAGACTAGAGGAACACATTTGAGAAGGATGTAGTGTCCAGAATAAATAAAGAACTCTTAGAACTCAACAACAAAAGGACAAACAAAGAAACAGACAAAGGACTTGAACAGATATTTCTTCAGAGAAGATGTAAAAATGACCAACAAGCACAAAAAAAAGTGCTCAGTATTATAAGATGTGGATAGGCCTCAATATATAAGTTGTCAGGAAAATGAAAATCACAATCACAATAAAATACCGCTTCACAGTCACTAGAATGGTTGGACTTGAAAAAAAGAAAAGTGCTGTTACCTGGAAGGCTGAGGCTAGGATACACTTGAGTGGGTTTGAGACAACTCGGGTAACATAGCAAGACCTAGTCTCTAAAACAAAAAAACAAAAAACAAAAAAAAAAGGAAAAAAAAAAGAAAGAAAAGTGCTGGTGCGGATGGAGAAAAAGCAAAAGCCTGGGACATGGCTAGTGAGAATGTAAAATGGTGTACCCACTGTGGCAAACACTCTGGCAGTTCATCAAAAGTGAAATACAGAGTTTCCGTATGACCCAGGAATCCCACTCCTCGGTACAGATTCCAAAGAATAATCTTTTACACAAATGTTCACAGAGCACTGGTCACGGTATCCAAAAATCAGAAATGACCCAAATGTTCATAAAGGGATAAATGGATGACCAGACATAGTGGAATATTACTCAGGGATTAAAAATGGTTAAAGTTCTGAGACAACAGGTTAGAGAACATGGTCCAACCACACAGCAGAATATCATCAACCATTAAAACAAATGAAGCTTGTGACACATGACACATGGATGAACCTTAAAAACATGAGCTGAGTGAGAGAAGTCAGAAAAAAAAGGCCCACAGTGTGTGACAAATTTATAGGAAATGCCCAGAACAGACAAATCCAGACAAAAGCGGATCAGTGGATCTACAGGGGCTGGGGGAGGGGCATGGGGAATGACTTCTAATGAGGACAGGTCTCTATTTGGGGCATGGAAAGTTCAGGAACCAGACAGAGATGGTGGTTATATATCATTGTAGTTGTACTGAATGTCAGTAAATTATTCACTTTAAAATGGTGAATTTAGCTGGGTGTGGTGACATGTGCCTGTAATCCCAGTTACCTGGGAGGCTGAGGCTGGGGAATCACTTGAGTCTGTGGGTTCGAGACAACCCTGGGCAACATAGCGAGACCCAGTCTCTTAAAAATAGAAAAAATAAAAAAACAAAATGGTGAATTTTATGTAACTTTTATGTCAATTTTTTAAAGAAGCAAATATGTTCATAGAAAAGGGAAAAAAAAGAAAAGAAGAAAGGAAGCCAAGAGGGCTGAGGTCACAGCTAGGAGAAAGGCTGATGGTGTAGCCTTAGCGGCCCCCTCCCAGACCCTCCTCTGCTCTCTGCCCCTCCCCAAGTCACTGTCAAGCCTTGGTTCCCCCTACTTGGTCCCTACAGAGAGGGAGGTGATGGACCTAAGCCTCCATACACTTCCCAAAGGGTTCTCTGGAGGTAGGATGTCTAACTCCCAAACCTTCCTGGCACTCAGCACTGCCTGTACAAAGTAGGCCTTTGGAGGTCTTCACCAGCTTGTCCACACCATGTGACTTCTAGAGGAACCCACAGCAACCTGAGGGTGGACAAGTCTGGTCTGGTCCTGGTAGCCACCCTGAGGCACAGGAGTCCCTGGCCAACTGGAAGCTCTATACTCACCAGGGACCGCTTGGCTTCAGGCAGGAACTGTCCAAACTCGGAAAGAAGGTCCTCCTGACCCCGGAAGAGGTTGGCGACCTCAGTGAACACCTCCTCTTCAGACATGCCTCGGAAAGGCCGGCCCTTCGTGCTTAGCTGCTCCTTCTGCCGATTTTCCAGAAAGGGAAAAGGAGTGGTTAGCCAAGAAACGGGAGCATTTAGCCCAAGCTGTGACATTCAGCATGTCCCTGTGGAGGAGACAGGATGACTCAGGAAGGAGAATCAACTGGTGGAGCCCACAATAGATACTGGGGGAGAAGGCCACTTGGCCTGCTGATAACTTGGGCCCCAAGCAAAGAACCCCTTGCTCTGAACAGTTCAGTGTCCTTGCGTCTCAATCCTACCTGACACAACCTGAGTCCCTGCCAGGGATGACCTGTGCTAGGAATGTGGAGGGGATGTGGCTAAGCCTCAGCTCTTATGTGTTCTAGAGCCGAGGCTGGAGAATGGCAAGGTCAGTGGCGACTCAACAGCCTCCCCCAGGACAAAGGGAGCATGGCGTTAGCATGGGTCCTTGAAGGAGAAGTGGTTGAAGAGAAGCCAAGGCCCAGAGATGGAAAAAATACATGACAGTCTTACCTAGTGCTGCGTGCCCTGACCTGCCTGGTGTGTTAAAAATCCAGATAATTCATACAAAAATTCAGACTGCCAGCCTTCCCTGAACAAACTGACGTGAGGTGGGAGGTTTGGCAGGGTGGGGGTGGGGAGAGTGGAGCTCATTAAAGCAGATGCTGGCCACTGCAAGGTTGAGATACAGGCATCTGCATTTCTCTATCAACCCTAGGGTTGGAGAACCCAGAGTCCTACCTGGCTCCTGCAGCATTCCTTCAGTCTGTGATCCACTATGAACTTGGGTAAGTAAGTCTAACTTCTCCAGCTCCCAGAGTTCCAACTTGGTCTTAGATCAACCTGTGAAACTCTAAGGCATGATGATTCCCACAGAATTTGTGAAGCTATAAGGCCCTGGATGAGGATAACATCTGAGCTCTTTGCATGATTCATATGTCCATTGCCGCCACTACCCCCCACTCTGTGTCCTGCAGTCAGTTCTGTCTGCCCTGGGACTTTGCACAGGCCATTCCTAGAACCAAGAGTGACCACCTTTCTCCAGTCATCTGCCTGGCAGTTCCAGATGATGTATCAAGATTCAATCTAAATATTCTCTATCTGACTCCCAATGGGATTGGCACCCATTCACCCTGTCATACGTCGACAGACATCCCTCTTTTCTACCCCAAACATCTTTATGTCTCTCACTTCTAGATGGACCTCACGTAGCAGAAGTCAGCCATTTGTTACCCAACAGCCTGGCAGAGAGGGCCTAAAGTCATCAGCTGTAAGTAGAGGGCAGCTGTGCTGTCTAAACAGTATCATCTACAAAAAGAACATCATCTTAGATTCTTTTTTCATACCTCTAATGTGTTTCCTTTTTTGGGTACACTGATGCCTCAAGAAGCAATTTAAAATCAAAGTTAAATAGAACTCCATGAACTATTCTACACCAAGTTCACAGTGGTATTACTCACAATTGTCACAATGGGGAAGCAACCCAGTGTCCATCAATGAATAAATGAATAAGCAAAACATGGTCCATTCACAGTGAAATATTATTCAGTCTTAAAAAGGGAGGAAATTCTAACATATGCTACAATAAGGATGCAGTTGGAGGACATGCTGAGTGAAATAAGCCAGCCACAAAAGGAGAATTACGGTTACTCCAATTTTATGAGGAAGAGTCAAATGTCAAATCCAACAAGACAGAAATGTGGGTGCCAGGGGCTGGGGCAGAGAGATGAGGAGTTGTGCGCTCAATGGGGACAGAGTTTCAGTTTAGGAAGAAGAGAAAGCTCTGGAGATGGGAGGTGGGGGATAGCTGCACATGTGAATGCGCTTAATGCTGCAGAATGCTGCACTGATTAAAAAGGGAAATTTTGTTATATTTTTCAGTACAGTAAGTAAAAAAATTACCAAAAAAAATGCTAATAAGAATGTAACAGGAGTTTGTGAGTTTAGATAAGAAAATTGGAATGTTTTCAATGCATCTGACAGTGGGTGACACCACAGGCACCCACAGGGAAGGGTGGCCCAAGATCCTTACCTGGTATGTATGCAGTATCTCCAGGAATGACCTGTAGATCTCTGGGTGGTCTAGAAAACGTGTCTTAATCTTGTTCACATAGCTGATGGCATTGTTGAATTCCACAGAATCCGACTCCAGGGGCATCTGGGGCTTGTCCTCCTTGTATGGTATCTGCTGCTTGAGGCTATCAGCACAGTCGCTGTGGTTGTGCGAGTTCTCCTGACAACACACAGAGTTATTGTTGGTCTGACACCCAGAACAGACTAAGAAACACAGATGGAACTTCTAGCTACCTGAGAACAGCACAGAGCTGAGGGTTTCACTTAGTGGCAGGGAAGGTCACCTGTGGGGGTCTGGAGGGAAGCAGAAGGCATGGAAACCTGCAGCTAGTATCCCCCAGGTGTCTGTATCTGCACTGTCCTGAGCAAACCTTAGGAACTCACTGCCATCCCACCCTTCCAAACGGATTCAAAGAACATGACCAACACTTTCATTTTGGAAAATTAGCACTCAGGAGTTATTTACAAAAAGAGTGTTCAGCTCTTGATAAAAGAAGTCTTCCACACCATTGCTTGTCCATCCCAGCAAATGTTCAGGTGTGAAAGCATCTGCTATCAGTAGAGATGGGAAACTGGGATATATGGAAAAGGGCTCTTCAGGTGAGAGGGTCCACCATCCAGTCAGCCTGGGACTGCAGGGACATAGAATTTGGAACATGCCCTCCACTTGTGGAACATGCCCTCCACTTGTATGCTTTTCACTCAATAAAAATAAAAACAAAACAAATATACACCTCTTCTTGTGCACTAGGAATCCTAGCTTATAACAGGACAGGGTCACTCCCCCTCTCTTCCCTTCCAGTGACATTTATTGTTTCTAAACTAGAATTCTATGGGTAGTTTTGAATATAATTTTTGCCCCCCTGATGGAAGTAGGCCCCCAGGAGTGACTCATCCATCTTGTAGGTCTCTACACATGGGACTGCTTCTCCAGCAGATAGGGATTCCTTCGGGTCAGATACCTCAGCAAGTTTTCCAAAACCATTGTGTGCTAAACAAAAAACTTGTTTCTCAGCAAGCACCAGGAGCCTCTTTCTCACTTTATTCCTCTCCAAACATGTACTACCATTCTACATGTAGCATATTTGACTTACCTTATTATAAGTAGAAAGAAAAAGAAAAAGGCCTACCACCCTGACCAGAAGGCAAATGTTATCTTATTTTGTCCATTGCTTGTCCATTGACCACTGCTTCCAGAGCCTGGAACAGCATTTGGAACAGAGCGGGTTTCATCTACCGGGGAAGACCAGATGAACAATGAAGGCACAAATGAAGTCTACTTCCAGTGCCAGTGGTACCTTGGTACCAACTATGAACCCGAGGTTCCAGTGAGATGACTACTGCCACTGCTGCAGAGACTGTACCTCCAAGTATATCCATACAAAATACCACAGACAGCGCAGCTTGCACAATAAGATATTTATTGTGTCAGCTCGGGAGGCTGGAAGTCCAAGATCAGGATGCCGGCAGGACTGATCTCTCCTGAGGCCACCTGGCTCACTGTGCCCCCACATGGTCAGCTGTGAACAGACATTCCTGGGACCTTTTCATTTGTTCACGTTTCCTCTTCTCAAACACCCCTCAGATAGGACTACAACAGCCCCACTTTACTTTAATTACCTCTGTAAAGATCACACCTCCAAATACAGTCACATTCTGGGTACTGAGAGGGCTAGTACATGAAATAGAAATTTGGGGGTGGAGTGCACCCTATTCAGTCCATGACAGTGGGTGTAGAGGCAGTTCTAGAAAGTGTGAGCAGAGGAGAGCAGAGACACAATTCGGAGCAACCATATTTCCAAACATCATTTCTTACCAGCATGGAATTCATTCATTAAGATGTTCTTGCCAATTACCTTTGTTTAGGCTCACAGCAATCTATGCACATTCCTCCCAAGTTTAGAGGTGCCCAGGCTTGGCATGGGAGGAGCCAAAGGAGTAAGGTGGGGACAAGGACAGCCTTGGAGTTGAGGTTTGCTTCACTAGAGGCCCAGCGCTTCCCAGGAGTTTCCCAGCACTCCAAGGGGGCACCATGTGCTCATTCCAGTTCCTCGAATGAGTCCTGTGCAAGATGGAGAGCCACTTCTCGGGCCAGGGCTTAAAAGAATGAGCCAGAGAGTGACGGGGTTTCTGTTGTAGCCTACTATGATGGTTTTTCAATAAGTTAAATGCAGTTAGCATGTGGCCCAGTAGTTTGCTGCTAGATATTAAAACAACTGGAAACCAGTACTCAATCCTTGCACACATCCAGGAAGCACTAGTCACAACTGCTCAACTGTGAAGTGTCTGTCAGTGGTTGAACAAAATGTCCATCCAGATACTGGAATTTCACTCAGTCATAAGGAGTGAAGCTCTGACACACATTACAATATGGACAGACCAGAAACATGATGCTAAGAGCAGTCAGATACAAAAGGTTATATGTGAATCCCTTTATGTGAAATGTTCAGAACAGGCTCTGAGCCTCCCAGCACTGGGATTACAAACATGCGCCACGGCACCCAGCAATTGTGCAATTTCCTGTTTGTTTCTTTCCCCCTTTCTCAAGCACACCCAACCATTCCCACCTAGTCTTTATGCCTCACCTGAAACATGCCTCAGACCTCTGACTCCCAGACACAGGCCCTCACCTTGGGTCTGCCCCTCACAATCCTTACCTCCATTCTCTTTCTCAAGCAGCACTGAATGTCTCACAAATTTCATAGCTAACCATTTGTTTCTTACATGCCACTGCCTTAACCATTCAAGCACCTTGCAAGCTTGGGGTCTGGCTAGGTCTTAGGACTGGATGAGAGGAGGTGCTCTCCTCCTGCTCGGTGGGTGACAGAGAGACATGTGGGGTGATCTGTTAGATGTTTCCAAGTGACCCTCTACTATAAAAGGCAGGTCTCCCTTGGTATGTAATGGTACCCCTCATACTACAAGCTGCACGTATAAAGGTTTATCTTTTTACCTATGTTGAAGGTGGCTATAGTTCCAATCACACATGCAAGAGCAGGTTCCCACAGTGGGACCGCTGAGTCAAGGTTCATCACTTTTCCACTGACATCAGTATCTCCTTCCTCTAAGATGTGCCTAGCACTGTTCGTGAATCAAAGATAGAGTTGTATCCAAGACAGATGATGGTCCTGCCTGATCTGGGGGACTCAGTCTTCTAATTAGGGCAAACCAAAAAGGTGAATTTTACATTTCTTTTTTGAGTTCTACTTTGAAAAGTACGAAATAGGGATGGGAGTGATGGGTCCTAAGACAGCATTGCAACTGAGGTATGGATGACCAGACCCAGAGTGACATGACTTGGGATGCAGCAACACCAGAAAGGGAACAGTCTTCTGTGGGGCCCCTGGCCCTCATCACCACATGTGTCCTTGGTATTCTTGAGTGTTCTAACTGGAAAGGTTTGTCTCCAGGGATACCTGGAAACATCAGGTGACATTTCAGGTTGTAACACTGGATGAGAGGGTACTAATGGTATCAGTGGTGGAGGTCAGAGATGCTGCTCAACACCCACAGTGAACAGGACAGCCTCTTAATGGTGGTAGTGCTGAGGTTGAAAACCCCTGCAACAAAGGATTTCCAAAGCCTGGGATCCCCTTATTTCTCTTCTCAGCACCTAAAAGCTATGCCCCATGGGTTAAGAATTCATGGTGAGAAATACAAAAACAACAAAGCTGTACTTCAGAACAGTGAAACTGAGGGGGGGAAACAAAACACAAATTACAAGGGAATTTTATGTGGGGAGCCCCAGAACACACTCGGGGGCAGAAGGACATCTAATTTACTGCCATGATGAAGTCATGCAAATACCTGCCCCAAGTGCTGATGAAATGGGGCTAGGACCTGGAGGGTTTGTGGATGCTGACTGAGAGTGCGTGGGCTCAAGAGGGCCCTGAATATGCCTCTTCTGCTGAGGGAGCAACCTACACTTGGCTGTTTCCTTTAATCAATCTTCTTGGTACAGGAACCCACAAGATGTGTGCAGAACAGCAGCGACCCCAAGTCTATTTAAAGGAAGAGCCCCTGGGAATGCCAGCATGGGTAGTCCACTGTCTGCTAGACAGTTATTCCAACAACCAGGAACTAAGAAAGGCAATTTCCATTTGGGGAGTGCAATTTAGGTCTTCAGCTCCAGCTTTTAGAGAACAATGGTATCTGCGATTGTTCTAAAGATTAATTGCACTAAGGCTTTCATCATCTGAGGGCACAGAGCCCTACACATCTGGATCCTGGGGCTCCAATTACAAATGTAAAATGCAAGCTCTTTGGAATTCAGCAATAGTATGCTTCCAAGTTCCTTTTTCAAACCAAGCCGTACTTCTGGGCTTTAATGAGGCAACATGCTGATGGCGGAGCTGTCTTTAAGTAGAGAAGGCAGAACTGACATACAAGTCCCCTTTAGAGTGTAACCAGTCCCTCCTGCTACATTCCTGGCTGTTCTTTCCAAACCCTGTCCCTCTAACTGATGAACTGCTTTGCAATTTCTTTCATCAGAGAAGCCTACAAAATGCTTCCTGTACTAAGTCTTACCTCCCTTACTAATAAGCCCCCAGGGCAGAGGTGGAGGTTGGGAAAGGAGCTGGATCACTGAGACACCGTAAGGAGTTGGGGGAAGAGGGGAGAAAGGAAATGGAGATAGCTCTTCCTCAGGAGACACCTGGCAATGTCTGGTAACATTTTTGGCTATCTTAATAGGATGACAGCCTACTGGGTGCAGGTCAGTAATGCTACTAAACAGTCCTCAGAGCAAATCATAATGCCTTAAATGGCAATAGTCCCAAGGTGAAGAAAAAGACAAAGTTGCCTTATAAAAGCAAAGCCCAAGCAGGCTTTCTTCATATGGGGCTGGTAAGCTCAAGGAAGATGGGACTGCAGACAGAGAAGGCAGTAAGTTATCACTAGAGAAAGAAGTAGAGGAGGCAGGACTTCTCATTTGGGCTGAGCCAATGACCATATGGGCAATTAAATGAGCACAGCAGCAAAGAAAGGGGCGATTCTCACTTGAGGTGACACCCAGGGAAGTCAGAACAATCACACACTGAAATACAAGTATGGCCTGCCTGGTGTGCTCATAGGGAGAGCATCCAGCCGAGACCCTGGTGACCACAGATGTGGTTATTACAACTGGACTTAAAACTATGTTAGGAGAATGCCTCCCAGAAACAAACACATCCATTCTTGATTTAAATGCTCCAAAGGAATCCATTTGGTACACGGAGAGACACCTGTGGAGGTGTTCTGATCTATTTTGATTTAAGCTAAAAGACATTAGTACATCTAGACAAGGAATTGTCACCGGCTTCAGGCCATGAAATACAGGAGGCAAGCAGTTGACCAACTGGAGTACCAGGCCCCATGTCATAAAATGACATCACTCAAACCATTGTAGTGGCATACCTGGTTTGACAGAGGCGACTGGATGTTTAACTTGCCATTCTTGGGAATGTCAATTCTGTACCCAAGGGGGAGGAAAGCGTTGAATCCAACAATGAGGTCAGGGTGCTCATGAAAGAGCTGCGAAACGCGCCGAATGACTCCAGGGGTGTCAATGCTGGAACAGAGAAGGACTCCAGTGGGCAAGAATATCTTTGGGTCAAATTAAAAGTGAAACCCACTCCTAATTCTTTTGACAGCGCCATGTAATCAAACTTCTTGACAAGGAAGCAGCCTAAAGTGTGACCGTGTAATTCTGCCCATGGCAATCTACTTCCAGAGCATTTAGACTGGGCTCCCTGGGCCCTACTGGCAAGAACCACCAAATACTTGTTAACAAAACACAGCTCCCCAAACACTCAAAGCATGTCTGCTCAGTTCTGAAAAAGTCAGGAGAGCTGACTTTAAGTCCTGGACTACAACTAGTGAAGGGAGGCCAAAGTTCTGTAAACAATGTGATAAATTCCCCTTCATATGAATCAGGGATCAACTATGACACACGTTTTGATCCCAGCAACTGATGTCAATGCATAAATACCAAAGCCCTGCAAGTCTGGGCGTTGTGTAAGAATTCAAGGGGGACAGGGTCTCCTACCAAGGTCTCTTGCAGTCTCCTATCAAACAAGGGGATGATGGTGATCCTTGAGTGGGTGCTAACAAAAACTGTTAATGTGGGTTAAATGCTCTGTGGACCAGGCCCCTTACTAAGCATTTTATGCACAACAATTCTAACAGGTCTGGGATTAGAGTGCGGCAGGTGAGATACTCTGTGGACAAGATCTGAGGGGCAGAGAGTGCCAAAACCCTCAATAATCAATGTTAATAGTATTTTAAAACTGGGCTTGAAAAGTAAAAAATATTTAAAAAAATCCTTGATGAACAAAACTAATTTCATCATCAACATCTTGAATACAGACAGGATCTGATCCTGTGCTTTTCGGACTCACCTCACCCCATCCCTGCCCTCCTTCCAGAAACCCCCGAAACAGCTCTGCAAAGGGAGGATTCCCCTTTCTTAAAAAAAGGAACTGAAGCTCACAGAGATTCCATGACCTGGACAAGGTCACAGGGTCCCCAGCCTGGATGGGGCTCTCACCACGTTCAGTCAAATTGTACTTAGGGTGTGTGGGAAGGTGCCAAGAGTACCTCTGACTTTTGAACTCCTTCATGATCTCCAAGAAACCGTTGTAGGTGGCAGGGTCGCTGCCAAAGCGGATCTTCACCTGGTCCAGGTAGGTGAGGGCATCCTCTACCTGCAGGGAGGAGGCGGAGGGAAGATCTCGGTGGGCCGGGGTCTGTGGAGGAGGGACAGGGGCTTCTAGGGAGGAAGGGGACAGATCAGGGGTTCCTAGTGGGAAAGGTGACAACTGAACTTCTAAGGGGCCAAGCTCCCGGTGGGGAAAAAGGTCCCTGGCAGGAAACAGACAGGGCTTCACATAGCAGCAGAGGTGAGGGGTGGCAGGCTCCTGCCCGAGAAGGGGCAGGCCTCTGAATGGCTAAGGTGAGGGGTGTCGAGGTTTCCTGGCAGGGCAAGGATCGGGCCTCTGAGGTGTCAAGAAAAGGGGAAGGGGGTCGGGGGTTTCTGACGAGGAAGGGTACGTGCTGGGCCTGAGAAAGACCGAGGTGAGGGGTGAAGGGTCGGGGGTCGGACGCCTGGGATCCCGGGCAAAGCCGAGTGGGGAGGCCGAGGCGGGGCCGGGCGGGGCTTGAAAGAGGGGTGCCAACCCGCGGATGTCGGATGACGGGGTCCCTGAGGAAGTGCAGGGGAGTCACTCACATGCACCGGCAGCTTCTCGTGACCTGCGGAGCCCGAGCGACCCCAGCGGGCGCCGCTCAGTCCCCGGCCCCCGGAGCTGCCGCCACCCGCGTGCGCCATGTTGGTATCGGAGCCGCGGCCCGCCCCGCCCCCGCCCGAGGGTCAGCCGCGCATGCGCGGACCCCGCCCCGGGGCGGGGCCTGGGACCTCACGGCGGGGGAGACTCCGGGTCAGATTCTATAGGATCTTACTCATAAAATTCAAATACTGATGGTTTATAGAGCACAGCCGGGCAGTCCTACATCAGCTGTCTTCCTTTATTAGGCCTCACAAGCTGGTTCAGAATTTTTTTTTTTACAATTTTTAAAGTTGGAAAAAATGCAAATTAGATCACTTTGAGACTCGTGAAAATTGTATGAAATCCAAATTTCGGTTTCTGTAAAATAAAGTTTTATTGGCACACAGGCACACCTACTCCTTTATCTATCAAGTCTGGCTGCTAATGTACTGTGATAGTATGCTGAGTAGCTGTGACAGATCCTAAGATCTGTGGAGACTGGTATATTCACTAAAAAGTTTGCGGACTCCTGCTTTATAGGATTGATATAACAATGGGGTTTAGTACACAGTACCCTAATATAGAGCCCTGCAGGTAAATTTTTGCTAAATGACTTGATTTACTCCACACCTCCTATCTACACTTCCTGACCCCAATCACTTCCCTCTAGTCTAAGCCAGTTTTCCAAAACCCAGGCTATCAAGAGCTTACCATTTCACAGCGACTGCACATTTCTAGGTCTTCCCACTTCTTAAAAGAGATATCTAAGCAGTCATAATCAGCACTGAAGACCATCAGCATTTGTTGCTTACAGACCTTTGTGTCTGTTTCCACCCAAGCGAGTTGACCTGTATCTGTGAAGAATGCCCTGACAATGCCTTTTTAACTTAACTTCTTCGGGGATCTCATGAATCATACACACTTTTCCCTCTTCGGAAGACTTGTCCTTGTTTTTCATTAGAAAACTCCTATGCATCTTTCAAAACCCAAACCAAATGCCCCCTCTGTTATCTCACATACTTTTGTACAGCGTCTTCATGTCGTGCTTTGTCACTAACTCAAATCCCTGACAGTGTCACATCAGTAATCATTTACTAAGCAAGTGTTCAGTCAGTGAGTAAATTGTCTCTCTTTTTATATCTACAGAGGTGCAAGAAACCTGAAAATACATTGGGAATGAGTGAATCATCTGCTGTGTACTGTGCTAAGTTTTAGAAATAGAATGGGGAAAAGAATGCTGTCACCCTCATAGAGCTTTCAGTCTTTCAAGGATAGGGATCAAATGATCACACACATTAATATATGTAGCAAATACTTCAAAGAGAAGCTACAAATTAATAGTTTCTACATTCTAGTTACCAATGACTGTGTAATAAGTTACCCCAAGACCTAGAGGTTAGGAATGAGAATATCTATTTTGCCCTCAATCTGCAATTTGGCCAGGGATGGCAGGATAGCTCCTCTCTGTCCTCTTGGGTGTCAGCAGGGCATCTGGAATCCTATGAAGATTTACTTACTCACCTATAGATCAGTTGCTGCTGGCTGTAGATTGAGACCCACGCTAGGGCTGTTGCCATAACAGCTATATATGCGGCTCCTCATGCAGCCCTCAGCTTCCTTACAATATGGCAGTTCCAAGACTTATCATCCTGAAAGGGTAGGTGAGTCTGGTGGAAGTTACACTGTTGAAGTATGATGGCCAGGTGAAGCATGATAGTCTGAAATATGCTGCAGCACAGTGACCTAAGAAATGTAGCCTGGAGGGCTCTGGATAAACAATCCTTGACTTACTGACTCAGTGTACTGGTATGCAGCCTAATTTCTCCTTGACCATTCTTCATTCTGTCTTCCATCACATCATGTACTACCACCACCAACGATAGCCCACCTGGAACATAAGAACATGTAAAATGTATATAAACCCTTAACTTCCTTGTAAGGGCACTGGGCCTTGGGATATGAATGTGTTGAGTCAGTACCAGTACTAATAAACCTGCTTCTTGCCAGCCCTCATTCCCTTAGTACCAGTTTTCCTATCCAGCCCCAGAAATCAACAAAACCATTTCCATTGCAGCCTTTCCATAGATATTTCAAAATTCCAACCAAATTTAAGAAGAGGACAAACACACTTTAGAACCTAGGCAGCAGCCAATTTCTGGAATAATATGGGGGACAGAAAATATTGTCATGACCATTTTTGAAAAATATCACCTGACACTTGGGGGCAATTTAATTCAGTCTAGAAGTGTATGAAGAAACCTTCCCAGGAGAGATATAATTCCAGCTGAGTTCTGAAGGATGCATAGTATTCACCAAGAACGGCAGAGGGAATAGCCATGCAAAGACCCTGTTGAAGGAAGGAGTGAAGAATTAAAAACAAAACAAAACACCAAAAACAAAACAAAAAAAAAAAGAAAAAGAAAAAGAAAAAAAACGACTGCAGAGGAGTGGAAGGGGGGAGGGTAGAATGCAGGATATCTGTGGAGATGCCCAAACAAGCAGACCACTCATCCTTATGGGATGAGATAAAATTTTTGTCTTGGCATTTAGCACTAGTAGAAAGCACACATGATTTTTACACAAGGAGCTGCTTGAGCAGCTTTGAATTTAGAAGCAAATGTTCTGCAGGGAAGAGATTGAAACACAGCCAAGGAAGATGCAAGGAGGCATTTTCACTGTTTATTTAAAGGACAGTGGTAACTGACCAGGATGGGAGTGGTGAAGGTGGAAAGAAAGGGTAGAAGGAAGCAATATTTGCAAGGTAAAGCAGAGGACATGGTACTGGGTAGACGTGGGAGGTGAAGGGAAGGAGCACTGAGGATTGATGGCTCACAGCCCAGAAAGGAATTTTGTAGAATTCAGTACATTTCTGCATAAACAGCAGTTAACACAGCCTGCAGCCTCTGTGGTCACTGGACAACCTGTCACTGTCTTCCAGCACCTACAGCATGTGTGGGCTGCTGGCATCCAATAGGAGCTCCTCTCCTGCAGACAGGGTGGGTCTAGTCAAATTTCAAGGACCACTTTCCATTGTTCATTTTTTTTTTTCCACTAGCCTCAAATGGTCAGAGGAAACCCTTATTAATTTTGAGAGCAGGGATGCATAAGTCAGTTGCATCTGGGTGCCCCTTTGTATATGCATAAGTACATACGTTGGTGTGTGTACATGCATTCAACATACGTGCAGTAGTGCAATTCAGCCCTCCATTCCTATTTTTTAGAAGCATGAGATGTGCTAAACTAATTTTTTTTTCTTAACTTCCCACCTACACAGAGTACAGGCACACCTCAATTTTATTGCACTTTGCTTGATTGTACTTCCAGATAATGCATTTTTCAAATTGAAGGTTTGCTGTGACCCTACCTAGAGCAATCTATTGGTATCATTTTTTCCAGCAGCTTGCACTCCTTCCTGTCTTTATGTCACATTTCATTAAGGCGTGTATATTTTTAGACAGAGTGCTACTGCACACTTCATAGATGAAAGTGTAGTGCAAACATAACTTTTTCTCTTTACTCATAGCCCATTTTTATTATAGATAGAAACATACCTTTGAGTAGAAGAATTCTTTCACTTTGTCCCACCAGTCATCGGTAACCATTTCACACCTATTATACATCTTTCTAGATTTATTTCTGTGCACAAAAGCATATGTACTTCTTCTGACTGAAACAAACATTTTCCCATGAATTCCACCTATAATGATATTTTGGAGCTCTATCTTGCTTGGTGTGCACATTATATGATTATGAATACATTGCCTTTGCTGGTTACAGGCACCACAATTGATTTACTTCCTGTCACTGGACATTCTTCTCTCAGTAATATTTAGACATTGTAAACAACACCTACCCCATCACTGTACCTTTATGTCAGGTGTAATCACTTCCTTGGGACAAAGTCCTAGAAATAGAATTTAAAATATTGGAGATGATTAGCATTAGTCATTGTCTCTAAGGTGAGTCTATTTAAAAAATGATTTTTCTTGGGTAGCTGATTCCTAAAAATGCACAGGCTAGCTCCACACAGTGGCGTACACAGCAGAAGAGGAAAAGGCTGGAATGGAAGGCTTGGTGCCACAGACAGTGGCAGTTGGTAGCTACACCACATACATGGGACAGCATCAAAGCAGGGCAGGCTAGCAGTCCCACCCCTTGATCTACCATCCATCTTTTCTGGGGGAACTCTGCACTGTTTAGCAGCTGCCAACTGCCTGGCCTTTGTCCACAAACTTAATTTTATATGCACTGGGGAACCAAACATTTATGTGTTTTACTTTATTTGCTTTATTGTGGTGGTTTGGAACCAAAGCAATTATCTCCCAGGTATGCTTGTATATTGAAAACCTTAGAGCTGACTGTTTAGACAGACCAGCCTTGGAACACAGATTTCCCTACCCTTTCACAGATTTAACAGCATTAAGATAACATTTATAAATATGCTTTTTAGTTGGACAGTATATTCACAAAGTTAAAAAAATGAGATGAAAAGATAAAATTTTCAGCTATTCCAGGTGGCAAACTCCCAGCTGGCAAACTTTATCACCCAAATCTCAAACGTCTAGAACTACCTGTTGTAGCAGGATTCTAAAATAATCTTGAGTTCCTCCCCACCTGTGGATCCTCCAACCTGAAGTATGGCCCATACCTCTGAATCTAATGTCTATCAATGATTGCACACTCCACATGCAAAGATGAAATGATCTTGCAGATTTTTTAAGGTCCCAAATGGGCTGATTTGAGTTCACAGGAGGATGATTATTCTGGGTGGGCCTGGCCTAATCAGGGGATACTCTTTAACTGTCTCTGGAGGTCAGAGACTGGAAGCAAGGGAGAGATGCAAACCAACTGACTTGAAAGTAGAATTCAGTCATGTCCATGAACTACCTGTGGAAAGAGACAGTCTCTAGATCCTGAGAGTTACAGTCTTGCAACTGTAAGGAGCTCCATTCTACTCACTGGCTGGGTGGATATAGAAGAGGGCTTTGAGTTTCACAATGAAATCCCAGCCCACTAACACCTCATAAGACCTGAACAGAGGGCCCAGTCACACTGCATTTGAACTCTAGACCCACAGAAACTGAGATAATAAACAGATGTCATTTTCATCTGTTCAGTTTGTTGTAATGTATTATGAAGATGTAGCACATTGTGAAAAATGTTTACCCTGTGATTATGATATACCAATGCAGGTTCAAGTGCAAATAAAGTAGCATGCTGGTGAGGGAGGTTGGTGGTGGGAGAATGTGCACACACTGAGGTAGTATGTATGTGGGAAATTGCTGTATTTTTGCTCAGTTTGGCTGTGACCCTTAAATTTCTCTAAAAAGCAAAGTTTTTTAAAAGCAATTTTTGTCCTGAACCTAATCAAACTTTAAGACCAGGGTAAACACTCTTCTTTCAAGGGCTAGATTGTAAATATTTTTGGTTTTGGGATCACCCATTCTTTGTCATCAAGCTGGAAAGTAGCCACAGGAAATATGTAATGAGTGGGTATGGCCAAATGCCAATAAAACTTCCTTTACAAAAACAGACCTGCAGGCTATGGTGTGTTACCTTGAGTTCTAGAATTTAAGAGGCTAAGAGACAACCAACTGCAATGTGTGAATAAATCTTGATTGGTTCTTAGCTGTTCTTAGAAACAGCTATAAAAGTTGCTATAGGAACTAATAAAATCAAGGATGTTTATTAAGAAATATTAAATAACACTGTTGATTTTCACAGGTGTGTGTGGTTCTGTAGAATGACCTGATTCCTAAGAGATGCCTGCTAGATCTTTACAGGGTTGAGTGTCTTGATGTTCCCAGGGCTGGAACAAAGGTAAGGCAAATAAGGCAATTTCATGCAGCTTCAAAGTCAGACTCCATCCTTATTTAAAACATTGATACTTTTTTCATCCATTTTGATTTTTTAAAATATGATATTATTCCTTTTGATTGCTGAGATTTCAGTACTCCCTTCAACTTTGTGCCTGAACCGAATATCTCATTTTCTCATCCTGCTCCTGGCCCTTACTTTGATATAGTTTAGCCAGAGATGGATGGCAAACAGAACAGCTGTTAAATCTTGATGGTGCATCTATGCTTGCTGCATGTCTTCATAGTGCAACTCTGCTGTAGGTTTGAATATTTTCAAATTAAATAAATGAATAGAAATGTCTAGATTTGAAAAATAAATTACAAAAATGCAATTAAAAAAGTCCTGAACTCATAGATACAAAGAACAAATCGGTGGTTGCAAGAAACAGTAGGTAGGGGTGAAGGGAATCAAAAGATCCAAGTTTCCAGTTAGGAGATAAAAAAAAACCCAAAGGATGTAATGTGCAATGTGTAGTTAGTAATACCTATTGCATACTTGAAAGTTGTTGTGAGAATAGATTTTAAATATCCTCAAAAACTTGTGACTATAGATGGTAATGATGGTTAAGTTGACTTGCGGTGGTCATCTCTCAATACTAATGACTCATTTCGTGTGCTTCGCTTAATGTTCCTCACAGAGAGTGCCTTTTTGCAATCAAGCCTGGTGGCAGCTGTGTCTTCAGCAAGGTTATTAGTGTTCCCACAGTGTTGCTTGCTCCTTGCCTCTGCTTAGCGTGTAATGAAGGCATGGACTTTGTTTTTAGACATAATGGTGTTACAGGCTTCATGGACTACAGTGTGGTGTAAACATGACTTTGTATGCACTGGGAAGTAAAAAGTTTTGTGTAACTCACTGCATTACATTAGCTTCACTGCAATGATCTGGAGCTGAACCTACTATGCTTTCAAGGAGTGTCTGTAAAGTAAATTAATTATGTTTTACATCTGAAACTAAAATAATGTTATTTCTATGATTATATCTCAATTTAAAAGACCCCGGAATTAAACATATTTTGATTCCTGCTATGGCTAGCAGGGCCATAATAAATGCCAATTGTCTTGAGACTTGTAGTTTTTTTTAGTAATCTAGTAGTACTTGTTAAATGTGCTCCCCTTAACTTTTTTTAAGATAGAATTATTAATGTACTTTATATACATTTTTATATAAATGTTTATATAGTTGATAATGCTTTGTAAGTATAGGATCTCCCCATCAGACACCATCACCATAGTGCACCCACCACCACATGACCCATAATCTGCCACCTTAGTCCACTGTGCTCTCCCCTAATCTGTTCTTCCCCTCCTCCCAATATTCAGTGCTAGGGTCAGTTTTCAAGGGTTCCCCTTCACTCTTAAAACATATGCATTACATGGTCTTGTACAACTGTAATGGAATCAGGTGAGGATGGCCATGACTCAGTCTGCCCTGTGGTTGGGAGACCTTACACAAGTCACTCCTCTTCAGAGCACAGTGCTTGTAAAACATTCACTGCCACTAAATTTTCTCAAATGGAAACATACCACAAAGATCTCAATATAAGCAATGAATCAGAGTAATATTTTATTAGTAAAATGTCCTTCCTGTTTCGCCTTAGAGTTTACTTACAAAGGAACTGATTCTTACTGAGGCTGTGGAGATGAACACACGTTTTAATCCTAAAGTTGTACATTAAATCTTACTCTGTTCAACAACCATTTTATTTTTGCATTGGGTAAACTCCTGATTCATAGAGAAGTGGCAACAAAGAATTGTGAGTTTTTCAGGAGCTCAAAATCTAAATTAAATGACAATGGATGGCATGAGACTCCTTAGTTATTTCCAACACCTTAAAACTTGCTGCCCAATGAATGCATCTGCACATGCATCTTAGTTACAGATGAAAGTATATTTAGTGGAATTTTTAAAATGCTATTATTTACAGAACTATCAAAGCCCTCCCTGAAACCTTGGTTTGGGAAATGACTGAATGAGAGAGTCAATAGGGTTATGTCCATTCAAAAGCCCCTCTTTTAAGATGGCTTTTTCTGAAACTCTGGAATCCAATGGAGGGGAGAAAGAATAGCACCTTGAAGGGTTGGACTCTCCTACCTTTATAGCAAAATCCCTGGCATTGAGTGGGGTTTTTAGAAGGCCATAGGCAAAGAAGAAAGATCCACTTAAGCAAAATGGAAGTAATTTGAATGTTGGGCTTGCAAGAGTCAAAGATGGCCCAAAAGCACCCAGAGAGATACTGGCAGCTCATTCCACCTGCTTCCAAAAACACTCCAGTTTTTAAGATAAAAAGCCACTGTTATCTTGAGAGCCAGGGAATTGGGATAGAAGAGCTACAATATATTTATTGTTTTTACGCCAACTTGGTTCAGGAAGTCAGCTCATGAACTAGACACACAGGTCAAATGTGCCCATAGATATAAATTTGAGCCATTGCCTTTAAATTCAATTTAGAAATGGGAATATTTCCCATAAAATGTCTCACATAAATTGGATTTCTGGCTTTGCTTACAACCACAGGAAATTCCCCTAACAATGGACTGGATCCCCAGTGGTAATTCTGGCAACAGTCAGGGTACCCATGACTCTCAAACCACTCAAGGCAAATGCTCTCCATACTCCCATCATCTCCATTGCCCTCTGCTGTTCACTGTGGTCTAACCACAGACACCACCCACAAGCTACCATGGACACCTGAATAGTTGCAGGAAAGATATTCATTCTTCCATCACTAAAATTGAAGTGAAGTGGTCCAATAAAGATTGGGACAGGAAGACTCAGGCTCTCATTTCTTCTCCAAAGTTTTGCACCTCTGGCTGGGACCTTCAATAACTCAGTTACTCCTACAAGACTCTGCTAAAATGGATGCAGGAACTCCCTGATACAAACTGAGATAAGGATCAGACCATAGCACTTAATGCTTTACAATTTGTAAAGTTCTGAGGTCCACACCTATAGTTTGTTTGGTCTCATATCCTTTAGCCCTTTTTTGTTACCAGCACCCCTAAACTCTCCCATGTTCAACCCACATAGTTGGGTGCTGTTTGTTGACTGCATCTTCAGGCTTAGAGGGCACTGGGTCAAGTTGCCTAATGTTTACTCCAGAGGAAGTAATTGGTTCTGAAATGGACATATGAGTCAACTGGGGCCAACAGAATTGGGGTCAGGGTTTTGATTCAACTGCTGGCAAAGGGAAGCTCTTTTTCTATAGTACTTGAAGATGGCAGCATGATGGCTGCCTTGTTGCTAAATGAGGAAGAGAGGTGGCAGGCCTGTGAATGGAACCAATAAGACCGAAAAGATGGAGAAAAGCAAGGTCTGGGTAGCACATCTGAAGCACTGTGCTCATATATATACCAGAACATACATTCTCTTCATTTCAGTTAGATTAAATGAATCAAACTCATTGGTGTCGGTGTCACATTCCCCCATTGAAGAAAGGGGTTCTATACCAGCAGGCAGACTTGTGAGCGTTTGTTAGATTTGGTTTCATTTTCCTGCATGTTTCCTGATTCTGAGTCCTGGAGACCTTCTGCACCAGCAGCCAGCTCTTCCTTCTGCCTGGATTTAATCATCCATACTGCTTTCTTAAAGTTCTTGAGAGGGTCCTGCTGTGAGACCCTTGCTGAAGGGCATTGGAAACGCTCACGGATGAGATAACCATGTCTGGTAGGAGCAATGAAGCCATTAGAAGTTGGGATGATTCTATTCACCACAGCGTGGACAAACTGGACAGCCAGCAAGGTGCCTGTGGAGGTGAATGACGGTATGAATGAGAAATTGGGGATGACAGAGAACCAATCTCATGTATTTTGAGAGTTGACTACATGGGGTCAAATCTCTGCCATGCCCTTTACAAGCTTAGGCATGATACGCAACCTCTCAGAGTCCATTTTTCTTCCTATGCAAAATGAAAACAATAATAGATTGCACCTATGGAGGGAAATTCTGAAAATTTCAAGATGTTATGCATGCCAGGTGCTTGGGTTAGTTTTCTCCCAGAGTGCATTTGACAAAAATTATTATTATTGGAGGAAAAGAAGGAAAAGGTTGTGAATGGACCCACTATGGGCTTTTAAGGCCACAATCAACAGACCTCAGTTTCTGAGACATCTGGGACTTTTGTGAGGCATCTTTGCTATACTGTGCTAGACTATTATGCATTTGATTACAATGTATTCAACTACAACATATTTGGTTATCCTGTAGTCTATTGCAATGTAGTCTCTGTTTGATTATAATGTATTTGGTTATGATGTGTTCGACATAATATATTCAGCTTTAATGTACATTCAATGCCAATGTATTTGATTACTATGTAGTCTAGTATGTGTTCAATTACAGTCTATTTTATTATAATGTGTTAGATTATTATATATCTGATTATAATGTATTCAATTACAATATATTTGAATCTACTTGATATTCATTCAGTTACTCCCTTGCTTTGGAGTCTTGAAAAATTCCCTTAAGGCTGGGCACAGTAGCTCGTGCCTGTAAGCTTCAGCCTATGAAGCGGCCGAGGCTGTAGTGAAACCTAGTTCCAAAAAAATAGCTGGGCTTGGTGGCGCACGCCTGTAATCCCAGCTACTTGGGAAGCTGAGGCTGGGGATTGCTTGAATCTGTGGTACCCCGGGGAACAAGAGCCTGCGGTTCCATGGGCAAAAAATAGCGAGACCTAGTCTCAAAAAAAGAAAAAGAAAAAGAAAAGAAAGAAAAATTCCCTTAAGCCACAGCCTATCAGTTACTCACTAGATGAGTTTGGCAAGTCACCCCATTGCTCAGACTCTCAGTTTTTTACTCAAACTTCATACTTCTAAACTCCATGTACATTTCCCCATAGCCACCTCTGGACCTGAGGATATGTCCACCCTCAGTCCTCCCTTAATAGGATAGATCTGAGGTAGAGGCCCACTCAGGCCCTAAATAGGGTTCAAGGACAAATGGATAGGGTATTCTGGAGTTCCAGATACCCAGAGCATGCATATAGAAGAGAAGGTAAACCTGTCCCCTGGGCCTGCCGTTAACCTCCTAATATGGAAGAACCTATCAGAGGAGGCCAGAATGGGGTTTCCCTCGTGCCTGGAACTCAGAATAAACCTTTCTTCCCTGATCTTAGCTCAATTCTGCCCTCAATGCAAAACTCACCATCCAGTACACTCCAGACAATTATGGAACGATCCTTCAAGCCAGCAAACACATACTTGTCATCTTTGGAGAAGCAAGCACATTGAACTCCTCTGCAGAATGAGTTCTGTCAAAAAAGACAACATCATCTTGATTTTGATTTGACACCCAGGATACAACCCCAAGGATACAAAGCAAGGCTTGTAAGCACCCCACAGGAGGTAGATGGAATGAAACCTGGACAGGTGGGTTGCTATGGTATCCTAAGCTCAAAAGACATCTTTGCAGATATTAGGTTGAGAATTTAGTGGTATTTCACATCAGAGAGCTGGAGTTCTAGGATTTAACATCTTAAATGGCCTTGGCTATGCTAGTACTCACTATAATTGTATTTAATGAAAAGTTATGTGCTAAATGCAACATGGGATACTGAAATGGATCCTATTTTAGAGGGAATTCTTTGGAAAACTGGGTATGATCCCCATAAAGTCAATAGTTGATATAATAATTGTTACCACATTAATTTCTTAGTTTTGATAAGTAAGCCTGCTCTAGTTATATAAGTTGTTAATGTTAGGGACAGCTGGTTGAGAGGTAGATGAGAACTCTCTGTACTATCTTGCAACTTTTCTGTAATTCCAAAAGTTAAGTTTACTTTAAAACAAAACCAAAAATACTGGGTGCTCCTTCTGTGGTGACATATTTCTTCTCAATGAAGCAAAAGATTACTTACTACACTTAACAGTGACTTTATAAAAATAAGGTAAGTGGGGCAAAGACCTTTTGAGATGAAACTACACACACTCCCTCTTTTTTTAGTCTCAACATAGTCTCCCTAAGTTGATGAACAATATTTACATTTTGCAACCTAAGGTACAAGCTTCATTTCTCACCTGAAAAACTGAATAACATCAACCTAATTAGATTGTTTGAAGGTTAAATTATAGAAATATGTGCACTTTATATACTCTATAGTAGGAATGTGTCTCCATCTATATGTCTCAGTAATATTGATAGAGAAATATAATAACTTCTTCATCTTCGCAAGAGAATTGGTGTGGACCGTAAAACAGTTTATAAGTAAAGAAGTTGCTAATCTCCCTCTTTAGATTTTTCACATTTGTCATACTCAGAGATGAGAAAAGCTCAAACTCTATTTGTCATTTGGAATGATAATGGGAGAGGCCAAAACTCAAGATCTAAGACCCACTATCTGTGTAATTTTATTTACCTTCTTTTTTTGGCATTTGCTTTCTTTATATATATATATATGTTTATATATATATGTTTATATATATGTATGTATATGTATATATATGTTATATATATGTTTATATATATATATATATATATATATATATATATATATATTTGGCTGTATTCACTTTGTGTCCTTCCAAAAATGCTTACAAACCATGCTTTCAGTGCTGGTTTCCAAGTTTTTTATGAAGAATTTTTTATATTGACTTGAAAAAAAATAACAGTTGCTGTTCCCTCTGCCTACAATGCTGTTCCACCTGACCTATTTAACCTTCTTCAGTTGCAACCTTTGCTACTCCACCCTTTGACCTTACCCTGTTTTTCTTCAAAGGCCCTTGCTCCACAATCCATCACACTTTTGCTATTTTGCTTTTACTTCACATTTATCAAATACTGAGGGTTTTTCAGGAGCTCGCCTAGATTTAGGGGGCACCTCAGTGAGCAGACAAAAACAAGTCCGGACCTCACATTGCCCACAGGGTCTCATCCATCAGAATTTGACTCCTAGAGATCGGATAGTGTCTATCTTGGCCACAGCTTCTTCCTTGGCATTAGGAAGGACAACAGAGGCAATCAAATTGTTGGGTGTAAGAATGGCATAGGCCAGATTAAAGTGAGGAGAGTGAGGCTGTGCTCACCCAGGATTTGATCCTGCCTTTGAACATAGATATCTTATTCTTCCTGGGTCTTGTTCATTCATTTTGATCTATTTAAACATTGAATTAAAACAGTATTTCTCTCACTTGCCAAGTTTGGGGCATTGCTTAAACTCTGCTCTCGAGGTGAGCCTCCCTGGCTTCATCCTAGTTCTGAACCCAGTGAACAGCACATGGTGTGCACTTAGTGACAGGTGCCTGTGTCTCTTTTTTGGCACCTGGCACCAACGTGCATGGTATGTGGTGGGCACCCACCGTGTAGCTCATCTCAAATTTCCACTTGCATTCCTGCAAGTCCCAGAGACAAAGCAGTGCTTCCTCAGACCCGCTGACTGCCAGCTGCTCTTTGTGGCTGACCTCCACGCAGGTGACTCGGCTCCTGTGGGCCTCCAGTGGGAACACTTTGGAATTCACACACTCATAGAGGAAGAGGTCACCATTGGTCATGCCATAGACCACTCGGTAGTCAGCCAGGACGGCCACGCTGGATATGGTCTCAGGCAACTGTGTGTAGAAGGTGTAAGTGGGTCCATCAATGACAGGACAGGGGTCTCCAGGACTGATGTCCAGCACCAGGACGATGTTGTCATAGGCGATGGCCAGGCGCTCTTCGCCCTTGCTCAGTGCCATACAGTTGACGGCCTTCCGGGTCTCTGGTGGGGGGATGCACATCACATCCTGCCTGGAATTCAGGGGGAACACCAGGACAATCCCAGAAACAAGGCCAGTGAAGAGGAGCTTGGCCTGCTCAGCTACTTCTAAACACCTGACCTCATTGGAGGTGTCCAGGGCATCTTGTTCCTCACCTGCCAGGGGAGATCACAGTCAGAACCACAATTTTATATTTTTAAGGATTTTTTTTTAAATGCCTTCATTTTTTATGATCTTCAACTGGGTCACTATATATTTCCAGATGTCCACACTTGCCCCCAACCACCCAAGCTTTTAACATGATAATTGCATCATCTCACTACCCATTCTCAATGACTTCCCACTCCCTTGGGACAAAGATTCATGCCTTTCCATGGTCTTCAGAGCATGTGTGACTCTTTGGACTACATTCCAAGTGTTCCCTTTACAAAGTTCTAGAAAGGGCCAGAGACTAAATATTTTTGCTTTGCAGGCTATGAGCTCTCTTTGCAAGCACTTAACCCTGCCTTTGTAACCCCAAAGCAGGCACAGAAAATGACTTAAGTTATGCTGCAAATATATTTGTTGAGTAACTAACTGACCATAAAACAATTTGCCACAAGTGAGAAAAGAGTGTAAAAACTCAAAACAAACTTCAAAATGCCATAATGAAATATGGAAAATTCGTAATGAAATATGAAATATTTGAATACAAATATATTGCAAAAAATACAAAATCTTTGAATGTAATTTATGTTGGGTCCCAGATCAGGCTGGCCAAAATGTGTTCAAGTAGCATATTAATTATTTTGAATAAAAGAAACAGTACCCTAAACCTCCCTTCTGACTCAAAGCATTTTCTCAACTGCTCCTCCCATGACTCCTGAAAGCAGGCAGTAAATCTCTATGTGAAAGGAATCCTCCACATTCAGAAGTGCAGAGATGTCCTGCATCTGCTTAGCTCTGCTTAGCTCACTAAATAAGTTATCCAAACCCAAAGTTTCAAGACTTTCTTTGCTCTTCACAGATTTATTGTTTCTTTGTCTAAAAGCAATGCCAATAGGCTGTTTTAGTCATTCACTAGGTTTCATATCTAGTAAACTTCCTTGCACATGAAATCACATTTGTCTTTTCTCTGGCTTTATCATGTCAATTTATCATTGGACCAAAAGGAACCAAAAGAGGTGCAAGGGAGGTCCCCAAAAATTTCCTCTACCTTTCCAGATGTGTGTAGATTCATGACAATACTGCACAAAGAACTAATTTCTTTTTGTGGATTTTTACCTAAGCACCTGCCCTAAGTCTTTCATTAGTTCATAGCATTACACTTTTTTTCTCTTTTTTTGGTGATCAAACGTATTCCAAGTGTGACTGCTGAGAGTGTGAAACCAGACTGAGTATCACTATGTCAGCAAATGATAGTGCATACATTTGTGAAGAATTGGTTTCTTATTTTGTGGATGGAGAAAGGAAACTGAACCAAAATGAAACCAAACTTAGTTCTTTTCTCTGACAGCCAACTAGTTACGTAGCAAAAATACTTGTGAAACTGTCCACTAGATGTGACAAATGCTCTGTGAGTGAATGGAGGTGTCTGGAGTGAGCCTGAAGACTATAGTTGGCAACTCCTATCTCCTGCCCTGCCACAAATGTCTGGCTTGCTCTCTGTCAATCCCCAGAGTCCAGCTGCAGCTGGCTCTAAACAAACATTGGCCAACTCAATGAATCCATGAACTTGAGAGTGAATTTCTGTCTTCATTCTATTTGATCATTAACAAGGAATTTCAATACCACCATTATTTCAGTGGGGATTGCAACAGACACTGCCAGTGATGTGTTAAGATCCCTTTTGCCAGCCGTTTGTCCAGACACACAGCTGCCCACCACTCTCTGGTGAAGGGAGTCTTCCATCTGGAAACATCCCCAAGGGTGGTATCAGAACAATGACTATCTGACATGGTGATACAAAAGGCAAGTGCCCTTACTTCAAGAGGGAATCCTCTGAAAAGCAATTCATGCTCCAGGACTCCCTTCAGGATCAGACCAAAACTACCTCCTTGTTTAGCACTGCCCAACTCCTCTGCTTCCCTTGTACAACCTCACCCCATGTCATCTTTCCTAGGAGTGTCCGTCAATGGGCCACTCATGAAAATATCCGTCTCAGATTTTGCTTGTAGGAAACCTGAGTTAAACCAGACAATGATAGCCAGATTATTCACATTTTTGCTTGAAATTTATAAAGATAAGTCCTTTTTTCTATTGCTATTTCCAACCTAACTGGAGTTATTAGGGTGTTGAAATGAATGAATGAATGAAATGAATGCTCACTCCTCCTCCCCCATTTCATATGGTGAAACTCTTACTCAGAAAGTGGTGGTAAGAGGAGGTGAGGGCCTTTGGGATGTGATTTGGCCATGAAGATAGGATCCTTGTGATGGTATTAGTATCCCCAGAAGAAGATACACTAGAAAATTAGCTGCCTCTCTCAGCTTTTTGACAACTGAAGAGACAGTGAGAAGGCTGCAGACCACCAAGATAGCCTCACCAGATATCCATTATCCATATCCAGGGCCTTGACTTTGCACTTTCAGCATCCAGAACCATGAGAAATAGATGTTTGTTGTTAAGCAGCCCCATCTATGGTATATTTTTACAATAGCCTGAAAAGACCAAGATGGATTTCAATTTTTACCCCCTCTAAAGATGATGCTTAGGTCTTACAAACCTTCAGTCAAGTCCCAAATGGTAACTTTGTTCTTGTCTCCAATTTTGGGGAAGTAGACATAGTTGCCATTGTGTGACACAGCAGTGAGTCCTGAGCGGTCCAGAAATGGGGTAGAGGCTCCAGACTGCTGAACACAGGTGAGATCCCAGACCTTCAAAGATGAGGACTGCTGAGAAGCAGAGGCCACCAGGGCCCCACCATGGACCAGCAAGTTCATGGGAGCTCCGACACCTTCGAGGATGGCCAGCAGTGTCCCCTGCTCGGACAGGCTCCACACCTGAGGGTAGAAAGCAGAATGGCAGAGCTTATATTGATGTAGCCTGGAAACATGCTTAGGCCCATTTGTCCACCTGTGGTGGCTTCTTAGGCTGTAATTCAAGGGTCTTCAAACCTCTTCACCCTCTCAAACTTCCCTAGATCTCACAGATGCACTACCACTGCAGTTCTCAAAGTATATTTTAGGGTTCCTCTCCTCACATCCTCCCAATGACCTGCCTCACTTCCTTCATTCGTTTTTGTATTTTAAAGTCAGAGATCCCTAAAAATTCACACTTTCTATTCCTGAGGCTGAGGTGAGGGTAATGCATATTCTGCTCACCTGAATGAGGGCATCCCGGGAACCAGTGACAACCAGATTGTTGTCCGCACCAAAGACAGCTGTCTCTACCATGTCCTCGTGTTCCAGGTCAGTGGCCATGAACCGATGAAACCCTTGGGAGTCAGCCAAGAATATCCGCACAGATTTTCCAAAGCCTGAAATGACAGGGACTGGGATGATGCCCTTCATTCTTTGAGGAGCTTGAGAGTAATTCAGTTCAATGAAGAAAGAGTTTTCTGTGCACGTGTCATGTGCCAGTAATAAACAAGACCAACATGGCTCCACATTCACATAGCTTACAGTTGGTAGTGGGGGTCGAGGGCTCCAGCTTCACTATTCTTATAAGACAGATTCCAGAAGGTTGGAGTTGATGCTTGAGTTTATCATGGTGTCCCACAACCCAGCACAAAGTTGGACACAGTCATGAGTCACTTACAATGCTTTGGCCAACTGGTCTAAAGTGCTTTTGAACACTGGGAATGGCTTTCTAAAAATCAGACTGATTTTAGGGTAATGAAAATACTCTATGATACTGTAATAATGGATACACAGCATCACACATTTATCCTGAACCAGAGAATGTACAATATCAAGAGTGAACCCTAATGTAAACTGTGGACTTTCAGACATGTATTGTCCATATGGGTTTATCAATTGTACAAATGCACTACTCCAGTATAAGGTGTCAATATGGGGGAGGTTGTGCATAGAGGGATTATGATAGGCTTGGAAAATTTCCATACTTTCTGCTCAATTTAACTGTGAACCTAAAAATGACTCATCTAAAATTCAGACTATGGAATATCTGTTGATCTTGGGAAACTTTCCCTGATTGCTTGATTAAGGAAAGGAACCCTGTCACATGCTGCCACAACCCTTTGATCTTGTCTTATACCAACTTTTTTCTTGTAACTAAGTTAGTTGTCCAACTTTTCTGCTAGACTAGTAACCACTGAAAGTGGGGGCTATTTAGACTGGCATGGTCTCAGTGCCCCCTGGTCTCCTCTATCTTGTGACTGTAAAGCAGAGAACTTCTTCCATTTCAAAGATAGCCAACCTGAAAACCCAGAAAGTTGAAGATATTTGTTGAGAACATGGGTTGGCAAATTCTAGTCCATGGGTCCAAACAGATGGTCACCTACTTTTGCATGGCCCATTAAGCTAAGACTAATTTTTACATTTTTAAGTGATTAGAAAAAAAAACCAACTTAAGATTACCATTGTGTGATAGGTGAAAATGATATCAAATTCATATGTTAGCACCCATAAAGAAAGTTGTATGGAGACATAGACACACCCACCTGCAATGGGCTTTCAAGTTACAAAGGGCAGGGTTGAATGGTTATCCTATTGTCCTATCAGGTCCACTACCTCATTGATGCTTACTACTCGGCCCTTTGCAGACAGTGTATAAGCTTCTCTGGTTGAAGATTCCTCCTTTTCCAACTCCCTCCCCACTTGTAACCAAATCCAGAGTTGCCTCCTCATCACTCCCAAAAGAGCTCAACATTACCTGCAGCAAGAAGAGAGTCATCTTCAGAGACCACCAGGAACCCCACAGCTTCTGGAAGCTTCTCCAGCAGTTTGTCTCCTTCGGAGGAAACCTGTGCAGAGTCAAAGATGCCCATTAAGAATTTCCATAGAGTTAGGGTTCAGGGTGGGAGTACCTGGACTTGCCACAGGGATCTGTCACTTGCTGACTCTGGGACCCTAAGTAACCTTCTTGGTGTCTCAGTTTTCTTACCAGTTAAGTAGGGTCAGTACCAGGATCATCTCACAGGGCTTCAGTGCACACACATATAGGCAGTTCTCCAAAAGTGACAGCTATTATTTTATTATTACTGTCAAAGTTGTAACCAATTCAGGGACCCTGAGAACACTCTAGTACCCACCCTGTAGAGAATCTCTGGATATCTCAAATAAGGTGGAAACAGGTTGAAGCCAGAGAAGGGCACTCAGTTTACCCATCTGTAACAGATAAAATGGCAGCAGCTATATCTTAGCATGTTTTGAAGGTTAGTAAGTTGATGAATTAAACTCTTTATGTGAGATTTTGTTATGCCCATTAAAGTCCTCAAGGATCAGCAAATTTTCCCAGTAAAGAGTAAATGTTCTACACACAAATCACCCCAACTTTGCTGTTTGAGCATAGCCACAGGCAGGATGAACAAAATTAGCATGACTATACCCCAATAAAACTTTATTGATGGATACAGAAATTTGGAGCCCATGGAATTTTCACATTACAAGATAATATGATTTCTTTATTTTCCAACCATTTATTTTTAAATATCCTGATTTATTTTTAAATCACAAAATCATTCTATGAGGGACAAAATAAAGGTAGCAGGCCACAAGTTGCCAATTGTTGCTCAATCCTACCTGATTTTTTTATAGCTACATAATCTTCCATGATAGCTACATACATAACCTTCCATTCATTCAGCCACCTCCTATGAAGAGAACTTTGAGATCCTCTTTTGTTTTACATATATAAAACCACAGTAAATACACCATCCAGGCTGATGTTATTTTAAGTGAGGGATGTATTGCTGAAGATCTCAGACTATGAAATGTGTCAAATTTGGGAGGTGAGAACTCTAGCAGGTCGGAGAAAGGGCAGTTGGTATCTGCTCACCAGCAATGGAGTCACGCTACCCACAATCTTGTTGGGACAGGCTACCATTCACAAGATGCTCAACAAACTTAAAGTGTTTTCAGTTTTTCCTATTTCAAATCTGAACATAAATTAAGCCTGAATACTTTTATAATCATATTTCAAATTCACATTTGTGCACACGTGCACAAATTTAGGAGAGGTTCCAGGAAGCAGAATTGTTGTATATGATGGCTATATGATTTTTAAATCTTAATAGACAGTACAAGATCGTGTTCCCAAGGGCCTCCCCAATTTATTTTCCTATGAAGAAGATAAATGGATTTTCTTTTCATAAAAATGTGCACTTTTATCTTCAAAAGAAGAGCTCTACTATAAGCACTATTCTGAACCAGTCATTTCCTGGGAGTTTTAAAAACATCAACATTTAGATAATAAAATAAGGTGTCCGTTCCTGGTAAAAAGCATCACTCCATGCATGAGCCAGGTTCAGAGTTTTAGAGAATTGCATGAACAAAGACAAGTTCCAGAGAGTTCCCCGGATTCATAGTGGGTGCCTTCGTCTGGAGTTGCCCTATGTAACTGGCTCATGAAAACTTCTAGTTCCCTGAAGCAGTGTGTGTGTGTGTGTGTGTGTGTTCATGATATCAGAGCAGAATGAGGCCCTGCTATATATTTGTTTGTTTGTTTTTGTTTTTTTGAGACTAGGTCTCACTATTTTTGCCTGTGGAACTGCAGGCTCTATTGCCCGGGGTACCACAGACTCAAGCTCAAGCAATCCCCAGCCTCAGCTTCCCAGGTAGCTGGGATTACAGGCGTGTGCCACCACGCCCGACTATTTTTTTGGAACTAGGTCTCACTATGGGCCCCAGCCAGGACTCGAACCGTGATCCCTAGCCCTGGCCACTTCATAGGTTGTAGCTTACAGGCATGCGCCACCATGCCCGGCCAATATATTTTTTAATCTTTGGCATAATAAGCTCATGACATTTCAATACCAGACCTTTGATTGACATACCTACAACCTGCGTTTTGTTGTTTGGAGATCTCATGGTACCACATCTTGAATTTCACTCAGACACAAATATTTCAGTGTGAGATTGGATGAGGCATGATGAATGGATACCATTCAGAAGTTCTGTTGCAAGGGACTCTTCCTGGGACCAGGTAGTTCTAGAGTTTTGGGGTACCTCCTCATTCTCCTTGCCTTTATTATGACTTTCCTAGGACACAGAGAGCTTTGACCATTCTCTTTCCTTCTGTTTACCTTTTCAGTTGTGCTTCGTTTATTCACTGGGCTTCCAGTCTGACATTACAGTCATGCACCATTTAATGCTAGGATTATGTTCTGAGAACTGCATCACTAGACATTTAGTCCTTGTGTGAATATCATAGACTATAATCATACAGTGCTGAGTCATTCAGCCCACTGTACTCCTAGCTTATTGGGACACCTGTCATGTGTATGATCGATCCACTGACTACCAAATTGTCATGCCATGACTGTATATCCCTTCTACTTGAAGAACTCCTTTCTAGCATTTCTAATAGTGCCAAGTAGTTGAAGACAAATTCACTCAGCCTTTGTTTACCTAAAAATGTTATTTTCCCTGTAACTTTTAAGGATAATTTTGAAATACCTGGATGTCTAACCTGACAATTTTTCCTACTATCAAATTATAGACATCATTCCCATCATCTTCTGTCCTCATAATTTCTGATCAGAAGTTAGTTGTAATTCTCATCATGGACACCCACTGAATATAGTGGGTCTTTTTTATATGACAGTTTAAATTTTTTTCTCTTTATCTTTGATTTTTTTTAGCAATTTCGTTCTGATTGTTAAAGTGACAATTTTTTTCTTTTGATCCTTCTGAGTCCTGTGTGAGCTTTTGGATACATGGGTTATATCTTGTACAAATTGTGGAAATTTCCCTTCTATTACCACTTGAAATATTTATTTTATTTTTTTCCCTTTCCTTCAGAGACTCTGATTGTACTTTTGACCATTTGACACTGTCTCACAACTCTGAGATGTTTTGTACCTTTACCACTTGTATTTTCCTTTATATTGGATAATTTCCATTAATTTGTTTTTAATTCACTGATCTTTCTCTAATGACCAATCTACTCTTAAGCTCATCAAACAAATTCTTCATTCCTGACATTCTTTTTTGTTTCTAGCATTTCCAGTTGATCCTTTTCTCTAGTTTTAATTTTGAAAAGTTTTCATCTGTTTATACATTATCCTAAATATTTGGAAGTTCTTTCTGATCATTTCAACATCTGAATCATTTGTGTGGTAACTTATACTAATTCATACTGATTGGAGTCCCATTTGCTTGCTTTTTTGTGTGTGTCATAATTTTTGTGTTATATTGGATATAGTATGCAAAAAGACTATGTAAAATAAATATTACTCTGAGAAATGGACACACTTTTTCTGTTGGATCTTTAATGTAGAGGATTCCAAATCAATCTCATATACACTTCTACAAGGCCTAATTGTTGGACATGATTGCATCTTCAGTTAAGCTTGTTTCACTACTGTCTTCCAGTGTTCTGAAGGCGGTATCAAGATTTCCCATGCAGCAGGGCTGAGATCTGACTCCTGGTGAGATTCTAAAACCCCTTATCTCTTACAGCTTAGCCATCAGCTTTCCAAATAATGAGATTGCTATTTCTACTTAACAGATCTCTATGATGTTAAAGATTATCTTCCTGTTCTGCCTGCAATTTTCAGCCCTGATATATATTTTGCCAAGAATGTGGTTTGGATTCTTCCAGAAACATACTGAAAATAGTATTAGAGTACAAGTAGCTTACTTAGGAGTTGATCCCAGAAACAGTAGCAGTGAGAACAGAATTGAGGTAGGGAAGGGAAGGCATCCAATAAATGTGTCAGTAACCAGTGTGAGAAATTGGGGAACTCAGTCCTGCTGGGGATGCTCTAAGAGAGGATGTAGAATGCATATCAAGTTTCCCTACTGAGGGGCCAGGAACTGTGTTCTATCCACCTGCTCCAGGAGTGGTTGGGTAAGGGTTGCTCCCAGACGTATTAATGCAGGATCTGAGGGTGCCATGTGGGAGGAAGGGAATCAAAAATACAAGCCAGATGCAGAGTTGCAGGGATAAATCTGACATCAAGATTTTGATTGCTGAGATATCCATATCAAATACACCCATCTTGAAAAAAACATATCACTCAATGCATGACAATTGCTAGCAAATTAACCAGATTAGAATTAACTACACTTACCCATGAGATTTCTTCTTTCATAAGGTCTTGGGTCACCTAGATAAGTGACTACTTGAGTGACCCCACATCTCCTTTCCCATGCGCTAATTCTAGATCATGTCTTTTAAATTTGCCAATAAAGAGGACAGAAACCCTAGACAGCCCATCCTTAGATCCTAATAAAGGCAAAGTCCCAGCTTCTTTTCTTTTTTAATAGCTCTCTCTCTCCCAACACCCCCAAGACCTCACCATGTGGCCCTCAGGTGTGCTTGTATCTTCAGGAACTGAGAACAATGAATCTTGCTCCTAGAAGCTCCCTGATGGTTTCTTGCTGAAGTGCATCTTGCAGTCATAATAATGACTACAAAGCTGGCCCAGCCATAAATAGGGACCCAGTGAATGATGTGGACCTGTCTTTGGAGCTGCCTGTGAGTGGTGTGTGCCTCACCGAAGATGTTATCATCACTAGACTTGGGACCAACACAACAGCAGCTTTGGTTTTAGAGGAAAACTTTGAAAAGATAGAGATGGGGCACCAACTATGGGTTGTCCAAGGGAGAAATCAGAGTTGAACCAATACTGTATTTCCACTTCCCTCTAGTGATATCTGAGTGTTCCCAAACCCGCAGGTTGGAAGCCTGGGCATGTCTGTCCATCCTTTGTCCTGGCTCTAGATGTAGGTACCATTTCCATTCTATCCACCTTACAAACGGGAAACAGGGGAAACAGGTTCAAAGAAGGGGCTGAGCTAACCCCCAAATGCACATAGTTAAAGGTAGAAGTGAGATTTTCAAATTCAAGTGAGTCTGACCCCAAAGTTCAAGCTCTTTCTAGGTCTACTGAAAATAATCAGAGAATGAGAAAAGAATAAAATCAAGCAACTGAGAGATCCCACAACGGGAGTGAGGTTATCTTTCATTGTGTTGTTTGGTTCCTTGATTTCAAGGAGGCACCAGATCCAGAAATATAAAACTTTGAGATGAGTCTTAAGTGTTTATATTTCTCCTCTCTTCATACCCTCACTTCTCGCACAGGGATTGCAGGATTCTCATGGTCCAGTTGCATGCCACCTCTTATTTCTCTAAAACATTGGGCTTGCTCCTACTTTTGCTATGACCTTTCTTATTACCCTGATTTCCACTTTTTCCACTTTGAAAATCCTTATTCCCAGGCTGTTTCCCAAGGGAAGCCTTCCATATTGCCTCTTTTAGAAGTATTTTCTTCAACAAGCACACACTGCTTCTATCTCTACAAAAAACAGACTCTGCCTCTGTCATTGACAAATACATCTCCCTCCACAGGGGCAAATTCCTTGAGAGTAGAGTTGGGCTCTGGTACTTCTGAATCCCTTCCAGTGCCTGATGGTGCACTTGTTTCTCCACCTTTGAGCCCTTGTGTAATTCATTATTAGAGTCCCATCTATATCCTCTCACCATTCTCCTCTATTCCTGAAAGCTGCTACCTCAACCTGCAATCCCCTAATCTCGGTTGATATTGTTCTTCTGAAACCCCCTTTCTCATTCTACCAGAACATTTGGCCCTGTATTAATTTTATCCATCCAACCATTGACAGGAACCATCGACAGTTCCTGTTCTTACAGTGCAGATACCTTTGTAGCCTATTCCTAAACTATCTCCTGGGGTGAAAGGCCAGAAGCCCAGCAGAACCAAATTCCAGTAATCACCTTGTATTGATCAGAATCCAGGAAACCCTTTGCTATTTCTTGAGATGTACTGAATTGCAAACTTTTAGAATTTAGAAGCAAAGAGTCATTTATTAAAAGATCAAACTTGAGGTTTCTCCCAGCTTCATGGACATCTGGGTGCTTTTGAACTGAACCAATGTCAGCATCACATACAGTAAAGTTTCTTACCAAAGAGATGGAGCCCTGGCTGAATCCAGTAACCATCTTTCCCTGTTTCTGGACCGAGACCCCACAGGTAGGAGTTTCTTCTTTGACGCTGGACAAATGTTGCTTCCCCTGCAGCTTTCCTGTGGTCGAGCTCCACAGGCCGACCACGCCAGCCTCCGACACTGTGAGCAGTGTGACCCTGGAAACCAAGGCGGCCATGCACATCCAGGGATCAGTAACATCTCCTAGGATACGGAAAACCAGCTCTGCAGTTTCCAGGTTCCACGCATTGATCTGTCGGAACGGTGATCAGGAAGAGACATGTCAGTAGGAGAATTAGTTGATAAGCTTTCCAGTTGAATGCAAGATGTGTCCTATTTTTATAACTCACATGTTTATTTTCAAGACTCTACCAGTTTAAAAAAAAAAAAAAGGAGTGTGGCAGCTGTCCTGGATTAGATCCTAGTATATCAAAAAAGGACATTTATGGAGAAAATGATGATCCCAAATAAATTCTAGAGTTAGGAGTACAGAAATTATCCCTGTCAATAGACCCTGAGTATGTAAGATATTGACATGGAAGAGGCTGGACTAAGGGCATATGGTAACTCTGCATACTGCATATACAACATTTCCATACATCTAATATTTTCCAAAATAAAAACTTTTTAAAAATAGCGGGGAAGAGTTCATGTCAAATATATTCACATATATGTCCAAGTAATTATTGATTTAGCAGATTTTGTGGGTTTTTTTTTTTTTTTTGAGACTAGGTCTCACTATTTTTGCCCATGGAACTGTAGGCTCACGTTGCCTGAGGTACCACGGACTCAAGCAATCCACAGTCTCAGCTTCCCAGAGAGCTGGGATTATAGGCATGCACCACCACGCCCAGCTATTTTTTTTGGAACTAAGTCTTGCTACGTTGCCCTGAGCAGGACTCGAACCACAATCCCTGGTCCCTGCTGCGGTTTCCTAGGCTGCCGCTTACAGGCATGCGCCACCATGTCCGGCCTAGGTTTTGTGTTTTAACCTCACCCCCCAAAAACCCTATTTATTGGCAGTGGCCATCTAACTAGTAAATATTTGTCCATTAATTCTACTTCTGGGGTTTACACTAAAGAAATAAGGAGATACACACTTACACACACATATGCAGTTGATCCTTGAACTACATAGGTTTGAACTGCATGGATCGACTTGGATTTTCTTTTAAATAGGCAACACAGCTTATACATTTTTTCTTCTTTATGATTTTCTTAAAACATATTCTTTTCTCTAGCTTACTTTATTGTAAGGGTATCATATTATAATACATGTACTGTGCAAAATGATGCATGTACCAATTGCTAGTTGATTGATCATGCTATTGGTAAGGTTTCAGGTCAACAGTGAGATATTAGAAGCTATGTTTTGGGGGATGTCAGAATTTGTTCAACATTTATATATGTTATTTTAGTCATTAGAAAGAATTAAGAATGGGAAACAGTTCCTGGAGGTTCTGCCTCCCCCACGACCCCCTCTGAACTATGGGGTGAGAGGTGGGTGGGCCCCCCTTTGTGTTTCTGACTGGAGGGCAGCTTCCAGGGCCTCCAGCTTCCAGGGCCCCCTTAAGTGGCGGCCCAGAGCTAAGGGGTTTCCACATATGTTTTTGTCCAGTTCTGTTAGGGAGCCAGTCAACTATGTCCCTGGAGACTCTGGCCTCCTCTGCAGCCCCCTCCAAACTGGGGGTGACTGCCAAGTGCATGGGTCAATGAAGGGGAGAAGGTTGGGGGTGGTGGTTATTACCCCCTCTGGTTTTCTCCAAATCCAGTCAATCCTTACCAGGAACAACTAAATCACTAATTCAATGGCAGATACACATGAAGATGGATATGAGGAGAAAGAAGTAAAGCCCAGAAGAACAAAAGAACATTTCAGATTCCTGGAAGGGACACAGGGCTGTGAGACTAACTATAGAGACAAACTGTCTCAGAAATATAACCACTGCGGTTTCCACAAATGAGGAAAGCCAGAGACGCTCAGTGGCCCCAAGGTGAGCCAGACCAACCATCCACCAGTGCCCATCCTGATCAAGAAACGTTTTACACAAACATTGGCTGGGAGAAATGCTTTCAATGCCAGTAACAAGAACGAAAAAGCAAAAAGTGCAAAATGTGATAGAAACTGGGTCAGAACAGACGACGATAAGAAGGAGGAGGCATGAAAGAATCCAAACATGCGTGAACTGGCTGCCCGCAACAGAGCTACACCTGGAAAACTAAGCACAGACCACTGTGTCTCAGAAAACACATCTATATATGGCAAAAGAACATTGCTCCAGGAAAGAAAAGGAAGAATCCAATGGACTAAAAATTGACCAACAACTGGCAAAGAAGGGATGGAATGACCAGAAGTGGGGACAAGGGGAAGGACAAGAGGAACACGCAAAAGACAAGAAAAAAGAAATGTAAACAAATCTTATGCAAAAAAAAAAATCAGAAATAGTGCATCTGTCCAGTAGTCAGGATTACTTAAATAAACGAAAGCAGAATCATGCAATGGAATTTTAAGAAATCAGTAAGCATGCTAAATTTGAAGACTGTTTATGGTTATGGGCAAATGTTCATGACATATTAAATGTGGAAAATTGTCTCATAAAACAAATATCTGTTTTCACATATGGTTTTACTCCCGTTTCATTTCATACACATGTATATACTCCTGTATAATGAAAACAATACACCAAATAAATCATATAAATATTAACGGTGATTAACTCTGGGATTATTTTTTTTTTGCTGGGTTTTTAAAGTTTTGCCAATAAAAAGGTGATTTCTATAACCAATTTTGAAATCAACTAACACATCTATAATTTTAAAAGATGATCAATGAAAATACAATGAAAGCCATGTGTGACTTTAAATTTTAATAACCATCTCTTAAAAAATAAAAGCAAATGAAATAAATTTCAACAACATTTTAATCTACTGTGTCCAAGTGTTATTATTTCAACATGTAATCCATGTTTTCCCTAGTAAAATTATTAAAGAAATATTTTACATTATTTTTTATGATACTACATCTTTGAAATTCAGTGCATGTTTTTTATTTATAGCACATATTTATAGCACATATCAATTCAGAACAATCACTTTTTAATTTTTTTTAATAATTTAAAAAAATTTTTGTGGGAAGAAAACAAGTTACATAGATAGGTATACATATTACAATACCATAATTACAAAATTATAACCATGTAAAATAATATATTATTAACTGATGTGTGATTTAAAGTTTCAAATACCACTGGCATGGCAAACATCAGTTCCAGTGTACTAATTATTATTTCTGGGAATGTGTAATGGGGAATAGGATAGAAGAGATATCCATAGAGGATGTCAACTATCTCTGTGATGGTTGTTCTTTTATTTATTTATTTATTTATTTATTTATTTATTTAATTTACAGGTTTTTTGAATTTGCATATATATGTGTATTTATATTTATATTATATTATTGCATTATTGTGTACCCTGGGGCTTCCCCACTCCACTAACACCTGTCAACCATCCTTATCTTTTGTGCTCTTCACCTCCCCCGGCTTCTTCCCCCTCCTCCTCTCTCGCTCCATTAGGACAATCACTTTTGAAGTATTCAGTAACCACACATGGCTGGGGAACCCCAGTAATAAACAGTAGAATTTATAAGCTACTAGTATTACTAGTGTTAATGACCACCAATTACTAGTAAAATATCATAATTAAAAGCTACTAATTGCTAAGTACTAAGCTAGGTGTCTTGAACTCAATTATTTCATGTGGTAGATGATTGAGCCAGAGTGGTAAAATGATCCCACAGCATGAAAGGAAGGAAGTCACTGAGTCAAATTCAGTTTACAAATATACCCCCTATGCCTTTCACTATTAAGTTTTAATCCATGGTTCTACTTTTTGTCTCTGTTCATAAGATAATTAACTGCAAGTTTAAAATAAACAGAATGGAATAACAGCAGAATTTGTATCCTTTTCAGATGTACAAGGAACATTTATCGAAAGACCATAAACCAAGTCACAATGCATTTGTAAAGATTCATATCATTTAAATGGGATTAAATTAAGAAGAATATAACAGAAAGCTATCAGGGAACTTCTTGAATATTTGACTGCAAATATCAGTTATGAAAAGCCCATGGATCAAAGAAGAAGTCAAAAGGGAAATTTGAAAGTATTTTTTGAAGAGAATATAAATTAAAACATAGCATTTCTATGTTTGTAGCATGTCGGTAAAGTAATATTCAGAGGACAATTCATAGCACTAAAGGATTATATTAAAAAAGATAAAAGATTTAAAATCTTAGAGTCGGAAAAAACCATCAAGATTTTCTTACCCACCAATGAAGTTTTGAAATTCCTTATAGTACCTCTCAAGTCACTGTGTACCCCCTCTTTACCAACCTTCTTTTATTAAGGAGCCCCTCTTTATAGAAATAGTACACACTGACTTTGAAAGTGCTAGTCTCAACAGGTCATATGTTATTTACCTTTGAGCCAGAGGCTGAGTACACAACTTTCTTTTCTTCATCCACATGAATACTCCAGATCTGAGGGTCAGTGGGATCTTTTGAGCCTCCATCCCAAATAATGAATTTCTCCTTCCCAGAGAGTAAGTCCCACAAACGCAAAGTGTGATCCTTTGAGGCAGAGATGGCCTGAGTCCCTTTGGTAAACACTTTAATGCACCTCACCTCACCTGCAGTGGGACAGGAGATAAGAGTAAAAGTAGACTCATTTGCACATTATCCATGTAGCAGATAGCGATAACCTCATAGTGAAAAAAGCTAAAAGTACTTTAAAACTCTGCAACATCATCTATCGTGAAGGTGAAATCTTTTTGCTGTATTTAAACATTTGAATATGAAAATGTGATGAATCATAGCAGTATTATTCATTTTGGGGACTTGTAACTTCAAATTGGAAGCAATGTGAATGTTCTTCAAATTAACATTGCATTTTACATTTACTTTGTATGTAAATATCCTTCAATGGATAAATGAATGAACAGATATTGGTCCTTCCATGTAACGGAATATGATTCAATAGTTCAAGGAAAAAATATTGATACACACACAACATGGATGAACCTCAAACATACTGAGCTGAGTGAAAGAAGTCAGATGCAAGAAATAATTTCATTTATATAAGGCAAATCTACAGAAACAAAAAGCAAATCAGAGCTTGTTAAGAACTGGGGGTGAGAACAGGGATTGGAATCGAGGTGAGCAAGAGGAAACTCTTGTGGTGATGGAAAGTTCTAGAAATATGGCGATGGACTCATAACTTGGTAAATTTACTAAAAATCACTGAATTGTACATTTAAAACAGGTGAGAGTTGTTTAAAAAGCATTCAACAGAAACAAATGTTTATGGTACAATGGTGAGAAAAAATAAATCTATGCTTACTTTGCAATGATATGTTTTTAGCATTTGTACTGAGACACATTTCACAGTATAAAAGGTACTTATTCATGTACAACAGTACAATTCTCCAGTTTTTGTATGTTCTCAGGATTGTTTGTCCATCTCCACAGGCTATGTTTAAAATATTTCCAAAACCTGGAAGGCTATGGTGATGACCTCCTTTCATTCTATCATTTCTATCATTTTAATGTACACACGTTGGTGACATCTGGTACATTTGTGATGTTGTGTAACATCACCTCTATCTGATTCCAGAACATTCCATCACCTCTAAAAGAGGTCCCATCCTGTAAACAGTCATTCCCACCTCCCTTCTCTCAGCCCCTGACAACACTCATCTGTTTTCTATGGATTTGTCTATTTTGGAAATTCATATAACTGTATCACACACCATGTGACCTTTGTGACTGGTTTCTCTCGCATGATGTAATGTCCCTGCCGAGTTTCAACCTCATGTGATTTGGTGATTGTAGGTCAGGACACCTGTTTTCCTTATAACACTCACTGCTGTCCATAGCCACATTTTGGTCACTTGCCTCCACAGGTACATTAGTCTAACTAAGGCTGTACCACTCTTTTCAGGTACAAAATTTAAAAGGTGTCAAATGATTGTGTTATCCTGTTGCCTCTAGTTTGACTAAGCTTTATCACTCATTCTGTATTTAATTTAACACAGGTTGATATTTCTTCATCGTGAGCTTTTTTTTGCATTAATTTTGATTTTTGAAAACATTATATTGAATATTCTTTATCTTGATGGCAGGGATTTTTTTCTTAAAAAATTGGAGGATGCCACTCAAATTTTGTACCCACAGTGCTTATTTACCTGGCTCTCCTTATCCTAGTATGTGCCCTGCTTGTCTTCAGAACAGGGTGTGATAAAGGATGCAATCGATATATTATTAATTCAATAAATAATTGATTGAATGCATGAATCATAGCTGTGTGGGGGTTTTGAGGTATGGAAACTTTACTGTAGTGGACAAATTGCATAAATAATCATAATCCTTTTCCTCTCCAACATCTATGCCTCTCATAGTGGGACTTTACTTCTCCCAGCAAGATTGAGTACTATTTCCCCTCCCAGTTCTTGACTATTCTTTTGACTTTCTTTGACTAACAAAATATGGCAGGCCAGGGTGCCAGTCACAAGTACCATTTTAGACCTTAAGAGACTTTGGTTCACCTAAAGACCTTGCCTCTGCCTAAGTTAACCCATTGGAGCACAAGAGTGAGTATGGAGCAGAGTTGAACTGTCTCAGTTCTACCAGACATTCAGAGTGGACTAGTACCTATCTTACAAGAACTCTTTTAAAAAATAAAGAAAGGAGGAATATTATCAAATTCATTCTATGAAGCCAACAACACACTAACACTAAAAACAAACAAAGATAAAACAAAAAAAGAGAACTATAAACCTATCTCCCTAATGAACACAAATGCAAAAATTCTCAACAAAATCCCAGCAAATAGAATTCAACAATGCATTGAAAGGATAACACACCATGATCAAGTGGGATTTATCCCAGAGAAACCAGGATGGTTCAACACCCGAAAATCAGTTAATGTAATTCAGCACAGCAACAAAAAGAAAAACAAAAATCACACGATCATTTTAATCGATGCTGAGAAAGCATCTGCCAAAATTCAATATCCATTTATAATAAAGGTCCTCAAAATTCTTGGGATAGAAGGAATATACCTTAAATAATAAAAACAATACATGACAAACCCACAGTCAACATCATTCTAAAAGTGAATAACTGAAAATCTTCCCTTTGAGATCAGGAACAAGACAAGAAAATGGACAAGGTCCATTTTCATCACTGCTTTTCAGTAATACTGGAAGTTCTAGCTAGAGCAATAAGGCCAGAGAAAGACATATAAGGAATCCAAATAGGGAAAGAAGAAGTAAAATTATCACTGTTTGCAGATGACATGATAATATATATAGAAAACCTTAAAAATTCCACAGAAAAATTAATGAAAACAATAAAGCAATTCAGTAGTTAGCTGGTTACAAAACCACCACAAAAACTAAGTTTTTTTTTATGTATAAGAACACAGTTTGAAGAAGAATTAAGAAAACCGCTCGATTTACAATTACACAGCAAAAATTAAATATCTGGAAATAAACTTAACAAAGATGTGAAAGACCTATACAAAGAGAACTATAAAACATTGGTTAAAAGAAATAGAAGAAGACACAAAGAAATGGAAAGATATCCCCTGTTCATGGAGTGGAAGAATTAACATTATCAAAATGGCCATCCTACCTAAAGGAATCTACAGATTCAATGCAATTCTAATAAATAACTCAATGATATTCTTTAAAGGAATAGAACAAATACTACTGAAATTCATATGGAATAATATAAAATCTCAAATAGCCAAAGCCTTCCTGACCAAAAGAAGAGAGAATGGAGGGGTAGCACTCCTAGACTTCAAATTATACTGCAAAGCCATAATAATTAAAACAGCATAGTACTGGACAAAAGCAGATACACAGACCAATGGAACAGAATTGAAAGCCCAGAAATAAAACCACACATGTATCATCAACTATCTATAACAAAGGAGCAAGAACATACATTGGAACAAGGATAGCCTCTTCAATAAATGGTGCTGGGAAAACTGGACTGCTACATGCAAAAGAATGAATCTAGACCACTTCCTCACATCATACATTAAAAACAACTCAAAATGAATAAAAGAATTGGATGCAAGACATGAAACTGTAAAATATATAGAAGAAAACATAGGCAAAACACTCCACAACAGCAGAAACATCTTTCAGGACACATCTATACAAGCAAAGAAAATGAAGGAAAACATAAACAACTGGGACTATATCAAACTAAAAAGCTTCTGTACAGCAAAAGAGACGATAACCAAAATAATGAGACACCCAATTGAATGAGAAAAAAAGTTTTGCAATTCATTCAATTGATATGGGTCTGATATGAAAGATCCACAAAGAACTCATACATTGAACAAAAACAAAGCAAAAAGCCCTGTCAAAAAATGTGCAGAATTGCTTAAAAGATACTTTTCCAAAGAGGACATACAAATGGTCAACAGGCACATGAAAAAATGCTCAACGTCACTTCTAACCAGGGAAATGCAAATCAAAACCACACTGAGATACCACCTCATACCAGTAAGAATGTCCCATAAAGACAAACAAATAAATGAACAAAACAAACAAACAAACAAACAAACAAACATAAAAACCAGAACAAAACAAGCAACAAGTGCTGGCAATGATGTGGAGAAAAAGCAACACTTTTACACTGCTGGTGGGAATGCAAACTGATCCAGTCACTATAAAAAGCTGTGTGGACCCTCAAATTACTGAAAATGGAACTACCATTTAATCCACTTCTAATTCCAATTCCACTTCTAAGAATCTACCCAAAGGACACCAAAACAGTAACTCAAAAGGATACCTGCACTCCTATATTTATAGCAGGACTATTTATAATAGCCAGAATATGGAAACAATGCCCCCAAATAGATGAAATGCCCAAATGCCCCCCAAACAGGCAAATGGCTCAGAAAGTTATGGTATATTTGCACAACAGAATATTATTCAGCAATCAAAAAAAAGACAATCATATCATTTAAAGATAAACATATCATTTGCAGCAACATGGATGGCACTAGAAGGACTCATGCTAGTGGAATGGTTTCACTTATACGTGGGATATAGTAAAAACAAATGAAAGGACAAGGAAAAGTTAAAATAAACTGACAGCAGAATTAAAACATACTGCAAAGGAGGGGGCGGGAGGATGAAATTGGGGGAGGGAAGAGCACAAGAGATTGAGATGATGATTCACAGTTGACATGGTTGTGGGAAAACCTCCAGGTGTACAATGTAAAATATACAATATTTGTGTGTATGCATGTGTGTAATCAATAAAGTAAAAAGAATATCCTGAACTAAGCAGCAACCAGAAGACTCACTAACTTTCACAGATGCATGAACAATTCCACTGAGACCAGAACTGCCTGAATGATTGATTCACAGTAGGTGAGCAAAATAAATAGCTGTTATTAGAAGCTAGATGATCGTAGTGCTTTCTTAAAAGGCGGATGCAGCAACAGAAGCCGGGGCTTTGTTAGAAAGAAATGAACTGGTGGGAAAGGGACTCTGGGGGCTGATCACTTGCTTTAGGACACTAGGAAGAGGTAGACAGCCAACCACCCCCTTTTCTGAAACCTCACCTGTGTGTCCAGTCAAGATGTGGATGGCCTGCTGCTCCTCCATGTCCCACACGACCACCATGCCATCCTGAGTACCAACCACCAGTAGCCTCTCTTCCAGACTCCATGCTAAGGCGGTGATGCCTGCAGGCACACAAGACAGGAGTGAGGACATCAGTGACCATGTATGAGCACTGAGGGTTCACTGATGAGCCCTGGGGTCCCCTAGTGGACTCCCCTTCACAGATGAGGAAATTGAGGCACAGAGAAATTCAGTTCCTTGTCCAAAGCCACATACCTAGAAAGCAGCAGAGCCAGGATTTTGAAGCCAGTGCTGACACATGTCAGAGTCACATCTGGCTGTGTTATTTATGCTGCTTTTAGGGACTAAAGCACATTCTGGTCATAAGCTCAGTGGTTTTCACCCAGGAATGATACTCTCACCCAGAAGACAGTGGGCAACAGTGTCCGGGGAAAGTTCAGGTTGTCACGACTCGGGACCAAGGTGTTCCTGTGCCTGGTGAGTGGAGACCAGGGGTGACACTCAGCACCCTACCATGCATGAGAGAATCCTCCAGCCCAAGGGTTACTCACCAGGCTGGGAAGCCCAACCCTGGTGTGAGGCTCAGGAACCCAGTCATGACTAGTTTGTGGAAACTTCAGTTGATGAGGGTGGTGGGCCATGAACCCAAGTGTGTGGGAGGCTGCACCATCCAGTCTGTGTGATCACATCCAAAGTTGCTTTTCCCCAAAGGTCTGATGGCACAGCTCTTAGAGCACCCTAGTCATTCAGCACACGACTGTATCTTGACTGTGAATGGGCACCCTGCTTTTGATTTATCTTCGAACTTAACCTGGGACCCCTTCCCCTGAAAAATGTTCCAGCCAATAGCTCAGGGGGACACTGTCCAAGCCTCTCTACTGGGCAGATCCAGATTGGCGCGTTGCTGAGGAGAGAGTCGCCAGTTACACTGTATAGATACCTAGACCAGTCTTTCTGAATGTCCTGAGTCCCTTTCCTACCCAATGCCTTAGTTTCTCCCATATGTGACATGGTGGGTAAAGTGTTGAAATCAGAGCCAGAGTAGATTCAAGTCTCTGGGAGTTTGTTTCCATCTCATTGGGACAAGGAGTGAGGAGATGGGAGCCATTTCTCTCTCTTTTTAAAAAGTTTTCTCCCTTATTTTCCCAGTCATTCACTGAGTGTTCCTGGAAATGCAAATTGAAACTTCTCATTAAAAAAATGACAAAGCTGAAGCCCAGAGCCAGCAGGAACTTTCTCAACTTCAACATGGCTGTTTGTATAATGAGGCATGGTGGATCTAAAACAAACCATTTCCCTAACCCTGAGATGACAAAAAGACTGAATCACAGTCCAAGCTGTAATTTGCTGTGGGTAGTCCTGGCAGACATCACCTATCAGTCGCAGCTCCATTGTCATTCTGTATTCTTCCCACAGATCTTAGGTGAATGCACGTTTATGTAGGCAAAGACCATGAAGACATAGTTCACTTTACTGGGCTTCACAGGGAGTCTGTTTCTTACAAATGGAAGGTTTGTGGAAATCCTTCATGGAGCAAGACTGACTGCCATTTCCCGTCAGTATGCGCTCACTTCCTGTCTCTGCATCACATTTCATTATTTTGCTTCTGTGGACATAAGGCTACTGCATTTAATGAACTATGGTACAGTATAAACATAACTTCTATATGTACTGGAAAACTACACAATTGGGTGACTTGCTTTATTAAGATACCTGCTTTACTGTGGTGATGTGAACTGAATCCACAGCATTATTGAGGTATGCCTGTATTTTCCAGACTCCCTTGCAATTAGATATGGCCAAGTCCTTGCCAGAAAGACAAAAGCAGAAGTCATACATTCTACTTCTAGATTCTACTCTTAAATGGAAGAGGTGTGCCATCTACTTCCTCTTCCTTCTGGCTAGAATGCCAGCAGGATGGTAAGAGCTGAGTCAGCCAGCCTGGGTCACTAAACTTAAGCTTCACATTAAAAATGGCAGAGCAACAAGACTGAAAGAGTCCAGGTCCCTGACTCCCTGGAAATAGTGTATTACTGTTGTCCATGCTCAGGCTATTATATGAGGGAGAAATGAACTATTTTATTTAAGTCACTGCTGTTTTGGCCTTTATTATATAGCAGCAGACCTTGTATCCTAACAAATAGATGCTTTTTCCTTGTCAAATCAGATTCTGCCTGAAACTCCTCAACATAGCATTTTAGGGCCTGTCCCTAAAGCAACTTTTCATGCATTGTATGTAGTGTTTCTTATCAAATTTCTACTTTGGAAGCAGTGTGCCTTGAAACTGTGACTTTCCCTATAATGTCCTGTGGCACAGAAATGACCTAAGGGACAATAACTAGCATTTGAATCACAAGCAAATTGTATTCAAATGACTCATGACTAGTGAGAGATTTTGAGTGGGTGGGTGAAGGAATGGGTGAAGGGAGGTATATTGGTGGGTAAGTGTGTAAGACAGGTGGCTGGCTAGGTGTGTGGGTGAGTGAATGGATAGATGGGTGAGCAGATGAGTCAATTGATGGGTAGATGAATGAGTTGATGAATGGCTGGGTATGTGGATGTGTGGAGGATAAGTGGATGGAAAGAGCAGATGCAGAAAGTAGAAGTTAAATACAATGGACGTAGTATGGAAAGAAGAATAGCTAAGAGACGTGGATGACTGATGGAAGGTAGGAAGGAAGGAGCGGAGGGAAAGAAAAAGGGAGTAAGAGTAGATAGATGAACAGAAAGGAGGAGAGGACAGGTAGGTGGATGGATGAATAATGAATGAATGGTGAAAATCAAAATCCTTTTGTCCTCTCACATCCTGGAGAACCTACAAGCTTCACCAGCCTCTCAGGGGCAGTCAAGCCCTAATGCATAACATTCAGACTTACTAACATGAACTGTAAATTGCAGAAACTGTCTTGTGAGATGAGCACTAAACCCCCAAAGGTGAGACCCCAGCAGGGCAGTCACATCCTCCCTCCCTGGCTCATTAGTGATATTTACACAGTAATCTATTGTCCCAGGGGGTAAGGGGAGGCAGGGAGAGTGAGAGAGCATGAGACAGCAGGGGCAGGCCCTGATGGCACCCTTGGGGCCCCTCAACTGGCAGGGGGAGCCCCAGAGACTACCTTGAAACACCTGATGTGCTCAGGCAAGAGTGGGCCTGGAAGAATTTTTGCTATTCAGACTCACCTTTGTGACAGCCTGTGAGGGTTGCCCGGATGGGTCCCCCTGGAGGCTGCAAGAATCCTGCAAGGGGCACCAGCACAGGGTGTGGACACAGCCGGAACCAGCTCTGGGCTTGTTGGCACAGCTGTCCTACCAGAGTTGGGTGTGAGGTGGTGAAGAAATGGAGCCTGGCCAGGAGCTCTGTGTACAGGAGGCTTCTCTCTACAACAGACGGGACAGGTCAGGGGGTGGGGCAGCACTGCCGGTAGATTCCCCTAGTATCCTCTCTGGCTTCCTTCTTGGACACGCTCACCAGACTTCATATGTGCCAGGAAGTTTCAGTGCCAGGTACCTGTCCTGGCATCACCTGAAAGTCCCCCATGCCTCTCCCCCTTCCCCATGCCCACAGACTCCTCATTTAGCTTAAAGATCAGCAACAAGCTTCCTCCAGCTCAAGCCTCCAATCCCACATAGTATCTCAGTGCAGCTTGACTTGTGTCCTTGTGTTTATTACATGGCCCCATCTCTCCACCACTGTCCCAGACATGGACTTCCTCCAGAACAGGCGTGACACCTATCTTGTCCATCACTGGGTCCCCAGTGCCCAGAACATCAGACACCCAGCAAGTGTCTGTTAGAGGAACAGCAACCACTTCCTTAGTTTTGCAGTCACCAAATGTGTTCCTGTGCTGGGGTGGCTGTAACAGAACAACTCAGGAGGCTGAAAGCAACAGGAATTCATTCTCTCCCATTCTGGAGGCCAGCATCCTCGATTGAGGTCTCTTAGGGCTGTGCTGCCTCAGGAGGCTACAGGGGAGAGCCCTTTCTGCCTCCTCAAGTTTCTGGGGGCGTGGGCATCCTTGCTTCTTGTCTTCATGCCTCTAATTCCTGCCTGCATCTCCACATGGTCTCATCTGCACATCTGTGTGTTTTATCTGCTTCCATTCTTCTTCTGATTCCCTCTGCAATAGTCACAGATCTTGGGGACTATGAAGTAAATATGTCTCTGGGAGCAAAGGCATCACCATTATTATCCTAAGTTTAAAAGGGGAAATTGGGCACAGAAAGGTTAAGCAACTCGCACAAGGTGACAAAGCCAATAAAAACCAGCAGTCTGACTCCAGAACTTTAATCCCAATGCTGAATAAAGACTTGGGACACTCACAGCAGACAGTTCATTTTGTCCTTTTGCTGGCTCTTCCTAAATGTAGGGCCTGGGGCAAAGGCAATATCTGGTGCCTTAGTTTGATGCTGGGTGAAATAGGGCAGGCAGGAATAGGGCACCCACCCCTGGTCCTGGCCTTGTCCCATCTGTACCATTTGCCAAGGGGCAACATTTAAGGTGGTGCCCACAAATTCAACCATCGAGATGTATATTTTACTACAGTATTAGAAAAAGAATCAAAATTGCTGCCCTCCTCCCAAATCTATGGTGTGTCAAATACCAGCCTGTTAAGTAAAGGTAGAATAACAAAAACAGCACCATGCAGAGTCATCCTGGAGACAAAGGAGACAGCAGGATTTGGACCACTTTGGTAGTGGGTGGAAGTGCTGAAAAGTGCTGGGGGCGTAGGCTGCTCTGCTATGCCCTCTGGTGGCAATATTTGTCCCTGCATCTCCTCCTGATGATGGAACCACAGGTTGTCAATAAAGGAACACAGCAAAGAACAGCCTGTGATTTGGGCTTTCCAATCTTCCTGTGAGCTGGCAGTTGTACCCAAGGTTGTTTTCCTGGGAGGTCACTCCCTATGATATTTACACCTCCTAGCATGAGTGTAAGAGAAAGGCTTAACTGTCCATTGACATGAGCATGCGTGTAAGAGAAAGGCCTGACTGTCTATTGGCACCAGCATCTTCCACTTGGAAGGGTTCTTAGACAGGAACAAACCTGTTTTTTTGTTTTGTTTTGTTTTGTCTTGTTTTCAGAAATGGCTTGCCCAAGGTCGTTCAGGTTAACAATATGGATAGTAACATGTGACAGTCTAGGAAGTCTAGGACTCTCAGGTCCTGCATGAATTAATTCACATCTCTGCCTGCAGCCAATGCCACCATTCTGCAGATAGGAAAACTGAGGACTACAAGGTGTTGGGGAGAGGTCAATGAGCATGGGAGTTGCAAGGTCACACCATCAGTGAGTGGCAGCGTTCTAATTTGAATCAACGTGGCTATTGTAGGACTCACAATGTGTTCTCTTGGCCAGAACTGGTCTACATGATGGGGTTAGACATTTTTCAGAGAGCAAGGAGATAATGCCTCTACCTTCGTGGAGCTAGAGTCTGACAGATGGCACAAAAGAAAATCAGCAGAAATGATAAATAAAAGCTAAGGCAGATGGAACAGGGTGTAGAGATGGAAAATGCAGAGGCTGGGGCGGGGGCTGCCCACCCTCGGCAGCAGTCGCAAGGGTGTCCAGAACAGCAGCAGCTGGCTGAGTGCCAAGGTAGCATGGGAGGGCGTCTGGGTCTAGGGATTTAAGCACCTTTATGAAACCTGTCATAAAAGCCCCCAAATCAAAACCAGGTGGGAGTTGTATGATAAAAATCATCCTAGCTGCTCCACACCCATGGGGATGGTTATTTTTTCTTTTATCAGATGATAGCAAGTGTCGGCAAGTATTCAGAGAAGTTGGAACCCTTGTACTCTGCTGGTGGGAATGGAAAATGGTGAAACCACTGTGGAAAATAGCCTGGAGACTTCTCAAAAAGTTTAATACTTAATTATCAAATGATCCAGACATTCCATTTCTAGGTGTTTATCTAGAAGAATTGAAAGCAGGGATTTGAAAGATGCACCCACCTCTGCAGCAGCGTTATGTACAAATGATTACTTACAAAAGGTGGAAGCAGCCCAAGTGTCCACTAAGAGTAGACAAACAAAATGGAGTCAATACATTTACTGGAATATCATCTAACCTTTAAAAAGGAAGGGAATTTTGACACAGGCCATAACATGAGTGAACCTTAAGAACACTGTGCTAATGAAATAAGCCAGAATCAAAAGGACCAATACTGTGTGACCCCAGGGGTATAGGGTGGTGAGAAACAGAAAAACCAGAGAGTGGGGAGGGGACCAGGGGAGTTGGCATTTAATGGGGACAGAGATTCTACCAGGGAGATGAGGAAGTCCTGTTGATGGAGGGTGTGAGAACGGTGGCACAACAATGTGAACGTGCCTTAGCCATTAAAATGGACACTTACAATGGCTAAGGAGGTGAATACTGTGCTTTATTTACCATCTTTAAAATAAAACAAAAACCAACAAAATACCACCCCGATCTGAGCATTAACCTCCAGCTCCTAGAAGACAATGGGTCAAGCCCAGCCCACAACCCACTCTGGAGCTGAGACAGCATAGAGGGCCAGACTTTACAGTCAGTGGAATGCCAGGAAATGCCTGCCCTGAACCCAATTTAGCACAATGTTATTTCTCAGGACAAGAACTCCCCTTTGTCTATCTCACCTGTAGACTCAGATTTGTACCAAAAATTTGTGCTTGATTTTTATCACTATATTTTCAAGTTCATCATTTAAAAACCCAAGAGAGTTTTATTCTCTTGCTTTTTAAGTATCAACATAATATCCTTGATTTTGCCTGAAATCTGCATTCAATTATTTCTGACCTGGGTTGAGGAGGTGGGTGTTGCTTTGATAGTTTCATTCCATAGCTCCTCCAGGTCTAATACAAAATTCTAGAAACTGGAGCTAGAAGAAACCCCACAGACATAGAGACAGGAAAGGCATATGGGCTCATGATGACGTGGCTGGAAGTTTTTAGGAGCCAGTACCAGTGCCCTCCCACCACTGCCAAGCTGGATGACTCACCCATGCCTCGCAGTTCCACGGCGGGGCGGCACAGTTGAAGGGCCTCTCGGACCAGGCTGACCTCCGGGCAGTCCATGTGAGGGGCACACAGGTCAAAGTCATCCAACAAACCTTCAATACCCCCAGAGACACCACGGCAGGAAATCCAGTTCATACTCCCTGCAAGGAGAAAGGAAGCATTGAGGAGTCTGGGGGGAATAGCGGTAATTTTTTTTTTTTCATAGAGACTAGGTTTCGCTATGTTGCCCGGGGTTGTGAGGTTGCCTCAAACTTGCAGACCCAAGTGATCCCTAACCTCAACCTCCCAGGTAGCTGGGATTACAGGTGCGCACCATCATGCACAGCTGCGGGGATAGTGGTAACCCCATCTTTCATGGGGTTCTCAATCAACACTCATGACTGTGGAATCCAGATCATTTTCTGGGAATTGGACTGACCTGGGCACTATGGGATATCAAGTAGCATCCCTGGTCTCCACCCACCAGATGTTAGTAGTGTTCCCTCTGTTCTGATGATCAAAAACACAAGCACTGCCAAGTGTCCTCTGAGGGTTGGGAGAGGGGCAGAATCACATCTGTTAAGTGGAGAGATAAATATGAAATAGCAGATGGATGGGAGAGAGACATACAGAAGGATGAATGGATAAATAGTTGATAGATGAATAGGTAGATATAAAAGTAGAGAGATAGAGTAGATAAAAAGACAGAGAGATGATAGATACATATACATACATACATATATACATACATACATACATACATACATACATACATACATACATACATACTGAGAGAGACGGGGGGGCACTCATAACAAGGAAGGGTTTCTTATTCTCAGCACTACCAACATGGGGCTGGATCATTTTCTGTGGTGGGAAGTCCTGTGCACCCAGAGCATTGAGCAGCACATCTGATCTCTCCACCAGTCACGACAATTCAATATTTCTCCAGACATTGCCAAGTGCCAGGTATCCTGGGGATATGGGGGGAACTGTCCCAGATAACAACTGTTGTCTTAAGAGAAATCATGGCTTCTCCCTTCCCCCTTTCTAGGACCCATGAGGCAGAAGCAGGGCATTGTGAGGCACCAGCTGGATCCAATGCAGAGGTAACATGGTCCTTACCCAGCACCTCCTGCTTTAGCTCTTCAATGCGGCCAGAGTGGAGCAGGTGGTAGGGCAGTTCCTTCAGCTTCCGTAGGTTGGCAACGGTGTCTGAGAACCACAGGGGCTGGGGCGCCACCTGCAGGGGAAAAGGGGCTGGCAGTCAGACTAGGACACAAACTCAGTCATTCACTCCACACACACTGGCTGGTGGGGGTGGGGTGGGGGTACTCAGGGTGCTGGTGGGAGTGGAGATGGTATTACCCTCATGTGCTGGGTTGGAACAGAGGGAGCTCAAGGAAGCCAAAGGGCATTGCAGCTCAATGGACAATGCAGACCCATTGCTGGATCTCAAAAATAAGGAGACTGCCTGGGGAAACGTGCTGGCAAACAATGACATTCTTGGGCAAAGGGAACACATGTACAAAGGTCAGAAAGATGATAGAACACGAGCAGAGTTCTTCAAGGGTTAAATTATAAAGCCAAGTGGAGGGTCATGGTGTGGAAGAAGAAGAGGCAGTGGTAGCAGCAGATCAAGAAGGCACTGAGTATCATTAGGAGGTTTGATTTGAGGCTGAGGGCACTGGGGAGCTGTGGAAACTGGTTAAGGAGATACAAGGTCAGAGTACATAGCCAGAAGCTATGCTTTGGGAGGATGAGCTGGAGCAGGAGAGCTGGGAATAAGAAAGGGGGCAGATCATATCTGAGTGGGAAAGGGTGGGGCTGAGTCTTCAGGAACTCTAAGCGGAGGGGAGAGGGTCTGTACTTCACCAGAGAAGGGGAAGAAGGGTTACCTGAGAATCAGACCTTGCCCCACCTCCTATGTCTGGCAGGGGAGACAAAGTAAAGATGAACCGCAAGTAAAGTCTTGAGGTGCACTTCCTAGTTTCATCACTGAGCGAGGGCTAGGGAAGACTGCTGCATTACTCAACTTCAGCTCCCCTTCAAGTCAAAAGTGATTTCAAAAGGAAGGGCTTTGTTTTTTTAAACCATGAGTGCCACTTGAGAGAAAGAAGCTTGGAGACAAAATCAAATAATCAAAACGGAAGAAATCTTGGAAGTCTTCCTGAAGAAAGATATATTTGAGCGGAGCCTCAAGGAGTTTGAGAGGCAAAAATGAGCAAACAGCATTCAAGCTAAGGATGACAAATCTTAGAACTCCCAGGCACAGAAGAAAAACTGGAAGGAAATGTATGAATAGTGACCAAGGGGAGGGAATGTAGGAGAGGATCTTCCTAAGAGGAAAGCTAGGAGAGGTTTTGGTTTTGCTCTCTGATTTTCTTTGTGTGTTCCGCAGCTATCACATACTATTAGCTTAACTAGAAAATACAACAAAACGTATTTGAAGAACTGATGACTGAAAGTTGGATCATGCCAGGAAAATTACAGAGAAAAATGTCAAATGTCTTCCCCCAAATGGGAGGAGATAGGGGTGCCTCTGGAGGAGTCAGAGGATGGTGATTAAAGTCTGAGATGCCAGGAGTTCAAGAGTCTTCTAATATGCTTCTTGTATGTTGTGATTCTGTTCTGCCTTGGAAAGTTGAAAGCTCACATATTCTCCCTGTGCAGCTTCCCACATCCAATTTATATTCAGGAACTGAGTGATATCACACCCTCTGAGGGAAGGGAAGAAAACCAGGAAGTTGTTTTGGGTGGAAATAAGGGAAAGAAATAAGGGAAAGTGGACAGCCAGGCAGCTACTTAGTCTGGCCACATAGTGAAATGGAGGCTGTCAGGGTTCTGACATCTCACCTTGCGGTCCAGGTTCAAGGGTTTCCCCACGAGTGGCAGAGTAATGAGTTTTTTGGTGCCCTGGCTCCAGGCTCCGGAGAAGAAGTCAGCCAGGATTCCGTGCCTCTTGGCCCTTGCAGTTCCTGACAGGTACCGCTCCTGGACCACCTCGGCCAGCTGTCTGTAGAGAGGAGAAACAAGTTGACAGGTTGAGGGGACTGGTCATCTACAGGGTTTTTCCAGGGACAATTCAGCCCTAATCATCTCTGGGATGTTTGCTGAGTCTCCTGACAACTTGTACTAATGTGTCGCTTAACATCTATCTCTAAGTCTCTAAACAGCCATATTTTTTCTTAAATAAGTTTACTTTTAAAAGGAAACTTGGGCCCCTCAATAAATTAAACATAAAATAAGTTACTGTATGACCCAGCAATTCCACTCCTGGGCATACAGCCAAAATAAAATAGGTGTTTGAACAAGAACTTGTATGTGGAAGTTTACATCAGTATGACTCATAATTGCAAAAAGGTGGAAACAACACAAGTGTTCATTTGTGGATGAAGGTTAGATGCCATGTGGTCCATTCTCACAGTGGAATATCATTCACAGATTAAAAGGAGTGACACCCTGACACTCACTACAACATGAACTAAAAACATAATGCTGAGTGAGAAACCAGACACAAAGGCCACACAGTGTGCAATCCTTATATGAAATGTCCAAAACAGGCAAATCCACAGGTAGAAAGCAGATGAGTGGTCAGGCACTATGGGAGGAGGATGTGGAGAGTCTCCTCATGGAGGCAGTCTCCTTTTGGGTGGTGGGAATATTCTGGAGCGAGATAGAAAAAAATGATGATTGCACAACAGTGTATGAGCTGAAAGCCACTAAAATGCACACTTTATAAAAGGTGAATTTTATGTTATGTGATATCCTCCTAGATTTAAATAAATGAGTTGGTTGTGTTCAAGGCAGTGGTATAGAGCCCCCTGCATGTTATGCTAAGTAGATACAGTTCCCCAGGAATGTGGAGAGAAGGATCAGGAACAAGGAGGAGGTACCTGGCCAGCCTTCTGGCCCCTGGTGACCCCGCACAGTTGACCTACCTTTGAGCGACCGCCAGGAGTGTGAAGCCGTCCACAGGCCTCCTGGCCAAGCAGTTCCCTAGGTCTCGGCGAAGCCGTACCCATAGCAGGGGTGGGAACCGCAGCAGCTCCTTGCTGGGTGGGGTCCAGTCCTGGTACACTGCCTGCAGAATCTCATCATCCAAAGACAGGACATCCTTCAGCTCTGCTTCAGAGAGCCCATGCCTGAGGGAGGAGGGACTGAGCAGTGGACACACCCATGCCTCCCGCATTTGGGGAATGCAGAAGCCAAGGGAGGGTGGGACACAACACATCCCCAAAGATCTACCCTGAGGGTCAGCATTTGCATGGTGCTGGTAGATTCCAGCACCTGCTCCAGAAGGTCCTTGTCTTTGCCTCAGTTTTCTCATCCACCAAGAGCAGAAATGCTGAGAATAACAGAAACAAGGTGCCTTTACTAAAGTCTGATCCCTCAGTTCAGCAGGCGTGTTCTCCCCTGCCATGCCCTCTGTGCAGAAGGGTTTAAGGGACACGGTGGGTGCCTCCCCACTGCTGACATCTGGGGTTGGCTCCTTCTTTGCACTAACATGTTTAGTGGTCTCACTGGTCTTTATCTACTAGAAACCAATAGCAGGATAGATAGATAGATAGATAGATAGATAGATAGATAGATAGATAGATAGATAGATAGATAGATAGATAGATAGACAGCAGACAGACAGACAGACAGACAGACAGACAGACAGACAGACAGATAGATAGATAGATAGATAGATAGATAGATAATAGGTAAATAGATACATACAGATGATGATGGTGGTGGTGGTGGTGAGAGATAATGAGATTTATGTAAGGTTATATATATCATGTCATATGTAGACATTAGCATGATTGATGAATAAACGATAGATGATTGATAGAAAGTTAAAGATAATAGACACATAAATAATAGGTGACATTTGATTGGTAGATAAATGAGAAACAGACAGACTTGTACTCTCATGCTAAGACAGGGATTTTCCCCATCCTCTGTGGAGGGGCTGTTCTGTGCACTGTGGGTGTTGGGCACCATCCTTGGGCTCCACCCACCAGACACCAGTGGGTCCTTACCCTGAGTGACAGCCAAAAATGTCTCTAGACATCCCAAAGTGCCCTGGTGCGGGGGTGGGGGGGCAGAACTTCCCCAGAGGGGGACCCACTGGCCTAGAAGGAACTGACATGATTTTGAGAGCCAGGGTCGAACATCTTACCACAGATTCAACATGTAAATATATTTTTTATGGGCCTGGATATACCCAAATTATCTCCCCTACAGTCACCTCTATAAATTGACATTCTGCCAGCCCCCCAGAGGGGTGTTCCTACATCCCACCACCTCTCCCCTGCCCCTGTCCCCACCCCTGCCCCAGCCCTGGTTTAAATTAGACCTGATCTGAGAACAAAGAGATTGACGAACAGTTTTCTTTCCTAGGATTCTGGGATCAAGACTTGAGAACAACACAGTCAGATGGCACCAGCACCTCTGCTCCCCAAATGAGCTCTGGAAGCTAATGGCAGCTTATGGCAAACCAAAGTTAAGGGAGGAGAATGGAAGAGTCTAGAACAGAAGTCAGTGTGGAGAGAGAACCCAGAGGAGAGGGATAGGAAACAGCTCTGATTCCTGTTACTTTCTTGTTTCCATGACAACTCTGCTTCTCTCATGCAGCCACCTTTCATGCAGCATAACCTGATGGCCCGCGCCTTTATTCTAGAACATTTCCCCTCTGTTTTTGTTCTTTTGTACAGTCCAGGTCAGTCTGCTATTCTGGGGGTACTGGTTACAAACTTGAGGGTATGACATGAAAGCTGGGGTATGCTCCTCTGCAGTTGGCTGTGGGTGGTCCAGCAGTTCCTGAGCTCCTCCCATTCCTTGGCATAAAGCCCTATTTCTTATCCACTAGATGAAGCCGGTTTCTGTTCCTGTCAAAGGAGGGAACACCATCTTAACTGTTTAGTGACAAGGAAGAGATGCCTTTCACACTGAGAAGCGATGAAATGTGTTGTCTCAGTTTCCACTGATGGACTTGAGTATTTTCTGAGACGTTTGCATTAAGGCAAAGCTTTGTTGCTTGGGCTGTCTGCTAATTGGCCTCCATGCCAATCCCTGGGGGAGGACATCTTGGTGACTGGGCGTGTGTAGTGAGTACTCTCCTCTCTCCTGCTCATTATTTTTGATGCACTGCCCACACTGGGCATTGCTCCTCACCATCAAGTCCCAGGTTTACGGGAGTTTGCAGATCTTTTCTCTGGGCTGGGCAAGTGCACTGCATCGAGCCTTCCTTTCTTTGGCTCTATAAACATAGTGAAATTGGATTTACCCATTTGATTGTTGCTGAAACCCATGCTAAATGCCTGAAATTAAGCATATGTGCATGCTTATATAGTCAATTCGTCATATAAATTCTCTTAAAAAAATTTTTTTCTGGGCTCTCCCATCTGTTTGTTAGTCACAGAGGGGAACTTGTAAATATATAGGGAAAACCAAATTGATGTCTGTGACCAAGCAGGGGAGGGTGCCTTGGCTTTAATCCGACTGTAATAACAGGGAAACAGCAGACCCACCCAGATGGAGGGGTGGTGCAATTATTCCCTCCCCATGGTGTGGCCCCTGTCCTGGTGGCAGCAACGTGGCCAGGGAGAAACACCGGGTCCCAGCTCCATTCTGAGTGGGAAAATCAGAATCTTTATTCAAAAACACCTGAAGTCCATAGACCTGTCATACGTTAAGAAGTGTTGTTGCTTTACTAAATAACTGCCCTATGCTCTTTAAGAGGGTAAAGACAGTGAACACTCCAAATTATAGGAGACCAAAGAGACTTGACAACAAAACACAGCACATGATTCTGGGCTGAATCCTAGGTGAGGGAGGGAGCAGCTAGGAGGGAGTCTGTAAGGTCATTTTCTAAATAACTGGCAAAATCTGAATACAAACTGTATATTAAAAGCATCTATGATGCATGTCTTGAGTTTTATGATTGTCCTGTGGTAGCATAAAATTCTGATTATCCTAAGATTTACTAAGAAAAAGGAAATGTACAAAATATTTAAAGGTAAATAGAAAAAATACCTGTAATGAAGTCTCAAGTGGTTCAAGAAAATGTGTGCCTATGTATGTAATATATATTATATGTGTATATATGTATGTGTATGTATATACATATGAAAGAGAGCAAAATGGAAGGGAGGAAGAAGAGATATGAGAGAGATAAAAGAGGGCGAAAGGGACAGAGGGAGAGAGAAAGTTAATGTGGTAAATTGATGATTCTATGTTAAGGGGTGTGGTAATTCTCAGCTAGAACCTAGTCTGTCTTGGAAATTTTTGCACTATTTTCATACTCTGGGAGTTTTCCCACCAGTTAGTATATTTGCAAATGTTTCTAAGTAAAAATGTTACAAAAGAAATATCAAAGACTAAGCCACAAAGACAGAAATCGTATTAGTTGTTGTTCAGGGCTGGGAAGGGGATGGAGGTGAAGGGTAATGGGGACCTGGTCTCCTTTTGGGGATTTGGAAAGTTCTGGAGGGAATACTAGCACAACATTGTGGATATATTAAATGCCCCTGAAATGTACACTTTAAAGAGTGAAATCTTTGATATGTTAGTTATATTGGGTTGAATAATTCCTTTCTCCCTTAGACATTCCCATCTGGAACCTGTGAACATGACCTTGTTCAAAAACAACCTTCAGGGAAGTGATCAACTTTAGATGCCCTAACTCAATGTGTGATTTTCTTACAGGAAGAGGGAAATTCAGAGACACAAGGTCCCACAAGACAAGTGAAGCAGAGATTGAAGTAATTTGTCAAATAGCCAAGAACACTCAGGCAACCAAGGAAACCAAGAGAAAGACCTAGACAGATCCTCCCATTATGTGTTTGTGGGGAGCTTAGGGGCCTGCCAACAATGGAATTTTGGACTTGCTTCCAGACTCCTAGAGAATACATTTCCCGCCGGGCACGGTGGCTCGTGCCTGTAAGCTTCAGCCTATGAAGTGGCCGGGGCTAGGGATCGTGGTTCGAGTCCTGCCTGGGGCATGTAGCGAGACCTAGTTCCAAAAAAATAGCTGGGTGTGGTGGCGCGTGCCTGTAATCCCAGCTACCTGGGAAGCTGAGGCTGGGGATTGCTTGATTCTGTGGTACCCCGGGCAATGAGAGCCTGCGGTTCCATGGGCAAAAATAGCGAGACCTAGTCACAAACAAACAAACAAACAAATAAACAAACAAACAAACAGAATACATTTCCCTGGTTCTAAGTCACCTAGTTTGTGACTTCCTTTGGAAGTTGCATAGGAGACAAATGTGGATGGCCTATCTCAAGTTCAAAAGGAGCCAGAACAACAGTCTTACCGGGAAGATATGATGTAGCCCAGTACTCCCGCCACCAGGAGATGCCCGTGTGTCTGCTCCAGACGGGTACACAGCTGGTGTATGGCCTCCTTAGCAGTAGAGGCCAGGGGTGCAGGCACAGTGAAGGAAGCCCATTTCCGAGCCTCCTCAAAGGCAAGTCTCAGCCGCCCTGGGTGCCCACACTCTGGGAGGCTGGCCCACAGCAGATCCCTCTGCACCTGGCTTAGGGTCCTCCTGGAAGCTGAGAGCAGGAGCTGGATCATCTCTTGCCCTTGGTTTCCAGAGAGAGGTTTCACCTCCCAGTAGGCTGCTGGGTCAGTGAGTGTGTGGCGCATGGTGTCTAGAACCCCCCGTTGCTGCCCTGAGCAGGCAGAGAGGATGAGGTGGACCCGAGGGGGGCACTTGGGAGGCAGCCAGGGAATCCTCCGTGCCCGGTGCACAGAGTCCACATCATCCACAGAATCGAGCAGGATCACCAGGGACTCGAAGTTTCGGCAGGAGATTGTGTAGAGGAGGGTATGAAAGAACTGGACCACCCGGGCATGGGCCTCTAGGACCTGGGCAGGGGGTAGGGGCAGCCCATAGGCTAGGCAAACCTGGAAGCAGATGCTCTGCAGCAGGCTGCGGGCATCTGAGCTCATCTGTGACGTCCCCAGAAGTCGAAGGATGGTCACTGTCTTGCTGCCAAGCAGCCCTGGCATTTGTTCAGCCAGTTTGCACATCAGAGCCGTCTTTCCAATGCCAGGGGGTCCCCAGAGCACCAGAGGTGTGTGGTGATCACCATTGCTCTGCCTCAACTGCCGCCCAAGCTGAGCCAGAAGGTCTTGGCGACCACAGAAGGTCCGAGCAGTTTCGGTGCTCAGTCCCAGGTGGTGATGGATCTCCTGATACAGCCAGGCCAACTCCTGCCTGTCCTCCTCTTGCTCCCTCAAACGCTCCAGGACCTGGTGGTTGGCCCTTGCCACAAACTGCTCACCCAGTTCTTTCAGGTAGCGGGCGTGAGCCTTGTTTTTGGGGTTCACCAGGTCTCGGCTCCAATGCAGATGGTGGGCCTTGAGGGCACCAGGCTGTGTGTCAGTAATGCGTCCCTTGAGACTGCTGAGAAGGTTCTGGGCATCTGTGTCCAGGCAGCCATCTGCCAGCCTGTCTACCATCTTGAGGGCACAGTCATCCAGAATGTGTTTGTTGAGGTCTTGAATCTCTCTCAGGAAGATGGTGGCTCCCTGGTTCCCATCTGTTGAGTTCAGCAGGCCCTGCTCTATCTCCCACTCAATGACTGAAAAATGGAAGAGATAAGAAGAGACTGGGGTCACTTTTATGTCACTAAGCCTGTAGATGGAGGCTCAAGAGGTGCCTGGGTTGGGAGTAGGGATGGTGCTCTCAAACTTAACAATGTGTCATCTGGCATAACCATAGACAACATGCAAACAAACGCTTTCAATTGTATACCAGTAAAACTTTATTTACAAAGGCAAGTGTTAGGTTGGATTTGGCCCAAGTGCGTAAGTTGGATTTGGCCCAAGTGCATAATTTATGAGCATCACCAGGTGGGCTGGAAAAAACCCACAAGTTTAGGCCCCATTTCCAAAAGTTCTGACTCAGAAAATCTGGGTGGGGCCCATAGATTTGGATTTCCAACTAGCTCCCAGGAAGCCCCGAGGTTTTTGGTTCAGGGCCTGCATGGCGACAGTACTGCTTTAGCCACTATAATCAAAGAAAACTTGGTATAGACAACGCGAAGATTATGTATGTGAAGTAGCCCCATTGTAAAACAATACCACGAAACTCAAAACATTGAACATAGGGTCATTGTATAACATGGCAATACCACTCTTAGCTATGGGTCCAAAAGAACTAACAACAGAGACAGTTACTTCTGCACACATGTCCACAGTCACACTGGTGGGAAAAAAGGTGGAAAAAACCAAGTGTCCATCAATAGCTAAAAATAAACACAATATAATCCATCCACACAGAGGGGACATCACTCAACCATGTAAAGGAACTAAGTGCTGACACATGCTACAATAGGGATGAACCTCAAACATGATGCTGAATGAGAGACTAGACACAAAGGGCCACATGTTGTATGATTCATTGATATGAAATATCCAGAACAGGTACATCATAGTGACAACTGGATAGGTGGCTCTCAAGGATGGGGTAATAACTGCTCATGGGAATGGGGTCTCCTTTTGGCAGATGGAATGTTCCAGAAACAGAAATAGGTGGTAGCTGAACAACGCTGTGAATGTCCTAAATACCTCTCAATTACATACTTCAAAGTGGTGAATTTTATGCCATGTGAATTTCGAGATCCCTGTTGCTCTTGCAGGGTGGGTATTCTAGTCATAATGGATAGACACATAAACAGAGAGAAAGGTGATGAAGTGAATGAGCGGGTATATCCCAGGCAGAGAAGAAGGGAAGGTAGGACATTTGAGGCTATAGTAAAAGGTATGTAGGCCACACAGAGAATTTTCAGTGATCTGCAGGCTGAAAACAAGGTCAACACATTTTTCTGTAAATGGTCAAATAATAAATATTTTAGCAACCCAGATAGTCTCAGTAACAATGACTTGATTCTGCCCTTGTGACATAGAAACATCCACAGACAACAGGCAGACTGATGTGCTTGATTATGTTCAAGAAAAATTTTACCTATAAAAGTAAATTGAGGGCCAGATTTAGCAGTCCAGTCATGGTTTGCCTAACCTGTCCCAGATAATGACACAGCTGCCCTAAGGACCCGAATTTTCCAGAGCCAGAGCTCACACTGACTTCTCCTTAGAGGCCATTGTTTTGAAATAGCAATCAAACATGAGAAGTTATTTTCAAAGCCTCTCTGGGCTCAGCAGAGGTTCCTGGCTCTCTGTGACTGAGCAAGCCAGGTCCTTGGAGAACCGAATCAGTCTCAGCATCAACGACAAGAGCCACTCAAAAATTCCTTGGAGTGACCATATACTCACCTCAGAATAGAGGTCAGAAAGGCAACTAACTGGGAAGAAGCAATCCACGACCACCTGCAGGCAGTGTAACCTTGGGCAAATTCCTGTGTCTCTGAGTCTCTATTTCCTCTGTATGTGGGTGTATGAGTCCAACCTGATCTGGAGGAGTAAGAATGTGGATTTTTCTATGAAATGTTTTTAAAATAAAAGTATAGAGTTGGGCGGATTAAAAGTTGTCAGGGGCTGGAATAGGGGAGGTGTAAGCAGGGCTCTATAGGGGTAAGGGTAAGAATCTGGAGGTTCGGGAACAGCTCTATTGATGTGGTGACAGCGTGTTTCTCTGGAGTGTAACAATGTCCACTTGGTTGGTTGGCTGACTGGAATATTGTGTTCTAGATATACTGATCGCAATATTGTATTCTAGTTTTGTAAAATGTTACTTGTTATAGAAAACTGGATACAGAAAACAGAACCTCTTTCTACTATATTTGGGGTTTCTCCCCTACTCCCCAAGAATCTCTATTACAAAAAAAATTTTTTTAAAGAAGTTTGCTCTGTGGAACTACACTCTTGTCCTAAGACTTTAGGCTGGAAGATCCCCAGACACATACTAACAGGAGACACAGAATGATCAGAACCGGTTTTCACACTGAGGAAGAGGAGGATGCAGCCCACAACAGAAACTCCCTGTGACTAAGGAGATACCACCTGGGAAGGTGCTGACAAAATGCTGTCAGGGAAGCAGAGGTACACTAAGCTCTTCCTGGACAATTACTTGCATTCATGCTCAGTATTTTGTCTTCATTCCCTGAAAATGTCAAGGACTTGTTTCTTTACTTTTGTTAACATTTAAGAGCTGTGTGTGTGGGGAGAGCACAATGGACGATAGTGCTTTCATAGTGGGAGAGCCGTGAGCGTCCACACCTGAGGGGAGAAGTCCTATACTATCAAAATATTAACAGGCACATCAGACAAGCAAAGAAATTGAGGGAAAACATAAATACCTGGGACTATATCTAGCTAAAAACTTCTGCACAGCAAGAGACAATAATTAAAACAAACAGACACCCAACTGCATAGGGAAAATTTTTTGGACTCCTCCCAACTGACAGGGGTCTGATATCAAAGATCCACAAAGAACTCACACAACTTAACAGGAACAAAGGAAAAACCCCAGTCAAAAAATGGGGAGAAGAGCTTAAAAGACACTTATCCAAAGAGGAAATACAAATGGCCAACAGGCATATGAAACAATGATCAACATCACTTACAATCAGGGAAAAGCAAGTCAAAACCACACTGCGATACCACCTCACACCTGTAAGAATGACCCATATCAAAAGGATGGACAGGAAGTGCTAGCATGAATATGGAAAAAAAGGAACTCTCTTACACTGCTGGTGGGAATACAAACTGGCCCAGCCACCATGGAAAGCCATGTGGAGGACCCTCAAACTACTGGAAATGGAACTACTGTTCGATCCAGCAATTCCACTTCTGGAATCTACCCAAAGGATACCAAACACTAATTTAAAAGGACACCTGCATACCTATATTTATTGTAGCACTCTTTACAATAGCCAGGATATGGTAACAAACCAAATGCCCCAAAACAGATGAATGGATCAGAAAATTGTGGTATATTTACATCGTGGAATATTATTCAACAATCAAAAAAGACAAACTTAATGTATCTGAGACAACATGAATGGAGCTAGAAAGAATCATGTTAGTGGAAATAAGTCAGAGGAAAAAAGAGGAATATTGGATGATCTCACTTATATGAGGGATATACAGAAAACAAACAAACAGAAGGATACGAAAAAGTTAAAATTAACAAACTGACAGCAGAACTAAAGTATAAAGAAAGAGAGGGGGAAGGAAGGGGAGGGCATGGGAGATTGGAATGATGGTTCACAGATGACAGAATGGTGTATACCTTAGGGTATACAACGATGTAAAATATATATAATATGTGTGTGCAATCAATAAAAAAATTGTAATAAAAAGCCCAAACTATTAATAGGGCTATAAGAGAAAGGCATTTCATTAGAAAAAATTAATTAAATCAAACAGACCAGTAAAAAAATGACATATACAGACATTAAAAATAAAATAAAATCCCATAGAAGAGAGGTATTAAAATCTGAATAAAGTATAATTAAATATTAAGAAAAAAAGAAACATGTGTTGCATAGCAATAATACTTAATGAAGGATAAGATTTTCTACTTCTAAGTGTGATGCTATGATGTGCTAGGCACGAGAGCTACTTCTTTTCTAAATTCATATTCGTAGATTTTAACAGATGATTGCAGGCAACATAAGCTAAAGTTAACACTGGTTCTGAAGTGTTTAGCTATTAAGCAGATTCCTTAGTAGCCCAAACCTTTTGTCACTGAAGTATTCTGAGATACATCTTGATGTCTAAGGGAAAAATATTGTCAAACAATTTTCATCTTCTAGGTCTACGTTCCAAAGCTTCCATCCCCTGTGGTTATCAACTGTAGGGACCAGACTTCTAGAAATTAGTGAAACTAAACCACCTTGATGGATCTTTCTATAGGACTTAATTTTCTAAAGAAAAGTACTGTTAAGGGTAGTAAAATTATAAACTCTCTTAATCATGTTGTAAAATGATTCAAAAAATAACGCCTCTACTATCTACATAAACAATGCATTTGGAAATGACTTGTTATTGCTAGTGTTGACATAAGAATCAAAGTTGACACTGCCTGTGACATCAGGTAGACATCAGGTTTCTCTGACATGGTGGGATGGGGAAAGAGGTTCTTCTCAGTGAACCTTCCCCCAAACCTATAACCTCAGTCTGATCATGAAAAACCCAGATTGATGAACATACTACAAAAGACCTGGTCAGTAATCCTCAGAATGGTCAAGGTTGTGAAAAATGGGGCAAGATTGAAAAACTGTCACAAACCAGAGGAACTTGAGGAGCTGTGCTGTGTACAAGTAATGTAGAATGGTGTATATGTGTGTGTGTGTGTGTGTGTGTGTGTGTGTGTGTTGGTGCCCTGGAACAGAAGACATTAAAGGGAAACTGCTAAATTCCAAATAAAGTTTGAAGTCTAGCTAAAAGTTGTGAGCTGAGGTTAAGTACTCAGGTTAGTGTCTTTGTTTCTGCAAATGTATTGTGATTACACAGATGTTAAAAGCAGGGAAAGTTGAATGATCAAATTTGGGACACCTTGAGTCTCTATAGCTTCACAGCATTATAGCTTTCCTGTAATCTAAAATTATCCCCCCCCAAATTGATATGTCATTGCATAACTAGGTATATAAAAAAACCAGTACATATTAACAAAATTAAAATGCTATTAATATAAATTGCTACACTCAATATATTTAAATAAGACCTATATATGAACTTGATAATATATAAATCTATGTAGCTAATGTTAATATAGATTCATACATTTCATATTTTATATTTTGAGAGAAATTTATATATTTGATCATTATATAATAATTAGTTAATCATTTTGGTAAAATAAATTGATATACTTAATAAGCTGGTAATATAAATTCAGATATTAATCTCTTGATAAAATGAATTCAGATATTTAACATTTGTAGTAATATAAATGTGTAATTAATTCATGGTCTGTGTGGTGTAAATCCATATATTTAAAATGTTGGTGGCTGGGCACGGTGACTCGTGCTTGTAAGCTTCAGCCTATGAAGCGGCCGGGGCTAGGGATCACGGTTCGAGTCCCGCCTGGGGCCCATAGTGAGACCTAGTTCCAAAAAAAAAAAAAAATAGCTGGGCGTGGTGGTGCATGCCTGTAATCCCAGCTACCTGGGAAGCTGAGGCTGGGGATTGCTTGAGTCTGTGGTACCCCGGGCAACGAGAGCCTGCGGTTCCATGGGCAAAAATAGCAAGACCAAGTCTCAAAAAAAAAAAAAAAAGTTGGTAATATATATTTGTATATTTAATATGTTGATAAAATAAATTCACATATAATATTTTTAGAAATATAATATCTTATATCTAATATAAATTAATATAGCTAATATTTTTGGTAATATAAATGACTGTAATCATAATCCATAAGCTGACATATTAATAAACTGTAAGTCTCTAAAAAATAAGGACTTATTTCTTACTAGCAGGAAGCTTTGGGAAAATTATTTAATTATGTTACATTTTAGAAAAATCTTTCCAGTATTGGACAGAGGGGGGGTTCAGACATAGGGGGGACTGGGAGCTGGGTGAAGGACTCAGAAGGTCTCAGGATGGAATCTCTGGTCCCAGGGTGAACAGAGCCTCTTCCTCCTCCTCTGTCTTTGTTCCCAGCTCAGAGACAGGTGCAGAAGGTGAGACAGCTTGAACTCTTCAGCAGGGGTCAGCTCCTGGGCTAACACAGGGCAACCTGCTCTCCTGATTTCCCCAGGAATGTCTGGGTTTAGCCTCAAAGTCCCAGGTCAAGCGAGATGGGAGTCACCTAAACACACTGTTCCAAAGCCAAGAGCTTCCCACGAAGAGCAATGTGCTGGAGTATGTTTTATCCATGAAAGAACGTTTCTCAGAATAGGGGTCTGGGGGAAAGGTCTGGTATCTACAGAAATGCGGGCTGTGACCTGTGGACAGCAGGCAATGTGTCTTTCCCAGCAACCCCACAGGGCAGGCTCACCTGACCGGTGGTAGCGATACCACTGCTCCTGGGTGATCAGGCCCAGCCGCCGGGCCTCCTGGGCTCCTGAGCGCAGCACGGATGTCAGGGTGGCTTCCTCAGGTCCTTGAGTCTCCCCTGAGCCTGATGCTTGCAGCAGGTAGGTGGGGGGCACAGAATTCTCGTCCCTCCGGAAGCGTCGAGCCACTAGTTCCAAGTCTCCTGGCCTGGTGGTCAACTGTGCCCTCAGTGCCTCCCACTCTTTCTCCTCAATCAGAGTAGGGACTGGACAGGGACCATACTGATCACCTAGAAGTGCCTGGCAGAGAAAGGGGTAGGGGTCAGATCTCGGTTTTCCAAGTTAGATGAGACATGCCGGCCCTTTAAATTGGAGCTGATGGCCATGCCATGACAGGGATGATATGGAGAAGGGCAGAGCCTTAGAGCATCTTTGTGAGCAGGTACCAGGACTCATGGGGCATTAGATGGGTTAACGGTGAATCTCATTATTCACAAAGCACCATGGATTTTCTTTGTTTGGGGAGCTCCTTGTGGAAGTTGAGTAATGACCCCCAAAGATCTCTGATCTAGTCCTTTAGATGTACCTTTTATGGAAAAAGGCGTTGTGATGGTTAATTTTAGATGTCCACTTGACTGGGTTAAGGGACACCCAGAAAACAGGTCAAACACGATTTCTGGGTGTGTCTATGAAGGTGGATGTCTTCCGAAGACAGCATTTAAACTGGCGAACTGAGTAAAGCAGATGGCTCTTGACAGTTCAGGTGGGCACCATCCATTCAAACAGAAAAGACAGAGGAAGGACCGATTTCCTCTTTCTGCTTGAGCTGTGATACTCATCATATGACCTTGGATAGCAGGATTCCTGCATTCTCAGGATTTTGGAGTCTTATACTATCAGCCCCCAATTTTCATGTCTTTCCTGGATCTATAGCTTGCAAATGGCAGATGGTAGAACTTCTTGGTCTCCATTACTGTCTGAGCCAAATTCCTATATCTCCTCTAATATACAATCATGAGTCATTTAGCACTTTTCTGGTCAACTCAGAATAGATGACAGGTGTGTCATGCAGCTTAGGTGTGTGGTGGTCTCCACCATTCTAGGCTTGTGTAATTAGATTTTGTGATGTTCAGATGATGACAAAATTATTAGGAACACTTCACCTTTCTTAGGATGTGTCCCCACGGTTAAGTGACATAGAATTATTTGCCCTTTTATATCCTGTTAGTTCTGCTTCTCTAGAGAACCCTGACTAATACAAGCAACTTTGCAGATGGGATTAAGTTATGGCTCTTGTCCTGAATTATTAGTTGGCTTCAAATGCAATACAAGACCCTACTAAGAGACTGGCAATAGATTTGATACAAACAGGAGATGATATGACAATAGAAGTAGAGATCGGGGTGGTACAGCCACATATCAAAGAATGTCTGAGTCCCCAGAAAGTAGGAGAAAAAGAAGCATATCCCTGAGAAATTTGGGCAGGAATACATCTTTAGGAACATGATCCTAAAGACACCTTGATTTCAGACTTTTGGCCTCCAGATTTTGAAAGACTACATTTCTGTTCTTTTCTGGTCATTTGTTATGGAAGTTCCAGAAAACCCATGTTCCTCCTCATTTTACAAGTGAGAAAACTTCAACTCCTCATACTTATCCCAGGAGACCTTCATTGGCCCTACCCAAATCTTGTGCTTTAATGTGGTCTTGGGGGCAGGGTCTCAAAGTATAGGTGTGGGTGGCCTGTCTTTATTCAGAATTAGAGGAACAAGAATAAGACATAAAATGGAGTATGCAAACAGAGAGAACAGTATGTACAAAGGTCCCATAGCAAGAAGTACAGATATGTGCAAGCAGAGGGAATAGCATGAAAGCAGAAGGAATAGCATATGCATAGGCCCTGAGGTAGAATGTGGCAAAAGGCCAGTGTAGAAGGGCTAATGCACTCATATGTGGGGTCAGCAGTGAAGAAAAGTAGGGCTGCTTCTGTGGACAAGATCTATTTTTCTCATCTCCCCATCCCCCCTGTGGACAAGGGCATGATAAGGTCTAAGATTTTGATCTTGGTGCCAAAATCACTTAGGAGGGCCTGTTTCTGCCCCAATGCACTCAGAAAAAGGGCAAACTAGATGTTAAGATGTTAAGCCAGAGGAGGTCTAAGACATGGAATCCCAAATTTTGAGTTGTCTCATTGTGAAAAACAAGCAATTGTCCCTCCTTTATTTGTTGGATTGTACTGGATTATTCCAGAGTCATGCCTCCTGGAAACCTGAATAAATGGAATCTGTGATGAGAGACTATTGAAAGGATGCTGCTCTCAAGGGCTTCCAGCAATTGATACCTCCATGCAAAAATGCTGGACCAGTAACTGCATGTGTGTGTGAACAGAGGGAACAGTATATGCAAAGGCCTGGGGCAGTAAGTATATATAAGCAGAATGGGTAGAGCGAAAAAGTTAGGGAAAATATAGGCAGTCAACCAAGAACTGAAAACCTTAGGAAGGAGAAAGATTGTACAAAACACTCCTGAATGTGAGGCCAGAGCATAGGGGAATGGGAAGAGCTGAAAATGCGACCAAAGAGCCACCAGGAGCAATGCTCTGGAGACACTGGAGCGGCTGGTGGCCCAAGAGACCCAGAGCCTCTAAAAGGAAGTGCCATGGGGAGCTGTCCCCTGCGTGCTGCTGCCTAATGACTTATTTACTGGAGAGACACCTCTCCAAGGGCTTCTGTGCAACTCTGATTCTCATGGAAAGCCCCCAAACCAGTCCCACTGAAGAACGATGCCATGACTCTTGTATGACAAAATAGAGATGCCTAGATCAGTAGGAAAGCAGAATATGGGTAGAGGCCATGATCATGGACACTTGCCCAGGGAGTTTTTCTGGAGGGAGTTACAAGGTCTGGGGAAACTGGGAGATCACCTTCCTGTCCCCCATGCCACCTGGAAGTCACGCTGTGCTTTTCTCTGCCTGCAATTTGGGTTGCAAAATCAAATTCCTCCTGGGGTTCCTTTTCTCCTTATGTCCCATTATTCTTTTTCCCCTTTTCTTTTTCTTCTTTGAAACTCAACTAAATGATCATCAAGCTCATTTAGAAAACAAATGAGAAGACCAAAAAGAAATCACAATCGTAAAGCGAGCCTTCCAGACATTAGCATGTATTTTTAAGCAATAATAATGAACACAGAATAGGTCAAGAGACAAGCATCCATCTGTACAGCAAAAGAGACAGCAAGAAAAATGAAGAGACACCCCTCAGAATGGGGGGGAGGAATATTTGCACACATCCTTTGCATGTGTGCAGATATTTGCATACATCTGAGAAGGGGCCAGTATTGAAGATCCGCAATGAACTTACGCAACTCAATGGAAATAAATCAACCCAATCAAAAAAAGGGCAGAAGAGTTTAGCTGTCATCTCTAAAGAAGTGCAAATGAATAACAGGCACATGACAAAATGTTTAACATTAATTATGACGGGGAAATGCAAATCCGAGTTACAATGAAGTACCACTTCACTCACACCTGTGAGAATGGCTGATATTAAGAAAAGAACTTGAAACAAATGCTAGCAAGGATGTGGAGAAAAAGGAAGTCTCTTACACTGCTAGTGAGAATTTAACTGACCCAGCCACTATGGAAAGTTGTGTGGCGGTTCCTCAAAACACTAGAAATGCATCTGTCAGATGACCCAGCAATTCCACTCCTAGGTTTCAAACTGAAGGATACAAAAACACTAATTCAAAAGGATACCTGCACTCCCGTGATTTTAGCAGCACTATATACACTAGTTAAGAAACACAACCTAAATGTCCCCAAACAGAAGAGTGGATCAAGAAAATGTAGTACGTATATACAATGGACTATTACTCAGTGATCAAAAAAGATAAACCCATGCCATTTGTGGTAGCATGAATGGAGCTGAAAGGGTTGATGCTATGGGAAACAAGTCAGAAAAATAAAGATGAATATTGGATGGTTTTAATTATATGTGGAATATAGAAAAACAACAGGTCAGACAAAGGCAAACCCTGAAAGCTGACCATAGATATGAGACATCCTGAAGGGCAGGGGGAAGGAGGCAGGTAAAGAAGGGATGAAAACTGGGGTAGGGAGAAGAGCATAAGGAAATGTGGTGATGGACTGTGGATGCTTTGTGGTGGGCAAACTATAATGACCACAGGTAAGAGGAGAAATCATACTTTGTTCAAAAATTCGCAACATGTAAGACAAAAGTACTACATTTAAAAAATTTTCAGTTTAAAGTGTTTTTAAAAAATATAAACTTACATCTAATCATAAGATAAATAAGTCCAGGATGTAATGTAGAGCCTGATGACTACAATTCACCCTGCTATTTGATGCATTTGAATTACTAAGAGGGGAAATCCTAAAAGTTTTTATTGCAAAGAAAATTTTTTTATCTTTTTATTTTTGTATCAATATGAGTTGGCAGATGTTAACTCATCTCAGCTCACTGTGCTTATCCTTTTACAATATCTACATCATTATGTTGTGCCCTTATGCTTAACAGACCTGTACGTCAATTATAGCTCAATAAAGGTAGCCAAAAATGTGATTTTAACCTTCAAAGAAAAGTAAACTGCAAAATAAAACACAAGCTTGAATGTAGATGAAAACTTAATATATAATAAAGTCCCTCACAACTCCTACCCAGGGCTTAGGTTTTTGAAGGAAACCTCATCTCCAAGGCAGCTCTAGTACTTGCAGCAACAGTGGTACTGTTGGATGCTGGTTCACAGGTCACAGGGACCACTGAGCTGTGGTTAGATGGCTGGCACAACAATGCGGCACAGAATCACAATTTTACCTCTGCTTATAAGTAAGTCATTTCAGTTTAAATTGTTGCATGTGGCGGATGACTCAGTGAGCATGCAATTCTAGGGTTTGACAACCCTCAACTGCTTTATTTCCCTAGATAACTGCTTTTATCTGCTTTCTTTTTATCTCTGGGAGAGATTCCAGAGGATTTTTCCTTTTATTGTGATTTTTCCTTTTAGTGGTAGCAGTTCAAAGTTTCTTTGTGATTAAAGTATGTGGGACACAGATACTTTCTTAACTTTTCCCCTCTTCTTTCTACAACAGAGGTTGGCAACCTTTTCTATTAAAAACTTGTTAACTAATAACAAGCTTTGGGGGCCAGATGTTCTCTGTTGAAACCATTAGCCCTGATCTCCAAATTGTGCAGCAGTCAAGAGCAACAGGTGAGTGGGCCACATGCCAGTAAGTTTATTTATAAACAGTCAGGGGGTCAGATTTCCCTATTGTTCTGTAATTTTCTGACCTTTACTCTAGGATTTATCTAACAAAATATCATAGTCTGGGGATGTATCAGAAACTTGGTGGAATAAAAAACCAAAACTTTGGAATACCACTTGCTTACACAGTCCAAACAGATTTTCTGTGTGAGCTAGGGGTTATTTTAGGTGACAGAGGGGATGTAATTGGGAGGGAGGAAAGAAGACTCTGTAATGTGGTAAAATTGGTGCCACCTATTGTCTGGGAAGTTTGCCCCTGAGGCAGAGAGCCCATTCACAACATCATCAGGCATTCAGGGGAGAAAAAATTCTCATTACCATGTGATTCCTCATCTTTACTATTTTTCTGGACTCTAAAGTTCCACATTCTATGTATATAGAATGGGGTGGGGAAGGTTAAGACCAAATTCTAAGATCCCTCCTGGCCTTAACATTCTAACTGATCTGCTTCTACTTGACTGTTAATGTCTGAACCACAGATAGCTCTGCAGAAAAAGGGTCAATGATCTATTAGCAATGTCTGCTATGTGCAAGGACAGGAAACAGGTAAGATCAGTGAAAGATGTGCTTTCACTGATGGGTCTGACCTGGGAGCAGGGTCATATGCTGGAGCTTGAAGGAGAAAAAGAGCTCAGTCATCCCTCCTGAGAAACTCACAACAAAAGTCGGCCCTAGTGATGTTTTCTGACACCTGTCCAGTTCTTCCAAGCAGAGTTCTGGGGTCATGTGGTTAGTGGCGTCAGTGTTCCGAATACCCCACCTCAGATCCACAACCTGGAGATTACAAGAATGGATTTGTCAGAGAAGTGGTGGAATGAGTGATTTTTCTAAATTTCCTTTGACAAAGGCACAAAAATTTTTCAATAACTCTTGACAGTCTCACCCCAAATGGGGATGTCTAGATTTAAAGAGCTAGAATAAAACCCATAATCCCATTGCAATCAATAGAAAAATATCAGACAGACTCATATTGGGGGCATCCTGAGGGACAGCCAAGCCATTCTCCCCAAGACCTACAAGGTCATGAGTAACAGGAAAGATCATGTGCATGTCAGACCAGAGGGTGGTGAAGAGGGCTCTCTAGTTGGTATCTTTGGACAGAGAGAAAATGTGCTGGAACAACCAGGGGCATCCAGATAATGTTAGGCAGTTGGATAAGGGAGAGTATGGATGTGGATTTCCTAGTTGTGATGATATGCCCTAGATGCTCACAACAGAAGGAAAACTGGGTTGCAGGTAGGGGAGGCTAAATAGGAGCCCTGTACCATATGTAACTTTGCTGCAAATGTAAATTCCAAAATCAAAAGTTTGCTTGCAAACATTTAAAAAGAAATTATAAAGAACTTGGTTATTGTCAAACTTCCTTTTAAAGCAAGGACTTGTCCGTGCTTATTCACAGAGTTTTCTTTGCAAAGGAGAGTGTTTGGCTTGGCCAAAATTGAACTAAGTCTCTGGCAGGCACACACTTGCAGCCCTTTTTGCCTGCTGACCAGAGGGAGCCAGACAGAATGGTTCCATTCAAATGGAGAAAGCAGCTGACCCTGCAGAAGGCTGAGGAGGGAGAGGGGGAGCATGAGACTCTTGCTCCCTAAGTTCTTTTTCCCAGAGGGAAAGACACAAATTCCTAGCAAACTGGTAGGAAGGAAAGGTTCAAGGACCAGCCTGGGGTAAAAGCCTTGGTCTATGCTGCCTTTTGCAGTCTGTGCATCTGGGCTGTTTACACTGCTGCTCACATAGCAGCATCTGGGCATTAAAGGGACATCCACAAGCCCTTCATCAGTTCTTACAGGCATGTTTTCCCTTTTAGCAACCCTGCCACTGAGATATGTCCCCTGAAGAGAGATAGCAGAGTAGAATTCTCCCACTGCTTCTTGTAGTGTAAACAATGGTGAATCTTATCGTGAAGGGAGCATGGGATGTAATGATAGGTTGTCAGGAGTGACAAGGAGGCCATCGTAATTGAAGCCAAGGCTTCAAAGATGTTTGGTCCATTTTTGTATCCCCACCCTGAGATTGGCATGAGAGTCATGGGAGACTCTGTTTGGGGTCCATGGTGATTGAGCCAGCTGGGATACCATTAGTGCTCCAAAAAAAATGCACATCCTACCACTACACCCGCAGTGACTATTCCACAGTCTCTCCGGTGCTCCCTGAAGCTGCCTCCCTGTGGATGACTGAGGAGGACTGGACAAAACCACAAAAGGTTATAAATGACCAAGGAGTAGGCCTCTCCCACCCCCAAATATCCTCCCAGTCCCTCCTTTCAGATCTTTATCACCAGGATGATTACAGAATTTGCAGCATTCTTTGCCCAAAAAAAATATGGGTTCCTTGTTCAAAAACTGTTATGAATTCCATGACTCAAGAGCAAACCATTAAACTTGGAGTCCTCTCTGCCCAGGTCACACAGTCTCGTTTCCTAAGTTCAAGGCATTGAAAACTGAGGCTGGTGATTACCTCAAACATCAGCCCGTGCTTCTGGCAGAAGGTTTGCACTTCAGGGTAGGCAGAGCTCTGCAGGGCTTCTCTCTCTGCATCCATGTCTGCAAGAAACACATAGAGGAGGGTGGTGGGGAAGAACCCAGGACTTCTCCCCAACTCAGATCTCTGCTTCATTCCCACCTAGGCTTGGATCCTTCACAGAGAATGAAAAGACACCAAAACACAAGATAAATGTGAGAGACCAGACACCCCAGATGACCCTGCTGTTTTCCCCACTTTAGCACTGAAAATCGCAATTTTTAGGAAACCCCTCCAGTCACAGCTAACTGGGAGCTGGTCACCTTCAGGTAGGGTTGCCAGATAAAATACAGGATAATTGTTTGAATCTGCATTTCGGATAAATAGTGAATAACTTAATAGCATAAGTATATCCCATTTCGTGCCCTATTTGGATACATTTGCATTTCTGATAATTTAATTGAATCTCAGGTCACATAAATAGCACATCAATTTGCTAGATTGATATGTACCATTCAATACAACATTTAGGATTACTTATATGAAAAGATTATTTACTACTTACTACAAAAGTAAATTTAACTGGATGTCCTAGTTTTGTTGTTTGGAATTTTGAAGTTTTGCTATATAACAGCTTTATTCAAGGTAAACCTGGATTCTAGGACCATTTCCACCACTGACTTCACTATGTGACCCTCAGTCTTTCCTGCCGTGTAATGGGAGGGGGAGGGTGATGCCCCTACTTTGCAGGACCTTGTTTCATCTTAGTCATTGCTGATTGCCTGCACTCAACACAGGAGCTCAGTACCTGCTGGTTGAACCATTGAATCCTATGAATAGGCACTGAGTGCCGTGCCATGAAGGTGTTAACAAAGCATCTGTTTTCTCTTAGATGGCCATGGGGAGTCACTCTGGGGTTCGTGAAAGGACCCTCAATACCACTGGTGAAAAGGTGCTGCCAGGTCCTGGCACAGGAGTGATGAGGATACCCATCTGGGGTCTGTCTCTTATCTCTTTCTGTGCCATGCCTGCCTTATAAACTCCATGGGTCATTTGCATTTGTCCACAAAATATTTGTGAGGAAGTTATTTTCTGCCCAGACCCTTGCCAGCTACCAGGAGTACATGGCAAATGAGATGCATGTAATCACTACCAGGGCAGACCCCTATCAACTCAGGAGGGCCAATTTCTAAATCTTCAGGAATTTTGTGGGTTCTTTGTTTGCACAATTACTGCAAAAAATTAAATGAGCTGAACTTACAGTGGAACTTACAACTGAACTCAGTGTAAATAGAGATCACGAACACTCACAAATTATAAATACTCACAAGTCACTTCCAAACTTTGCTGCTACATTTGACCTTGAACTCTACTCCTGAGTTTGGTTACAATTACTGGTTTTGTACCAGAGAAATGCTAACCAATAGAGAGCTACCCTACATCTCTGCCTAACTGCCCATCAATGAAGTCACACAATTTTGACAAATCAAAATTGACCATGTCCATAGAAATACCAGATACGTTGAATGTTTTTTCAATGTTGGGAGAATTAATTTTTTAATTAAATGTAAAATTTTTTCAATTTTAATTTCACTTAAAATTTTTAAATTTTATTAGTTATTTGTCAGAGTACCACGCTAGGTAGTCTTTGCCCTCCTAGAACACTGGTCAGAGGGAGCAGACACTACACAAACATACACCCTAAATAACTGCAGTTTATGAGGCCTGGGGCTTCATGTGTTTCAAGACCCACAATACATGGGTGGTGAGAAGGTTATGCAAGGTAAAATTGGGGAGGTGAGCAGGGTCCCGCTGAGGTGGTAAGACATGTTTTAAACCCAGTGCAAAGTACATTCATTATAAATATTTGTTGCAGTGCCATTTGCCACTCACAACAGCTGTCAGATTAGGTTCTCTGCCAGGCTCATGGGAAAAAAAAATAGAGGGTCCTGGAACCCCTTCACCAAATCCCTCCTGGGTCACTGGTCAAGCTGCACTCATATCCTGGTTGTTTAGAGGACCCTCTGAGCCACCCCATTGCCCTGACACCCCCGAGAGTGTCTGCCTGCCTATAGCCCTCGCCCTACCCTATTCCTTACCCGACACAGTGGAGCTGATGAAGATGGCCACACCACTGGACCGAGCTGCTGGGAGGGGGCCTGCCTGACCCTGAAGGAGCCGGCGGCGGGTGCCCGGGCTGAGGGGGCCCAGGCTCATGCTGTCCAGCCCTCTGACTGGTCCTTTCTGGGGAAAGGACCTGGGCTTCAGAGAACTCACACCAGTGGCCAGGTGGCCTCTGGGGGAGGATAGCTGAGCAGGGCCATCCGGAGCGAAGATCCCATCTCTCCTTCTGAGACTCCCTCAGCAACTTGCAGCCCCAGTCACCACCAGCACCCTTGGGGAGCTGAACCAGCTGCTTCCCACTGCTCTGCTTTGCCTGCAAGTGCTAATGGGAGAACATTGGACAGTGGTCTCTGAGCCACAGCAACTCAATGTTGGCTCCTACAGGCACAGAAGCATTTAGCCCTTCAACCAACCAGCTCCTTGCCCTGAGAGCTCAACGGTCACCACAGCAACTGTGGTTTCCTGGTGCTTGGCATTGGGACCCAGGGACCAGCCAGGTTCTCTAACACCTGGGTCCCTTGGGGCTCCATGAAAGTTGAGCTGGGCCCAGGTGTGCAGAAAGAGACTCTGGGATGCTGTGAACTGTACCCAGACTGGTAGGGCAGGCCAAAAGAATGAATGTTAAGTGGGACCCCCCCACCTCATCCTATGTATACCTCCAATGGGGTCCAGGCCCCCAATGTACTATTTAAACCAGCAGTTCTCAACTAGGGGCATTCTGTTCTCCAGGGGATTCTTGGCAGTGTCTGGGGACACTTTCGGTTGTCAGGATGGGGGAAGGGGAGCTGCAGGCATCGAGTGGGAGGAGCCCAGGGAGGCTACCCAACCCTACAATGCACAGGACAGCACCAAACATCAACCATGTCCTGAACCTTGAGAAACCAGTGTTAAATCTGCCCTAGCCAGATCTCCCCTGCCTGCAGGAGTCATAGAGCCCGAGCTAGCTTTCTCTCTTTAAAAAGAAGGGAGATTAACAAATTTCCATGGAGCACTTAAGGAATTCCTCCACTATACCCAGACAGGCAGTTTAAAGTATCAGCTGGGACACTGTGGATTAATCTTGAGGGTTACGGGAAATAAGTCAGGGAGAGAAAGACAAATACTATCAGATCTCACTTACATGTGAAACCTAAAAAAGTTGAAACAAGAGTAGAACCCTGATTGGAGGGACTGGGGAAGATGTTGGGTAAAGGGCACAGACTTCTAGTTATAAGTTCAGTGAGTTCTGGGGTCTGGTGCTGTACAGCATGGTGGCTACAGCCCATAACACTGTGTATTGTCTGCTTGAAAGAGAGTAGATTGTAAATCTTCCCATCCCCCAAAAGAAACTGCAGTTATGAGACCTGATGGAGGTGCTCCCTAATGCTATGGGGGTAATCATTTGCACACAATAGCCCCCTTATCTGCAGTAGATGCCTGATCCCCAGTAGATGTCTGAAACTCTACTAGAATGTGGATACTATTTTCACCCTACCATACCTAAGATCAGGTTTAATGAATAAATTAAGCACAGTAAGAAATTAGCAAAAATAAGGACTAATAAAACAGGATAATTATAATAATATACTACCATAAAAGTTGGGTGAATGTGGTCTTTCTTATTATATATTACAATATAGATAAGGTCTCTTGTTATATGTATTATTATACATAGTATTTTTGGACTGTAGTTAACTACATGCAACTGAACCAAAACCACAGATAATGGAAACTGCTGTACACGAGTGTGTTGATTTGGCTTCCACCTATACACAATGTTAGGTGTTGAGTATATCTCAATAGATATTAGAGCTGTATGATCAAGGAAAGACTCCCCCATGATTTGACCTTGTTGAAGATGCCCTAGTGATATGAGACCAATCTACAACCTCAGTGTTAGCCACCCAGTATGGGAAGAAACAAAAGGAAGGGTACCTTGGCATCTCTGGGCTGGGATGGCATGCCAGCTCCACCCCCACCATCCTGGATGGTTGCAGTAAGTAGCCTCTCTCTCTGGATTTTAGCCACATCACCTGTAAAATGGCAGTAAGAATCATTCAGGATCAGTCTGACTGGGGGAAGAGAGAGGCACTTGCCTTGGAGTCAACATGTAAGGGTACATAATGTGTTTGAAAATTAAAATTAATGACAATACATCTACTGTGAACAAAATATGAACAAGGCAGCCAGGCGTGGTGGCACATGCCTATAAAACCCAGTTACCTGGGAGGCTGAGACTCAGAATCACTTGAGAACATGGGTTCAAGACAGTCCTGGGCAACGTAGTGAGATCTAGTCTCAAAAGAATCAAACAAACAAAACAAAAACAAAATACGAATAAGGCATCTGGAAGACAGGTATGCAAAGTTGCCGGTAATGTGCTGGACGCTGGGTCAATAGTGGTTTATTTCTACCCAACGGCCTGGCTTCGTCATGTCTTCTTCTCTGCCTCAACTTCTCTGCCTTGTCCACCCCTGAGAGACCCTGCCATTCAGGGGTCCTGCAACCACCCTCCACTTGGAAGACTGGCAAAAGGAACTCTCAGACTTCAGAAGCCATCCTGCTTGCAGTTATGTGTGTTAGGTCGAAGGATACAGATCGGTCATGGTTGCTTATATGCAGGGGATTTGGAGGCCATGATTGGAAAGGAACATTTCATTCTGTCAGTTTTTATACAAGTAATATGTACCACTATACCTGTTATATTTTCCATTTTAAATACTAGCAGATAACAGAAGGAAGCATTCCAGGTAGTCTTTTAGATCTCAAATTCCCTGTTAGTGTAAATAAGAGCAAAAGAGGGGAGATGAGGCTGCTGTCTCTTTGATACCTCCTCCTTCCATTTTGGTATGTTTTATTGCTAAAACAGAGTGGTCCATGAGGAGACTGAATGTAACTTACCCCAACTGCTGGTTCCAAGAAAAAGGTTAGCGGGTCTGCTAGTCATTGGATAGTTAAATGAGGATCTCTTTGTGGAAGCCACAACAAATAGAAAAAAGGATACAGACTGAAATAAGCCAAAGGAAGGGGAGCTTGGGGCTGAATCCAGAAGAGACCAGGAGGAGCTGCCAGGTATCCGTCCTAATGTGGCCACAGGAACAGCATTTAGTTTCTGCGTCACCCATGCATGACAATAGGTACAGTGCACTACCAGCAAGGGATAAGCACCCGAGCTGTGGTGTGCAAGATGCTTATCGAGCATTGGTCACATAGGCACTGCTCCAGGCACCCCAGAGATGTTCACTGTAAGTCACACTGCCCGCTGGAGAATATTTCCTACCACCCCAGGCAAACCGAAAACCTCTTATTTGGATATTGCAAAGGCTTAGAGGAGAGATCCCAGAACTGGTCTAGGGTGACAACTTTTAAGTATACAGGGCTTGGACAACACAGGCCTGTTGAGCTCCTGGTTCTCTGCACGGACCTGGTGAATACTGTAGCAGAATTGTCCCCACATTACAGGTGGGGTAACTGAGGCTCAGAGTGAGAAATTTCTCACTTGGAAAGGCAGTCTGGAAGGGCAGAGGTACAGATCAAGTGCTGGTCTGAATCCTTCCCTCCAGGGACCGTTAAAGCCAGTCAGACCCACTAGTTGCCTGTTACCTGACCCCTCAACAATCCACCAGATAGAACCTGGTTTATCTGCAGCTTGCTCATAACACCAAAGCCCCAGCTCCAGATTCAATGACTATCAAGACCTGTTAGCACCTCCTTACCAGTCTCCTGGCCTTGAATTTGCCTCTCTGAAATCCCTGCTTCTTGCCCCATTACCCTAGGTCCTCAGTAGGTGCCTTAGACCATGCCCTGCTCTGATGCCTGACCCTGTTCTCTTAGTGACCACATCCTGAGGGTCATAGGACACTTACAAAAGGTTTTCTTTCCATTCCATTAATTAGTCTAGACTCTTCTAATTCCCCACAACTGAAAATTGAGACCAGATCACCCTCTGTGATGGGGGCAACTTGTATACTGTAGGATGTTGGGTTATAGCTTGTCTCTGATCCACTGGATGCCAGCAGCACCATCCCTCCACATTGTGGCCACCAAAAAGATCTCCAGACACTGACAATGTCCATCAGGGTGGACACACCTGTTTGAGAACCCTTTATTAGTGCAGTGGCTTATTTCAACCTCAGGGCCTTTGTACCTGTTGTACTCAAACAACCGGTCTTTGCCCTTTTTTGTGTCCTATCACAAATCAGCTTAAATGCCATAGCTCCCCAGTGATCTCAGCTCACCCTGAGTGGCTGACACTGATCATCCTGCTGTTAATGACCCCTATAAATCACTCCCTTGCCATCACCCTGTTTTGATCCCCTGCAAGTACTCACCCAGCTGATAGGTTTCTTCTTGTTTTCTGTTTGTCTCTCCCTCCAGGATGCAACATCCACCAATGTCAACACTTTGTCTGCCAAGGTCACATAGCAGTGTATGCCTGACACATAGCAGTGACTCAGAAAATATGATCATATCAGTGGATCATCCACAGCTGTCCATTTTTTTGACCCCTGGGTAACACCATAGACAAATAAGCAAGACACTAAGGGCAAGGACAGAGGCCCTTGCATCTGCCTACCGGTCCTCCTGAGGCCTCTGAGTTCCTCTCTCTCTTGACTGTGATGGAAGAGCCAGTTAAAATCCTCTCAAAAGTGGGTTGGAGGAAAGGGTTTTCTGGGCCAGAGCTGCCCGGAATACAACCCCCAGCAATCTGAGTAACTTTTGTCTTCAGAACTTCACAGGTCTCTCCCTGCCCAATTCTCCCAGCAACTGGGCTAATGAAAGAAATTGTTTGGCTCTCAGGCCCCGGCTTAACTGGGCACCGAGCCAGACTGGCAGTTAACCATTGTGTGCTGGGCGAATGGGTCCTGTGTCACTTAACGACAGGGATACATACTGAGAAATGTGTGAATGTCATGAAATGTAATGACACAACCTAGAGGGTACAGCCTACGACTCACTCAGGCTAGAGTGTGATGTGTAGGAACATTGTCATCCAAGTAGCCTGTCATTGACCACAATGCTGTTAAGCAACACGTGACTGTCCTTCCTCATAGCAAATACTCTCTATCCAGGCTGGCATCAACCTCAGGAATCAGCACAGCAACCCCCAGAGGCAGGTTTGATGGTTCTTTCCCATAAAGATGGAGTCCTTTGCTTGTGCACTTCCAAGGCTTGAGTTCTCTTAACAACTTCCTGGGTTGGTGAGAAAATGAAACACATTTATATAGAGAACCTAGCATCACATCTGGATGATGTGACTAGCCCATGAAAGGGTGCCTGTGATTAATTACAATTATTACTACTGCCAGGTTCACCTGAAAAGTGCCAGAGACAGGAATCAGAGCCTCCAGTGTCAGGTTTTTCAGTGTTGCTGGAAAGTAAACTTTCAGAAGAGCTTTCCCACCCTTGACACAACTCACCTTAGGGGGTCAGAGACCTCTTTGTTACTGGGAGGGGGAGTGTCCTGTGCACTATAGGATATCAAGCAGTGTCTCTGACCGCCACCCACAAATAGTTTTGCTGCACAGCTGATGACAAGCAAAGTGTCCCCAGACATTGCCAAATGTCCCCCAGTTTTCAGCACCCTCTCCCCAAGTTGAGATCCACTACTCTACATTGAAGTCACTATAACCATGTTACTGTATGCTTGAGGGATGCCTAAGTTTCAGGTGCCAATATACACACTGTCTCAAATTTTCCCAGCAACCTAAGGGCTTCAGTTTGCTATCCTGGTCACCAATGATTAAAATAAAAGTTCAATAATTTGCCCGGTAAGGGAGTGACAGAGTCAAACCCCGCTTGTTGACTACATTGAAATCTGCAGGTGTTAAAGTATTCTTTTTAAAAAATTATTGTTACTATTATTATTTGAGACTAGGTCTTGCTGTTTTTACCTGGAGAACCACAGGCTCACGTTGCCCGGGGTACCACAGACTCAAACAATCCCTAGCATCAGCTTCCCACGTAGCTGGGATTACAGGCGCGCACCACCACACCCAGCTATTTTTTTGGGACTAGATCTCATGACGTGCCCCCACCTGGACTTGAACTGCGATCCCTGGCCCCAGCCGTGGCTTCCTAGGCTGCCACCCACAGGCATGCACCACCATGCCCGGCCTATTCTTTAAATCATAACCCAGTGAATGTTTTTTGGGGATACCTCCCCCTCTCTCTTAGATGCCCCCTCCATTCTCTCACACTCCACTCTTTGTTGTTTGCTAGTCTGAGTTAAGTCCATTAGTCTCTTTCTTTCCTGTGGTAGTATTCTTTCATTGGGTGAGGGACCGTGTTCTTGGAACCAGGTGAGCCTTGATGGTAGATTTTCAGTCTTAAGTTTGCCAGTCTATATTTATTTGTGGTCTCCCCATACTTTCTTGTTGGAGGCTGTCTTCTTCAATCTCATCTCTGTTGTTTTGCTGCTTGCCCTTATGGCTTTGGTCTCAGATTTAGGGGGGGTCTCACCCCCTGCCAGTGCCGATGAAGAAGTTTCTCTGTGGAGACAGGTATTTGTGATTGGTCATTGTAGATCATCTCCTCTGCCCCAGTGTGCCTCTTTGCTGTGGGGCCAATGCCCCTAGTTTTTGGCTTTCCTTTCCTCTCCCATAGTGTGGGGAGGGGCACCTTGCTCTCTTAGAAGGCCTCTCCAAAATGAGGTCTTTGGTCTTCCAGACCCCATGAGCACATAGGTGAGCTTCATGATATCATGTTTCTGTAGATGTTTTTCCTGTCTCACATGCATTGGTTCTTTCGACTGTCCGTCTGCTGTATCCAGTTCAGGCTTATGGGCTGGATGTTAGAGTGTTCTTGGTGAAATTTTAAAATATGATAATGGCATTGTGGTTAGGGTTTCCAAAAGAGTCTTTCTCTTTGCAAAATGCATAATAAAATATTTATAGTATGATAAGACTTAAAGGATGACTGGGATTTGCTTCAGCATAATAATCCCAGATGTAGAGGAGGATGAGGTGGGGTAGATCAGGGGGCAATGGTGATTGGTACTGGAATCAGTGCTCATTACATCATTCTGCCTACTTTTGTGACTGTTGGGATTTCTCTGCAGTAAAAACGTAAAATAGTTTTCCATCTGAGCTTACTTGTGACTACTGTGTTGAGTAGGGCTGAACCTTACTCCAGGGGATTCCTACACCTGCTCTACCTAACCTAATCATCCCCACACGGCTGGGAGAAGGTAAACCCATTCAAACTGTTTGGGAAGGTGCCAGGGCAGAATGGGTGGGGCAGCAGCGCCCCCTGGAGGTCATTGTAGAAGCGGTTGAGTGAATGGGAAGAAGCCAATAGAATGCCGGGTAAAGTGGCAAGGCAGGATAGATTTTGGCAGGCCTGGAGCCACCTTTTTTTTTTTTCTTTTGCATGTACCTTTATTATTTTTATTTATTTATTTTTAATATTATTTATTTTGTTCTTTAGATCACAACCTCGGCAAGTGGTTTTTGGGATCACTCCCCACCCTCCTCCCTCTGGTGCCCCTTCCATTCTCTCTTTGTTGTTTACTAGTCTGTGTTGAGTTCATTAGTCTTTCTTTCCTGTGGCAGTGTTCTTTCATTGGGTGAGGGACTGTGCTGTTGGAACCAGGCGAACCTTGCTGATAGGTTTTCAGTCTTAAATTTGCCTTGGGCAGCCAGTCTGTATTCATTTGTGATCTGTCCATGTTTTCTTGCTGCAGGCCGTCTTCTTCAATCCCATCTCCGCTGCTTTGCTGCTTTACCTTATGGCTCTGGTGTCAGATTTAGGGGGTCTCGCCCCCAGCCAGCATTGGTGAAGAAGTTTCTCTGTGAATGCAGGTGTCTGTGAATGACCTTTGTAGATCATCTCCTCTGCCTCAGTTTGCAGTTTTGATGTGAGGCCGATTACCCCATCTTTGGTCTTCCTCTCCTCTCCCGTAGTGTGGGGAGTGGGTGTTGCTCTCCTAGAAGGCATCTCGGAAATGAGGTCCCGGTTCTTCCAGGCCAGTGAGCGCATAAGTGAGCGTTATGACGTAGTGTCTCTACAGTTGTTTCTCTTGTCTCACATGCACTGGTTCTCTCAGTTGTCCATCTGCTGTGTCTAGCCCAGGCTTGTGGGCTAGATTTTTGCATGATCCCGCCACCTTAATTAACTAATTAAAAATAATATTTCTGCTGGGCATGGTGGCACGCACCTGAAATCCCAGTTACCCAGGAGGCTGAGGCTGGGGATCACTTGAATCCGCGGGTTCAAGACAACCCTGGGCAACATAGCGAGACCTAGTCTCTTAAAAATTAAAAAAAAATAATAATATTTCTCCATTTTTGTTGAGGTAAAGAGTTAATAATATTTACATGCAACATTTTAAAGTCAAAATCCATGCCAAATAATCCACAATGAGTGAACTACTACTGTTTTTAATTAAATGAGGTGGAGAGGTGACTATGCAAATAGAGTTGGCTTCTGCTTTTATTGAGATGTTCATGTTTTGTTCATGGGTTTTTTGCATTTTTTTGGATTTTTTGGAAAATGTTACTTTAAAATATCATTTATCTAGGATGGGAACTGCGACAAGATATTATTTCACATCCATTGAAATAGTTATATTCAAAAAATTAACAAAGAACACGTTTTGGTGAACATGTGGAGCAATTGGCACCCTCCTTCACTGCCGGTAGATGTGGAAAAGTATGCAGTTCCTATAGAAAGTAGCTCTAAAGAAGTTAAATATAAGATTATCTTGTGATCAGATAATTCCACTCCTAGATATAGAAACAAGAGAATTAAAATCAGGTTTCAAACAAGTCTTTATCCAAGTGTATTCTCAGCAACATTATTCACAGTTGCCAAAAGGTGGAAACTATCGATGGATAAATGGACAAATAAATGTGGTCCACACACATACAGTGGAATGTCACTCAGCCATGAAAAAGAATTAAGCTCTTACACACAATGTGTATGAATTGAGAACATACTGCTGAATGAGACACAAAAGGCCACACAATATGTGTTCTATTGATATCAACTGACCAGTACTGTCAAATATAGACAGAAAGCAGATTGAAGTTTGTCAAGGATTGAGGGTGTGTGGCTCACAGGATTGGGTTCTTTTTTCAGGGTGATGGAATATTCTACAGTTACATAGAAGAAGTGGTTGCAAAACACTGACTGATCTACATGCCTCTGAATTGTTTAACTTTAAGATAGTTTTTTTTTTTGTTATATGAATTTTATCTTGATTTTTAAAAAGAGAAAAATTTAACCTTGGTGTGTGTGTGTGTGTGTGTTTGCACCCTCAAGTGTCTTGCCCAAGGTCAATAACTTCTCCTGGGTCCTAACCTCACTTCCACTTCCTGCTGGGTGTTGCCACCATTATCATCCCTAGGGAAAACTGAGACTCTGGTCACTCAGTAACTGCAAAATTAGTTTTTGAAGCATAGTCTGCTGCTTTCTGAGTTTCAAATTAATCCCTTTACATGAGTTGTTTCATTTAAGCATCATGCCAGCCCTGGGAATTTCCAGGCAGTCTTTGTGTCTTGAACTAGCCTCACTTAGAAATCTTCTACTTCAAAGACCTCACACAGCTCTCAATCCAGTGGCAGTCAGAATCACCAGCCACTGGAAATCAGCATTTGGCCTAATTTTTGCTCAGTGGTACATAAACTTTGGAAGTCACAGACCATACTTTTATATCCTCAAACGAAGCTTTGATACCTCTCTGAGTAAATAACACATGTACAGCATTGCCTGCAGTCATAGGAAATCCACAGAACCTCTAATTCCTGTCCTAATTCTAGAGGGGCAATGAAAACCTGAATAAGAAGCTCAATGTCAGACAAATAGTCATATTTAAGAAAGAACCATATTAACTACTAAAGAGATACTCATTTCTGCAGAAATGTTGTGAAAAACCGATGTCTATGGAACCATTTTAAAATGGAACTAAGGAGCCATAACAGAAATCACATCACTGTCTCCTTTGAGCTGGACCTAAAGTAATTGTTTTGATAGAGCAGCAAGCAAACGTAGCTTGAGAACAGATGAGAACAGATGGTTATGAAGAAGATAGAATCATTCCCTTTTTGCCCTTTGTAGGGATTCAGAAGCCAGTTATGTCTAATGAATGATTTAAAGCTGTTAACACCAAATCAACTATCTTCTTTCATCACTAACATCATCCTTTTCCCCTTCCATAAAAACCCTGACTTTATCTTCCTCTGGAGCACATTTTAGGTTTCTGCCTGGATCTATGTGCCCCAATCTGTAATTCTTTGATTCCACATGAACTCACTTTTGCCTTTTATAATTATTTCCCCAAAACTTTAGTTTGATGGGGCATGTTCCAGCACAAATAACAGTGTCACTCCAGAATTCTGGTTTTGTGACAAGTACTGACCAACCCTTCTTACTAAGTTTCAATAATCAGGAGCCAGTTTTTATCCCTATTTTCACTTAGAGTTAATGGAGACAGGGCAGGTGAAGGAAGATACCCATATGCACAGTGTGTCCGTTTAAAAATCTGTCCATAAATTCCTTTGATGCTCCTCCCTTCAAAAGGTGGCACCAAGCTCCCTTTCCCTTGAATATAGAACTGGACTTAGTAACTAGCTTTTGTTGCACTAAATAAAGCAGAAAGGTGTGAGTGTGATTTCAGAAAGCATTGAGATATTGTGGTTTATAAGAAAAACATATATTTGGACATTCAGATGACTATTTCATCCACAGTTCCTGATTCACATGTCCCAACGTCTTTGGAATTTCCCAAGTGTCGAGAGGGATAAATGTGTCTCTAGTTAAGTGAATGAAATGATGTTCAGAGCACTATAGTGTGGGGGCTGGTCACCAACAGAACCCACTTTCATGGCCTCCAGGGTTGGGGGTCTATGCGGGGCTGGAGACTGAGTTCAGTGACCAATGATTTGATCAATCATGAATATGTGATGAAGCTGCTATAAAATTCCAACAGGATGGGGCATGGGATTCAGAGTTTCTGATTTGTGGAACAGGTATTGATCTGGGAAAGTGCCATGTGCAAAGAGGACATGACCCCAGGCCCTCCCACTGTATATTGCTCTATGTCTCCTCCCCTGGCTTTTTTTGTTTGTTTGTTTGTTTGTTTTTTGAGGCTAGGTCTTGCTATTTTTGCCCGTGGAACCGCAGGCTCTTGTTGCCCGGGGTACCACGGACTCAAGCAATCCCCAGCCTCAGCTTCCCAGGTAGCTGGGATTACAGGCGCGCACCACCACACCCAGCTATTTTTTTGGAACTAGGTCTTGCTACGATCCCCAGGCGGGACTCGAACCGCGATCCCTAGCCCCGGCCACTTCATAGGCTGAAGCTTACAGGCATGAGCCACCGTGCCCGGCCTCTCCCCTGGCTTTTTCTGAGTTGTATCTTTTTAGTAAATTAGTGATCCAGCTAGCAAACTCATGGGACCTAGGAGGGGGTCGTGGAGCCTTCAGTCTACAACGAGGAAACAGCCTGGCCCCAGCCTGGCCCCAGCATCTTAAGTGGAGGGTAGTCTTAGGGTCTGAGCCTCCTTGTGGAATCTGATACTGTCTCCAGATAGACTGTGTCAGAATTGAACTGAACTGTAGCACATCCTGCTGGTGTCCTAGAGTTGCACCTTGGTGTCCAGGTGCTTCCGTACACACTCTCTTTGGAAATGGATCCTAGAACCTTTCCACAGAGTCTCTAATTCCAGTAACTTGTTCATGACTGTCTCCTTGGCTGATGTCTGATCGCACCCTCAGCAGAAACCCCAAACTTAAACCACTGACAGGCCGGGAGCAATGGCATGCGCCTTTAATTCCAGCCTAGAAAGGGAGTCCAAGGCTAGGAATCACTTGAGTCCTTGGACAACTTAGATTGCTTTGAGATCTGCCCTGGACAAAATAGCAAGACCTAGTCTCAAAAAAATAGCTGGGCGTGGTGGCATGCGCCTGTAATCTCAACTACCTGGGAGGCTGAGCCTGGGGATCGTCTGAGTCTGCGGAATCCCAGATATGATCTGGAATCTGAACTACTCAGATCTGATCCCGGATCGGGACTACCCCAGGCAACATTGAGAGACCTAGTCTCAAAAACAAAAAACAAAAACCACTGACAAAAGCTCCTAATTGTCTGCTCCAAAAAGCCGTGATGTAATAGGTATTTGCTGTTTTGTGCAGTTGTATTGTGGGGATACATTTATTCCACAGCCGTAGAGAACTAATACACCCACCAGGAAGTGGCAGATGGAATTTGAAGTTCCAGTACCAGTCGCTAATGAGAAATTAGAAACAAGTTATGATGTCCTTCACAGGAAGTTAGATAAGTTACAGCCCACCTACTGAATAAAATTCCACATGATCATTAAAATGAAGGAACTGGGTCGCTGTGAAAAGGTGCCCATGTTATTATGTGATGAAAGCAGAGATCCAATGAGAGTATACGGTATGATTCTATTTTGGTAAAAACAGATAAAAGGTTTTTTCTGCCTTATCTCTGGTCCTCCATCTCCCCCCAACCCTGGAGATCATAAAAGTGGGTTCTCTTGGTGACTATCCCCCATCCTATAGCGCTTCTGAACGTCATTTCATTCACTTAACTAGAGACACATTTATCCCTCTCAACACTTGGTGTTTTCATGTGCAGAAAAAAAGGTTCTTCATAATAATATTGTTATTCTGGGGAGGGGGCTATAGAGGAGAGGACTCCCTCTGTAGTTTGCAGTTTTAACAACTAGGTTATTTTTTTTTAATAATTTAAATTTGAAATGCACAATCAAACACCTTTGCCTTTATAAGATTTGGGGAGATGCATGTTTCTAGGAAACAGACTAACATATGCAGGAAAATTGCATGACTGCACTGTGCGCCCACACATCCAGACAGACAGGCCTCACCATTCGCGCATCTTGTGGAGATTTTGATCCAAGTTATGGTTTAGAGAGAGGCTCCGCCTAGCGTTTTGTTTGGCAATTGGGTGGGTTTGCTGGGGCTGCCAAAATGAAGTGGCATAGACTGGGTGGCATAAACAACAGAAACCAATCCTCTCATGGTTCTGGAGACTAGAAGTCCAAAATGGAGCTATGAGCAAGGTCAGTAATCCTGAGGCTTCTCCCCTTGACTCCCAGTAGGCCACTTCTTTTCTGTGCCTGCACATTGCTGGTCTTCCCAGTGTGGGCTTGAGTGACCTGCTCTTTTTATAAAGACACCAGTCAAATTACATTACAGTCCAATAAAGACCTCATTTGAACTTGACCATCATGTTAAAGCCCCTGTATCTAAATTAAGGCCACATTCTCAAGTGCTGGGACTTAGGATTTCAACATATAAACTCTGGGAAGGACATAATTCAACCAATAGCAGGGTGTGTTTTGCTCACCTGTGGTTGTTACACTATGAAGGTGACTATGGAGGCTACAGTATCCCTTCTGGGTTAATACTGGAATTCATTTATGTCCACCTTATCATGAAACAAATTTTAACTGCTGTCCCTCACACCCACTTGATGTAGGATTGCCAATGAGGAAGATACAAGGGTTTGGGGGCAAACCCAAAGGCTGCAACTATCAGGCATCCTTAGCCACAGGAGGGGATGGTGAAAGTTTTCAGAATATTGCACCGAGGCATGGATATTGTCAATGGCCTTTGACTCCAGGTCAGCTAAGAAACCAATGTCCACAGTCCCGGTAGAGAGGATAGATACTCACAGAGGAAATCGGGATAGGCTCCTAAAAGAGTAAATTAAGTGGTAAATTGGTAAATTAAGACCACTGGAGATATAATGGCAATATGGGAAAAAGGAGAAAGTGGTCATGTAGATGATTCTGTCTCCAGAATGTATCTCAATCACTTCCCCAGACCCCAGTTCCTGGCACCCCTGCTGCCACCATCTGCCAGCTCCTGCATGTCTTCCAACCTGAGTCTGTTGGGGGGAAAAAGTCATTAAGAGCTTTGAAAGCTGTCAATCTTGTCTTGATATTCCCTCCCATTAAGCTACTCAGAACTTTTTACTATTACATTTAGGTTCAAAACCAAAGTGTTTTATACTGATCAGTGAGACCCAGGGATCCCATACCTTTCTCAAGCTATTCCAGTTATAACTTCCTTTCCATTCTCCAGAAATGCCACACTACTGACTGCCCTGGGACCTTTGCACATATTTGGGAAGAAAGGAAAAGATACAATGCACCCTATAATAGGTGAGCCTGTTATGTTCTTATAATATTTCTTGTGACAAAATGGAAAGCAGACATACAGCCCTCCTATTGAATGTGTAAGTTCAAGAGTTATCACTAAGAAAAGCATTTGAACAAATGTTGGAGTTAAACTGGCATCCCTTGCAGAGAACACCATTTTTACTTGAAATGTCTGACAAACTGTGATTCAGACTTGGCTGTTAGGCAGATATTTTCTCAAAAATGAACAAAATGAGCCTGTCACTTCGAGGAAAACAACTGTCAGTTCTGTTGCCAAAGATAACATTTGCGCTTTCAAGAAAAAAAAATCATCATTTTTGGAAAACTATAAGCCTGACTATTAAAAGGCTTTTCTGATGAGATGGTGGTGATTTGAGGAATGTGACTTTCTGATATTGAATAGTGAAATGGGACAACGTCACATACTCGATGATCTAATATCAAATGACCAGTGTATGATGTTATGGAGATCTGTTCACTGTTCAAGACAGACCAGTGAGTTTTAACATAATTGAGTGTAATGTGTTGAACGAGGCCGTCATGAAGATACACCTGTGTTCTGATTCCTAGAACATGTGAATCTGACCTTATTTGGTAAAAATCTTTTGAAGATTAGGTGAAGGATCTCAAGGTGGTATCAACCTGGATTACCCAGCTGGGGCCTAAAAAGAGAAGAGGACAAGAAAAGACATAGATCATTGCCAACTAAGCATCTCCCTGAGTCCTCAGAAGCAGAAAGAGACAAGGAAGGATTTCCCCCCTGAAAAAAATGGCATGTGAAAATCCAGGCAAGAGGAGCCACGGTGTGTCCTAGGAACTCCAAATAGCTCGGTGAAGATCAATATTAGATTTAAGACCTAACACAATTAGATATAAGTTCTAAGAAATAGCAAATTAAGCCAACATAAAACTAGCTTACTTTTTTCTATAAAGTTCCAGGGAGAAAATACTTACAGCTTTGCATATCAGATGTCCTTGGCTCAAGTATTCAACTCTGTTAAATCCTGAACACAGCCACGGACAATTCATAAGGAGCATGAATGCATGCCGATAAAACTATTTCTGGACATTGAAATTTGAACTTCATCTATTTTTCACGTGTTGTGAAATGGTCTCTCTTCTAACCATTAAAAAATACACACTGCATGCCTCCATTTATCCATGGATATTTTTCCCATCTGACTGTTTCTGCAGTCACAGATTCAACCAACCATGGATATGGTTATAGGCATTCTGATATTCATTTGCTTTTTTCTTTTTTTTTGATGGCACTTGCTTTTTTATGCTCAGTATGTTTTTGACATTTGCCCCTATCACTACTGTCCACTTTCACTGCTGTGTGTTTTTGCTGCATATGAAAAGCAATTTGTTCATCCTCCTGTTGATGGGTATTTGGGTTAACTCTGATGTTTCTTCTTTTAAAATGCTTAGTAGAATATGTCTAGTTATGAATCTTCTTAGCATTTCTCAGATTTGCCATATAATATTATCAGTATCATTTAGTTTAGTCCCAGTGCTGTTTAGTCCCAATACATCGCATCCCTGTGATGTATTATTTTGTAACTGGAATTTTTCTCGACCCTCTCTAATGATTCTTCATTAGAACATTCTGGGACATTCTGGAGATGTTTTGAATCAAAGTTGGAGATGGTCAGAGAGATAGATTAGAAAAAGAACCACCCCCCACCTATTGGTCAGTCTTGGTTATAATAAGAAGCCATAGATTGTGGTTCAGATGGGTACATATAAGGAAACTGAAGTTGAGGGTGATTAGGTGATATACACAGCAGCACAGCCTATATGGGCATGAGAAGCAATCTCAGAAGGTAGCAGTGATAACCCTTACCTCCCTAGGAATGTTTGCAAACATTCCTGCCTTCCAACCGTTGTCCAGGCTGTGGTTACCAACTGGAACCCCATCCCCACATCTTCTATTTTTCCCTGTATATTTCAAGACTCCAGATAAATCTGTCTTCTCCAGGAGAACCTCCTTGATCCTCCATGATCTCTGATTCCCTTGCTCTTCCTTCCCTCTCAGGAACTTCCTTAAGCGCACTGAGTGAGCCTTTGTCTCTCTCATTCACTGGCATGCAGCACAGGGCCAGACACATTGAGTATCAGAAAATTTTTCTTAATGAAATTATCCCTACTCTGATATTATAGACTCAAATTCTACGTTCCTCTCAAATTTGTATGTTGAACTCCTAACTCTTAATTCAATAGTATTTGTAGGAACTTTGGAGGCTTAAAGTTAAATTAGATGTGATTAAGGCCCTCATAACCTCATAAAGGTGGAGATGTAGGAGTCTCTCTCTCTCTCTCTCTCTCTCTCTCTCTCTCTCATTCTTTCTCTTTCCTCTATGCCATGTGAGGATACAAGGAAAAGATAGCTATTCACAGGTCAGGAAGAGAGCCCTTTCCAGACATGGGATCTACCAATACCTTGATCTTGTGCTTCCAACCTCCAGAACTATGAAAGATAATTATCTCTTGTTGAAGGCACCCACTCTTCGATAATTTGTTAAGCCCAAATTAAAATTTCTGAGGATGGTCTACTTTTATTTAGGGAAATGGACCCTCAAGGGATGATGAGGGTATGGTGTATATGGCATGATTCAGAGTTTGGTACAACTTACTTGACTTCACCTGGCTAATTTTACTGTTCATTTCTTCTATTAATTATCACATTATTGGAGTTAGAGTTTTAAAAGTCATCTAGGTCAGGCAAACTTTTCCTACAGCTAGTTAGTCTGTATTGCAATAACTCAACTCTGCTGTTGTAGTTTGAGTGACCACAGGCAACATAGAAGCAATTGAGCATGACTATGTGACAATAAAATTTTATTTACAGACACAGATAGATGGTGGGCCAGATTTGGCCTGTGGACCAGGAGCAGAGTTAATCTACCAATTTGATTTAGCCCAACACTTCCATTTTTTTTTTATAGCAGTAGCAAAAATGTCACCATCAACATATTTTTTTCAATTAAGTTATTCAGTGTGCATTCCCCACTTTAATACAGGTGATTCAGAATACCTTTTAGATTGTCATTTGCTTCTCTTGTATTTCTTTATTTAATGACATACCATTGTTTTACCTTTTTTTTTTTTTTTTTTGAGGCTAGATCTCACTGTTGCCTGGGAAACCGCAGACTCTTGTTGCCCAGGGTACCCCAGACTCAAGTGATCCCCAGCCTCAGCCTCCCAGGTAGCTGGAATTACAAGTGTGTGCATCACCACACCCAGCTATTTTTTGAGACTAGGTCTTGTTGTGTTGCCCCAGGCAGGTCTTGAACCCACGGACTCAAGTGATTCCCAGTCTCAGTTTCCTGTCCTAGGCTTGGGATTAAAGCCACCACCGCAGCTGGCTTGTTTTACATTTTGTATAACATTTGGGCTTTATAGAGTTTCTCTCCTTAGATGTGGTTACTGTAGCTGTCCCACCATCAAGCACCCATAGTTCACCATAGACCCTGGTGCTCTCCATCCTACTGCCATTCTCCCTCCCCACTCACTCCCTCTTCTCCTCCCTTCCTGGATGTCTCAGATCTGTGGTCATTTTTCAAAGATTGGTTTTATAGTTTGTCTTTTATCCTTAGTTTGATTTCTCTATATTTCATAAATGACACAAGTGTTTATCTTTCTTTTTCTGGTTTATTTCACTTAACATAATCCCTTCCAGTTCCATCCATGTCACTACAAATGGTATGAGTTCATTTTTTGATCATTTCTTGATTCACTTATGTGGTTTTAGGCATTTAGTTTGTTTTCATATCTTGGCTATTGTAAATAGCACTAAAATAAACATAGGCATGCAGAGTTCCTTTCAAATTAGTGTTTTTGTGTTCTTTTGGTAGATTCCTAGGAATGGAATTCCTGGGTCACACTGAAGATCCATTTTTAGTGTTTTGAGGAAACTCCACATAGCTTTCCAGAGAGGCGGATCAGTTTACATCTCACCAACAGTGTGAGAGGGTAGCCACCCACTGCTAAAGCACCCATATATATTTCTTTTTTCTTGTTGTTTCTGAATTTTTTTTAAATATGGGCCATTCTTACAGCTGTGAGGTGGTATTTCACTGTGATTTTGATTTGCATTTCCCCAGTGGTAAGTGCTGATGAACATTTTATCATGTGCCTCTTGGTCATCTGTATGTCTTCTTTAGATAAGTGTATCTTTAGCTCTTCTATCCCCCGCCCCCTTTTTTTAAGAGACTAGGTCTGGCTATGTTCCCAGGGGTAGTCCTAAACCTGCGGACTCAAGTGATTCCTAGCCTCAGCCTCCCAGGTAGCTGGGATTTGCCCATTTTTTGATTAGGTTGTATTCTTGTTGAGTTACATGTGTTCCCTGTAGGTCTTTGATATCAGTCCCTTGTCAGATGTATGGTGTGCAAATATTTTCTCCCATTCTGTGGGATATCTTTTCATTTTGATTACTGTTTCTGTCATTGTACAGAAACTTCTCAATTTGATGTAGTACCTGTTGTTTTCTCCTTTTTTTTCCCTTGATGCTGGGGATAAATCTGCAAAGATATGTTTGAAGTTTATATCATGAAGTTTTTTCCCTATGTTTTCTTCTTTTATAGCTTTCTCTTGCTTCATAGCTGTAGCTAGGGCTGCTAATACTATGTTGAATAGTAGTTGTGAGAGTGGATGTCCTTGTCTTATACCAGATCTTAGTGAAAAGTCTTTCAGTTTTTCACTATTGAGAATACTAGTGTGAAAGTGTCATACATGGCTTGTATTATGTTAAGATATGTTCCGTTTATCTTCAGTTTTTCAAGGATTTTCATCATAAATAGATGCTGAGTCTTATCAAATGCTTTTTCAGCATCTACTGATATGATCATATGGTTTTTACTTTCCTTTGTGTTGATGTGGTGAATTACATAGACTGATTTTCGGATATTGTACCAATCCTTGTGTTCTTGGTATAAATTCCACTTGGTCATGATGTATATTCCTTTTAATGCATTCTTGGATTTGTTTGCTAATATTTTATTTAGGATTTTTGCATCTGTGTTCATTAGGGAGATTGGTCTGTAGTTTTCTTTTTTGTGTTGTCTTTGTTTGGTTTTGGCACTAGTGTAATGTTGGCCACAAAAATGTGCTTAGAGTACTTCCTCTTTCTCAATTTTTTGGAAGAGTTTGAGCAGAATAGAAATTAGAGAATTTTGGAGAGTTTGGTAGAACTTGTGTGTGAGGCCAAGTGGTCCTGGACCTTTTTGGTGGAGGGAAGAGTCTTGATTACTGTTTTAATTTCTTGTTTGTGATTGGTTTGCTCAGGTTTTCTATTTCTTCCATATTCAGTCTTGGATGATTGTATAATTCTAGGTATCTTTCCATCTCATCTAGGTTGTTGAATTTGTTTACACATAATCTCTTGTTAGCTTCTGGATTTCTACCATTTTATTTTTTTTATGTCTGTTTTATTTTTTTAATTAATTAATTTTTTTTTTGAGACTAGGTCTCACTATTTTTGCCCATGGAACCACAGGTTCATGTTGCCCAGGGTACCACAGATTCAAGCAATCCCCAGCCTCAGCTTCCCAGGTAGCTGGGATTACAGGCGTGCGCCTCCACGCCCAGCTGTTTTTTTGGAACCAGGTCTCACTACGGGCCCCAGGCGGGACTCGAACCGCAATCCCTAGCCCTGGCCGCTTCATAGGCTGAAGCTTACAGGCACAAGCCACCGTGCCCGGCCCCCATATCTGTTTTAACTTCTACTCTTTCATTTCTGATTTTACATATTTGAATTTTCTCCCTGTTTCTTTTGGAATTTCTTTGTTTTTTTATTCCCTCAATCAAATGACCCAGACCCATACCCCCATCTTTCTCCCTTCCATTTTTTTAGTGAATCTAGCGCCAGCATTTTCACTTAAAGGGTGAAAATGGAGTCCCACTGCGAGTTAGGAGCAAAACCACAACTAACTGTTGGGCCTGCCAACATCCTGTCTTTGTGCTTTCACTTTGACCTTCAACTGGCTTCTACCTACCAATTAGGTGCTTGTTTCTCCATAATTGGCTGGAATTTTCACCAGATGCCTCCAGGTAGGTATAAGCAGAGGGCATAAGGTAAAGGTAGTTATCACCACCCACAGTTGTGGTAACTGTTGGATGGTGGCCTAGGAACAAGGTAAATGGGGAGGAAGCTTACCTTTCTCAGTACCTGCTCAGCCTCAGAGAAGGAGAAAGCATGGACTTTAGAATGAGATGGTTTGGATTTTAATTCTTCTCCACCACTAACTTTGTGTGACAGATGTTCATTCCCCCCGCCCCCAAAATGAAGGTAATAATCCACCACACAGATACAGTGTAAAATGCATACATATATGCCTGTCATGTTTTGAGCACTAAATAGAAATTTCTAGGTGCAACAGTGGCCCAGAACTGCTCCTTTTAAGGGAGCCCGGGTTGATGCTCAGGGCCTGGTACTCCGGTTGTTATATAATCCCTACCCTTTCAGTGAGGATGCCTGGGAGTTGCTTTTAACAAACAGAATACAGCAAATATGATAAAATTATCATCTGATCCAGAAAATCCACTTCTTGGTATATAATCCAAAAGATTGGAAAGCAGGGCCTTAGAGAGTTACTCGTACAATCATATTTATAGCAGCATTATTCACAGCAGCCAAAGGTGGGAGCAATCCAGTGCCCATGGATAGAGGAATGAATGAGAAAAATGTGGTCCATCCACATAATGGAATATTATTCAACCTTAAGAAGGAAGGAATTTCTGACACAGACTACAACTTGAATGAACTTGAGGACATTATGCTAGGTGAAATAAGGCAGTCACTGTGTGATACCACTTCTATTAGGTACATAGAAAGAGAAAGAGGGTGGGTGCCAGGGGCTGGGGAGGGTACAGGGAGTGACTGTTTCATGAGGATGGAGTTTCAGTTTAGGAAGGCGAGGAAGCTGTGAGAGATGGTGGTGATGTTTGCACAATCATGTGAATTGTATTACCACCATGAAATGTGCATGTAAAGATGGCTAAGATGGTAAATTCTAGGTTGTGTATTTTATAATATTGGTGATAATAACAACAATAATAATAATTAATAATAATACAGCCTTTCTCTGAAGTCGAGTTCAATGAAGCTACTGAGCAGGACTCCTGCGACTGAGCCAGGCTGACCTGCAGTCCCCACACCTGCGTGCACAGTGGGTCAGGCGGCTCAGTCAACCACCCCAGGCACCAGCCAGTGACTTGTCCACCCCTTTCCCAAAATAGGTTGGGAGGCTATTTTGGTGCTATCCGTCCTCTCCTAAAACAAGATCTCAGGACACGGCTGCTGAAGTCCTGCTGCCGAGAGACAGCATGAACCCAGGAGAGCGCCTGGTGATCTCACAGAGCTATCTGTTGTAATCCAAACCTGCCCTTGTACCTGTGCCAAGGGCCTCCCACTGGCAGATAGATAAATAGAAAAAGAGAGACACAGAGACAGAGAGACAGAGAGAGAGAGAGAGAGTTGAGGACAGTGGTCCTAAGACGAGACCGAGGTTAGAGAAGAGAAGCGACTTCCTTAAAGACAAGCACCTCATTCTTGAAAAGCCAGAATGTGAACCTGTAGGAGAAGCTTTAGCATCCAATCTGTTTTCCCTTTCTACTGACATTAAGGTAGACCTCTCAGTTTATAGTTCTGAGAGTTTTGATGAATATGGTGTGGATTCCCCCACAATCAAGTTATAGAATGGTTCTGTGACCCCTGCTTGCCCTTTGAAGATGACTTCTCCTTTCATCCCAAGCTCCTGGCAATCACTGATCTGTGTTAGGTCCCTAACAGTCACACATCACCTGAGACAGTCTTTGTGAGAACTGTGTCACTGGAATCGGGCGTGATGCGAACTCAGAGTGTAATTGCAGAGACCTGGGAGGTGCAGCCTGCTGCTCACTCAGCCTGCCGCCCGGTCCATGTGAGGTCATCTGTGTGGTTGCTCCTGACCAGAACACACTTAGTGACACCCGATGGGGATTCTGCCTTTGCTAAAACACCCTAAAACAAGAGCACCCAGCTGATGGCCATCTGTGATGTTTTGAATTTTGGATGATAGAAACAGGTGCTGCAAACTGTCTTGTGTGAACTGGAGTGTATTTCACTCAGGAATGGGAATTGATGCAGGATAGAATAAGTGATGTTTAATTTTATATGAAACTGCCCAACTATTTCCAGCAACAGCGAGCGGTTATTCTCATTGCTCAGAATTCTTACCAATACCTGGCATTGTTAGCTATTTTTACTTCATCCATTCTCAACAATATAGTAGTCTCACCTCCTCAGGAGGTATGTCGCAAGAACCTTCAGTAGGTGCCTAAAACTGAGGACACTACTGAGTTCTCTATCATCACACTTTGTTAACAGTCTTTCAGTCAACAACCCATCGCATATAAGACAGCAGTCCCACCAGGCAGCACTTCTTCTCTGAGGTGTGTGGTAAGGCTGCACCATCGAGGTTTGGGTAATGACACTATGACCTTCACACAAGTGAGCTTTTAAACACATCACAATGGATTAGAAAAGCCATATGAGAAAGTATGACAAAATCACCAACCCACTCATGCATTTCTCCCTGTCATTAAAAGATGTATGCCTGAATATACTGAGATTTTTTTTCTAGACATACATATCTATGATAAGACTCAATTTATAAATTAGGTATAGTTGAAGATAAATGACAATAGTTTATAACAAAACAAAATTATACTGTAATATAGCCAAATCAAGGTAACTAAATCAAGGGAAATGAAATCCTGGATAAGGGGAACTATTGTATGAGTTTGTAGGTTGTTATAACAAAACACTGGATGGCTTTAAACAACAGAAATTTACTTTCTCACTGTTCTGGAGATTGGTCAGGGCCTAGGCAGCTGACACTGCTCTCATTTCCTTTAAGCTGGCTATCTTCTCCCTGGATCTCACATGGTCTTCCTTTCTCCTGTGTCCTAAACTCCTCTTCCTACAAGGACACCAACTATATAGGATTAGAGCCCCCTCCCCCAAAGATCTCATTTAATTTAAATTAATTAAATGTAAATTAATTAAAAAAACTTAAAGAACTATCTCTAAATATAGTTAATAATCAACAGTAGAGTTTTAAGCCTTCAACACATGAATTTGGGGAAGCACATTAGCCAATAACAGATATGCAGTGGCTTTTTGTTGTGACTTTAATGTGTATTCATGTGATTACTTGACATCCCTATATTTTCTTTGGTAAAGTGTCTGTTCAAACCCCTTGGCAATTTTTCAGGTTTTTTTTTTTTTTTATTAAAATTTTTGCAATCTTAGTGAGGTACAGTCAACATATGATGAAGTACACATATTTAAAGCATACAATTTGATTATTTGAGCCATGTACATGGACCTGTGAAACCTCACTGCGTTCAGGGTAGTGAAGAGATCCATCAACTCAAGTCTTCTTGTGCATCTTTTTAAAAAGTTATTGAAGTAACTTTAGTTTACAATTATGTTGCTGTCAGTCTTGCGCAGTTTGTCACCCCTCATGCCTCTCTCTACAGCTCCTTCTCCGCAGCCCCTGCTGACTTTCTTTCCCTATAATTTCCCTGATGGAGAATTTCATATAAATGGAATCAGACAGTAGCCATACTTTTTCATATGGCTTTTCTAATCCATTGTGATATGTTTAAAGCTCACTCATGTTGTCGGTGCCTTTCATTGCTGAGCATTATCTAGTTGGATGAAAGTTCTTTATCCATGACATTTTGACAGACATTTGTTTGTTGCTTCTAGTGTAGGGTTATTGCAAACCAAGGTGCTGTGAACGATTGTGTACTTGTCATCATGAAGCACATTGCATTTCTCTTGGGCAAATCCTAGGAGTAAGGTGACAGGGTCAGATAAGTACATTTTATTTTTTTTAAGACACTGCCACCGTCTTCCAAAGAGATTGCACCATTTTACATTCTTGCCCATGATGTATGAGAGTTCTTGTTGTTCCATGTTCTTGTCATCATGTAGGATGGTCAGTCTTTGACATTTTAGCATCCTATTATGCAGTATGTCCACACTTGCTGCCGTCCTTAGTAGATTCTTGGAAATAGTAACTTTAAGCAAAATAATATGTAATGATAAAACTAGGTCATCAAATAATGTTTTGTTCAAGGATGACAGGAATTGTTTTTCTTTTCAATGTTAGCATGAGATATTGAATAAGATGACATAGAGGATTTGCTGTGTGCCATCTGTATATTCTACATGGTAAAGTGCCCGTTTGAATCCTTGGTTTATTTTGAAATTAAATGGCTTTTCTTATTGAGTTTTGAGAATTCTTTTTATTTCTAGATATAATTCCTTTATCCGGTTCACAACTTTCAAGGATTTTCTCCTATTCTGTTTCATGACTCATTTTCTTCACAGGGTCTTGCACAGACCCTTACCTGCAAATCCAACCACCCATTAATCTTCCTGCCTCTCTTTGTAGGGCAGAGGTAAACAGACTTGGAGAAGGGCGCAGGGTCATGGCCTGTTGGTGATACAGAGAGGATTCAAAGCCAGGTCCCATAACCCCACAGCCCTCACTCACTACCGCTATCTCCCACTGTCATAAACGGGCTGCACAAACTTCATGACCCTGGAAACTCCCAAAGTCTCTAAGGACACAGACCACTTTATGCACTGAGGTGAAAAGAACAAGAACAAATAAGATGAACCGTGAGGGTGTTTTCACAACATTTATTTGTTGATTCTTAACACGGAGTCTTGCTGGACATGCAGAAGGCGAGATCCAGGGGCCTTATAGCCTCAGGACTCACCCAGCTCCCAATCAAGGCACTTTCAAAAAGCTGGGGAACAACTTGGACGCCACCAACCCCATGCCGATCTAGGCGCAGTTGCTGACAGATATTCCAAGCACCCATGTGCAGAGGGGCAGCCAAAGGCTACCTGGTCTGGGACCAAACCCCACCTGAGACAGGCCATGGCTACACATCCACCCCTCCCCCAGCACCCATTGATGCCAGTCATCCCAGTGGTCTACGCTTCAAGGAAGGGGCCGGGAAGGGCCCTCAGCTATTATCTCCATCATTCACCCTAAAGCAAGTTCATGGCCCAACCAGCAGCAGCGCAAGGCTTGGCACAGAGGGAGGCACCAATATTTAATGAATGAGCAGTGATATGGACACCAGCTCAAGGGGTGCTTCTGGGGTCTGTACGGGAGCACTCAGAGCTTCCGCAGAGATGGACCTTGGGATCCCTCGCTGGCTGGCTGGCTGCATTTTTTTTTGCTTCATGGGTGACCTGAAGCAAGGATTGGAACATGCCTTCTTCAACCTCCAAGCTCTCAAGACTGACCTATGCAAGTCTATTAAAAGCCTCCTTTGAGGGTCTCTGATCCATAAGCACAAGTGATCTAAATGCAAAGCTGATCTCAAGCACAGGGAATATCCTGAAGGGCTCTGACGAAAACAGCGGTGCAGTGCTTACAAGCGTGTAAGGCTTGTTGACATCCAGCCCTTCCATGAGGGGGAGGCCAGGAGGGAGGTCTCCACTGTACAGATGGGGAACATGAGGTTAAGAAGAAACAACTTATCCAGTACCCTCATGAGGAGAGGGCACCTTCTGGGTCTGAGAGGAGGAAGGTCTAGCCCTCAAAGAACTTGGACAGGAAGAGAAATCCCAGCAGCTGCCTCAGAGCAGACACTCAGGAAATGTTCATCAAATGAACGAGTCTCAGCATGGCTTGAAATTCTTTTGGGATCAAGGCGTAAATTTAAAGAATAACGGAACCAAGAACTCCAACGTTGGTTGGAAACACTGTTGTGATTGTCTGCCCCCAGCCCAAACAAAAAACCTGAGTCTAATGGGGGCGAGAGGGTCCCCTATTCCTAAATACCTTTACACTCATACTTCACTGACCCCCCCCACATCAGCCCTTGGTATATGGGTGATCCTAGTATGCAGATGGGGAAGTTGAAGCCTGGGGAGCTAGGTCCAGGATGCATTCCCCCCATCCTGGTTCTGAGGTTCCTAGGTCCAGGGCAGCCCATGGGTCCCCATGGGCTCCCCTCTAATCTGCTTTCTTGGTCTTCTTCTTCCTGGAACCCTCGCCCAGCTCCTCCTTAGACTTGGCAGGTAGGGCTGAGTGCTGGGAGCTAGGCCCGCCGCCACCATGGAAGCCGCTGTGAGATGTTCCATGGTTGTCATGGTGATGGTCAGCTCCCCAAGCTGTCCCAAACAGCACAGGGCAGATGTAGCCCTCCAGAACATCAAAAGGGGAGCTGTGAGAGTGAGTGGCTGTCAGGAACACCTGAGATAATGCACAAGAGGACAGGAGGGTAAGGGGACAGGGACACAGAGAGAGCAAGAGAGGGACCAAGCAAAGTGGGGAGGGGAGAAAAAGAAGGTTAACTAGTCAGAGGCAGCCCACACTCAGCCCTTAGCAAAGCCCTCTGACTGCATGCACCCATATGAGGGAGGCCAACTCTCTGGGTTACCCACGATACAGGGCTTTTGGTGCCAAAATTCAGACACTGCTGGGTATAGAAAGGAACTGTGCTTGGGTTGGGAGGGCTCACTCCCAGGGCCATGCCAACAGCAGAGTTCTCCAACTGCACAGGAACAGAGGAAAGGGTGCCCCTGAAGACACCCTCCTGAGTGCAATGAGACAAACTCAAGCCACACTCTCCCTGGTCCAAAGTCCCTAGAGTCCCAAGTGTGCCGTCGCTGTGTCTCTTTGCTCTGCATGCTCATGCTCTGCCTGAGGTCTTGATTCCCCAGAATACTGTACATTCCTGCCCCCTCTCTGTCTTTGCACAGGACCTTCTTCCTGGAAGACCCAATCCCACCTGCTAGACACATTCTTTTTACCCTCCTCCAGTGCATGGGTCTGTGGCAAGCTCTCTATCCCCTCCTCCAACAGACTGCCCTCTCCTGAACAGGATGTGAATGCAACTCCCTGCTCCCCAGCCCAGGAAGCAGAGACCAGCTTTGGTCAGGACATGAAGGCTTACCTTGCAGGACACCATGAACATGGTGAAGATGAAGATGAGGCTGGCCTTGGATACGGGGAGCCAGCGGGTCTGCTGGAGAGTGAAGAGTATGGCGCCGTACAAGCTAGCCTTGGTGGGGCTGGAGGGGACAGTTGTGGTCACCTTGACAGACCTCTTTATCTCTGCCCCAGACCCCTTCTCTACCAATTCCTGCTTAGCCCAAGTTCCCATCCTAGCTCCTCTTGAAGGTGAAATGGGAAAATGCTCGCTCGCTTGGCATGGTAGGGAGGGAGCAGGGTCTCCCCATGAGGGAAAGGGCTAACCTGGCTCAGAGAGATCTAACCCTTGTCACTGGTTCTTGGGAGGTGACCTCTTAGCCTAACTGATGTCCTGCCTCACAGGAGCGTCTTTGTTTACCTGGGGGCTTTAAATCACATCAGGCAGTAATGATATGATTTAGAATAGGGCTCTGCGACCAAGAGATAGCAACTAAAATTCTGGAGGAGGTGTAAAAGTGGTCAACCACACCAGTAGTTAGTTCTGTCCATGTGACCAAGTCCCAGTAAAAACCCTGGCCACCAGGAGAGTTTGAATGGTGGGCATTATTCAATGCATACTATTACACAGAGATATTAGAAAACACAGGGGCTGTCCATGTGGCTGCACTGGAAGGGACATCTGGGAGCTCACATCTGGTATCTCCTGGACCCCACCTTATACACCTTTTACTTGCTTTTTCCTGTAATAAACTACAATTGTTAATACAACAGCTTTGCCAAGTTCAGTGAGTTCTTCTAGCAAATCACTGAACCTTGAAGGTAGTCTTAGAGACAGACTCCTAAATAGTGTGTGTGAGTGTGCATGTGTGGGGGGTGTCACAGAAAAACAGTTTTTCTTCGCTTTCCTTTCCTTCCTTGCAGAACAGGGTTCCAATATTTTAACTTGTTGCAAAAGATAGACCCATGAGTTCTATTCCCAATGCCCATTGCTCACTGACTATATTTAGCCATGATAATTCTACCCGATATTTCCAAAGCACTTGCAGGGTCCAGGGCCAGAGGATGTATGTGTGACTCCATGGAACACTTAACCTTCGGCTAATGAAGTGGAAATGGATCTGGGAGGGGACCTGCCTACATAGTAGAGGAATGCAGCTATCTGGGACCCCATTTCCCTGTTGGCAAACTGCTGAAGGTTGGAAGGAAACAAGGTAACACTGAGTTTCCAAAGCTTGAAACTGGAGCAAATTTTTATTCGCATGAGTAAGGATTTGTTCATACTTTAGTGATTCTAGTTTTACTTACTGTAGATTGGCAGAAAATTAGGTTAAATGCAGCATGAAGCCATACCCACAGCGCTCCCCTAAGCCCCAGTCACAATCTCAGCCCAAGTTCTGTGCCCCTCACTCATATCACATCCTCGGTACCCAGACCCTGCAGAAACAAGCAGAATCATTGCTCTTTTCTGAGATGGCAGTTGGCAGAGGTGCTGGCCTCTGTCCAGAGGCTCCTTCTTTGTTGGAAAACTCCTACTCACCTTTCAAAACCCAAATCAAATGTCTCATCTCCCTCTGGCTTTGCTTGTCCCCTCCCTCCATGCAAAGCCTTGGCTCCCCCTCTGCAGTTCTCCAGCTAAGATCTCTGGAAGCTTCTGGAAGGCAGAATCAGAGGCTGAGGCCTCCAAATATCAGGAGAATCCAACCCAGGGTCAGGCCCAGGGAGCACCTGTACATGCAGGAGGGATGGCGGGAAGGGTGAGATACTCACAAGGACATGTGCAGGATCTCATTGACCTCTGGCTTCCACACCCCTCGGAGCAGCTGCTCAAAGTTGGACATGAGGGCAACACCAGAGCCTATGGGACAGGGTGCTTCTAAGCAAGCCAGCCACTCCTAGTGTCCCACCATTCTTGGCTGAATTCCCAATGAAGCAGCCTCTCTACTCTTGGAGTTTTCCACTGAGGGACACCTGAATCTGTGGTGAGTGACTATCAGTTATAGGTGGGGAAACTAGCTAAAAGTGGGGAATCACACAGCACATTTGGAGCAAAATCAGCATGAAGGAATTGAGGTTGGAATTCAACTGCAAGGCCTATCTTGAACAAACTTGGATTTTGTCTGCCCCAGTGCCCCCAACCTATCACCTTGAGCTAAGTATGAAGCTTCTAGAGTACCCACCCTGATCTAGCCTCTGAGCTCTCAGAAGAGCCATTTGCCCTCTAGGAAACATGCTGTACCCTGGGACTTGCTACATGCACAAGGGAATTTGCTCTGTAGGTAGGTTTCCTAGAGGGAGAATAAGAAGGAGACCCTTATGGAGATACAGGGTTAAGTATCTAGAAAAATCTTCACATCTACTCCAAATAAACAGGCTAAAGAGGCTTGGGCACCCACTCTTGGAGCAAAGAGGGTGCGTGATATGACCCCTGGATCAGAGGTTTGCATCGAGAGCAACTTTTGTTCCTCAAAGAGGCATTTGGTGATACCTGGAGACATGTTTCAGCTGTCACATCTGGCAAGGAAATGTGCTACTAGTGGGCTGGGCCAAGTATGCTGCCTGACTCCTACAATTCACAGTACAGTCTCTACTATCCACCCACAATGCCAACTGTCCTGAGGACAACTATGGCTCGTGGAGGGTAAGTCTATGCCTTTTTGACATTTGGGGGGCCATCCACTTTGGTGGAAAGGACATGGGAATGGGGAATCCAGTGGTTTTGCTCAGGCTGTTTTCCCTGCCTTGCTGGTACGCCATGGTCTGGTTTATATCTATAATTGTTCTGTAACTCTCTGCTTTCTCCTTAATTTCTGTCTTTGCCTGATGCATTTTGGTGCTCTGTCTTGGAGCACATATGTAAATGTAATTGTTTTATCTTCCCAGTGAAGGTAAAAAGTAAAAATGCCTCTTTATTTTTTTAACTCTTGTTTTAAAGTTCATCATGATCTGCCTTATAGCACAGATGAAGGAGGGAGGAAAGGAGGCCCTTGAAGTAATGACAAGGGACCTGCAGTGAGAACAGCTGGCCTCCCTTAAGTGCATGACCTTAAACAAGTGAGTTTATTTCCCTTGTCGGGTACAGGTGATGGTGCTAGACTTTCTCCTAGAGGACAGTCCTAAGGATCAAAAGAGATACGATATACCAAGGTCTCAATGCAAACCTCCCCTGAGCTAGGGGACCTAGAAGTGTAGGAACCTAGAGAGGAAACCAGACAACTTCATTTTCACACCCCTCAATGATACCCTGCCCTTCCTTCCACTATGAAGGGAGGCAATAACTTCAACAGGATTTGCATGACTGTGACTTTATCATGAACAAAATCCCTGGATTTTTTTTTTGAGATTAGGTCTCACTATGTTGCCCGGGGTAGTTCCAAACCTATGAACTCAAGTGATCCCAAGCCTCAGCCTCCCAGGTAGCTGGGATTACAGGTGTGTGCCACCATGCCCCACTATTTTTTTAGAGCCTAGGTCTCGCTATATTGCCTGGGGTAGTCTCGAACCCGCAGGCTCAAGTGATCCCTGGCCTCAGCCTCCCAGTACTTGGATTATAGGTGCGCACCACTGTGCCCGGCTTCTCTTTTTTGAGTTCATCATCACCTAAGAAACTTGAGAGTTCTAGGAGTTAGTGAAAGGTTTGCTATTCAGTGCATTAGCAGAGATGCAGGAAATAACACTATCCTATTTGAAAAAAAAATTCTTGATAACATTTAAAAATAGTCACACCTCAGATATATTGCAGTTCCTGACCATTGCAATAAAGTAAATGTTGCAATGCAGCATATCACATGAATCTTTTCTAGTACATATAAGTTATGTTCATACTAGATAGGAGTCTATTAGGTCTAAATACTGGTATATTAGTTTAAAAATATCTCTTTGCTAAAAATTGGTAATTATCCTCTGAACCTGCTCTGAGTGTATTCTTTTTTTCCAGAGACTAGATCTCACTATGTTGTCCGGGGTAGTCCCAAACCCATGGACTCAAGCAATTGGTAGCCTCAGCCTCCCAAAGCTAGGATTAAAGGTGTGTGCCACTGTGCTCAGCTTCTCTGAGTGTATTCTTTTACTGATGAAGGGTCTTGTTAAAAAAACAGCATCTGTGAAGCACAACAAAGCAGTAAAATGAGGTCCACCTATTATGGGCTTTCTCTCTATTATCCTCTGTTTTTTATTTTAGGAGCTTAAAAATTCAATGACTTTACTGCCTGATAAAAAGGACCATGGACCACAACATTTAAGGACCCTATAGTTATAGGGGTATGAGCTCCATCTCTGGAGTCATTCTGGTGTCACACTGGCAGAGCTACAGGCACCTAACCACCTACAGTATATAGAATGACTCCCCCAAAGAGTGGGCCACAAATGTCACCAAAGCCTTGGTTAAGAAACACTGCCCTTGAGACATAAGTTATCATTGTTTCAACATTATCCTATTTGCCTTTGAAAGTGAAATTTCTGAGAGATCCTTCCCACTTACCCTAATGAGTAGACTGTACTTCCCTAATGGGAAGACCTAAAGGTCTGGGTTAATGGGAAGGCTGGGCTCCCACAGCAGACTCCTGATATCCCTTCACTTACAGCAATGGCTGTATCAACCAGCATGCCCAATGTACACCCCTGTACAGGGACTCTCCACTGGGGTGATTTCCCATGTTGTCAGGGGCCTGTTTACCTTTGACCCAGCCAGTGGCAATCATGACAAACCACCCATGGTGATAATGGTGATGTGCGTGATGGATGCCCACTGCAATCTTGCGGACTCTCACCACCTCCTTCATGGCCACGAAGATGAGTTTCACGGGCAGAAAGCAGACACACTTGTAAAAGAGGTCCAGGGGACAGAAGAAAATCAAGTACCTTTGGAGAGAGTATGCCAAGCATCAGAGACACTGGGGGTGGGGGCAGGAAGAGGTGGCATTGTGCCTAGATCCTTCCACCCCCCAAGATATTAGGTTCACAAGAGAGCTGGGCATGGACAGTGGGGAGTTCAGAGTGACTGGAGGCTGTGCTGGCAAATTCTAGCTCCTCCAACTTCTCAGTTCTCTGAAGACCAGGTCACCCCTCTTCTCCATGCCCTGTCTACCAGAGATGCTTACCAGACAGCGGAGGCCAACAGGACGCTGGAGTTGTTGCTGAAGTAGTCAATCAGGGGCTCTCCCAAGAGTAAGTCAGCCAGGATATAACTCCCAAAGCAGTGCAGCATGGCACACAGCCAAGATGCCATGGGGTGGCGCCGGGATAGCTCCACAGCTCCTAGGAGGCAAAGCCACATCCCCCACTGTCACCACGGTGCCAGAGCATGCTTCATACCCATGCCTTCTTGGCAGCCCATCCTAATTCGACTGCCTTGACAGAGCACCTGCCCAATGCCTTACAGCTCACCATTTCAGATGAAGTACCAAATCTTAGAGAGGTCATACTCCTGCCTGAGGTCACACAGAGGAAAGGCAGGACTGAATGAGAGTTCTTTCTGCTGTGCTCAGAGAAGTGACAGTGATGGCAATGCCAATTCATTTGGCAATAAGCATTCTTTAGCCTTGGACATAAAGTCTAGCATTTATAGGAAGAACTCAGTGATTCTCATTGATAACCACAGCTGAGTGACCTCTTTTGTTATCCTCACAAGCATATAGAGACGTAGAGAGATGGTCACATGCAACTGGGAACTTCTGAAGCTACTGCATGGCACCTTCTGCTGAGAATGATGCCAGGCACCAGTACTCCTGCTCTCTTCCCCTCCCTCCTTTCTTAAAAAATCTTTTATTGTGGTAAAAAAATATATAAAATGTGTCATTTTAAGTACACAGTTCAATTCATTAAGCACATTTGCATTATCATACAATCATCATTGCCTTCCATCTCCATCTTGCAAAACTGAACCTCTGCCCTTTTTCAACATTCCCCCTCTGCCAGCGTCTGGCACCTACCTTCCTGCTTTCTGTTTCTATGGATTTTTGTTCTTCAGGGACCTCATAACAGGTGGATCAAACATTGTCTTTTCGTATCTGGCATATCTCGTTCAGCATCATATCCTCCACATTCATCCATGTTGAAGCCTATGTCAGTATTTCCTTCCTTTTAAAGTTTGAATAATATTCTACCATATGGAGAAACAATAATTTGTTTATCTACTTACATATCAATGATCAATGGATTATTTGGACTATTTCTACTTTTTGTCTACTGTGATCAACATTAAGAACACAAGTGTACAAATATCTGATCAGGTTCCTGTTTTCATTATTTTGGATATATACTCAGAAGTGGAATTAATTTCTAGGTCAAAGGATGATACTATGTTTAATTTTTGGGGGAACCTCCATACTATTTTCCATAGCAACTACATCAATTTTATATTCTACCAGGAATGCACAAAGATTCCAATTTCTCTTCAATCTCAACAGCAGTTGCCGGACACGGTGGCTGGTACCTGTAAGCTTCAGCCTATGAAGTGGCTGGGGCTAGAGATTGCGCGCGGTTCAAGTCCTGCCTGGGGTCTGTAGCAAGACCTAGTCCCAAAATATAGCTAGGCATGGTGGCACGCGCCTGTACCAGCTATCTGGGAAGCTGAGGCTGGGGATTGCTTGAGTGTGGTACCCCAGGCAACAAGAGCCTGCAGTTCCACGGACAAAAATAGTGAGACCTAGTCTCAAAAAAAAAAAAAAAAAATCCTCAACAGCAGTTAACATCTTTTTTTAAGTAAGAGCCATGCCGATGAGTGTAAGGCAATATGTCATGGTTTTTGACTTACATCCTGCTAATGACTAGCAACTTGAATACCTTCTCATGAGCTCATCAGCCATTTATGTATCTTCTATGGAGTGACATCTATTCAATGTCTTTGCCCTTTAAAAAAAAAGCATATTTTTGGTGTTGCATTGTGCTCCTTTACTTGGACAGACATTAGTTGTTTGCTGGAAAAAGAGATTTGCATGGCCCCAGATGGAACTTGGAGGATGTGCTGAAGAACTTCAGCCCTGTCTGACCATGGGGAAGGATGTCATTGTGGCAGAGAGGAGTCACCAGGTGTCGGTATCAAGAGGGAAAGCATGGAGTATGCACATGTGTGTGGAGGTGTGTGTACATGCAGAAGAAATGAAAAAGCAAAGACAGATAAGGAAATCTTCAAAGGTAGAATTCTGTGAAAAAAGCAAGGAAGGAGACAGGGAATTCCAAGCTGGTGGCAAGGAAGAATAAAGATGCAAAAGCAGAATCATCCAGCATAAACACCACCTTCTCCAGGAAGACTTCTTTGCTCTGCTGAGTTAGTCTCATTATCCTGTGAACTCCACCCTAAAATTTGTTTTGGTATTTTATTCAATGTTTAACACTGGCTAACAGAAAGCAGATTAGAGACTGCTTAGAGCTGAGAGAATGGAAGAGATTGGAATGTGAATAGCTTATGGCTGAAGGCTTCTTCTGGAGATATTAGCACAATTTTGTAAAGAAACTAAAAACCAGTGAATGGTAGGTATACTTAAAAAGGGTAAATCAAATGGTATGTGAATTATACCTTGACAAAGTTGTTAAAAAATAAAAGGACAACAAAGACAAATAACCAATTTCACAGTTTCTGTGACAGAGGAGACACTCATAAATTATACCAAACTATAAACCAAGGGAACAAAATATGAAAGAATGGCCATATTTGGTGAATAGGAACAGAGAGCCCACATTCCAAGATGATGCTAGGTGCATTGGTCTCCAACTTAGCACCATCTGGGAACTTTACAAATGCCTGGCATCCGTACCATATCCCAAAGTCGTTCATCTGGTAGGTCTGGGGCATGATTGGACTTGTGGGTGCCACTGAGTGCATTCCTATGTGCAACAAAGTTGAATACTAGTAGACATAAAGGACTGAGACAGCTGGTGTCCTAATGTTCCACAACCCTGATAACCAAGGTCTTCTATCTATGGCTAGGAAGATATGCTCCCAAGAGCAATTGTTTGCAGTGTTCCTAGGAACCCTGAGAGTTTGCAGGGGGAAAAGAAGAGACCACCTGCTTTTTCTGAGTCCTCTACTCATTTCAACCACAGAACCTGCATTTACTGCTTCATCTTGGAGTTCAGCACAAGAGTTTGAACAGGAAATATGGTATTCCCAGAGATATGCATACACGTAGATTTCATAGCAGTTTCATTTGTAAACAACCCAAGGGGCTTCAATGAGTGAATAATGTGTGGTATAATCACATCATGGAATACTATACATCAGCAAAAAAGGAATGAACTAGAGTAGAGGTACAGTCATGTACTGTATAATGATGTTTTAATGATGGACCACATATATGACAGTGTTCCTAATAGGTTGTACCAACTAGCCTAGGTATGTAGTACATTATACCAGGTACATTTGTGTAACCATATACTATGACTGCACAACAAAAATAAATGGCCTAACAATGGATTTTTCACAACCAATTCTCATCATCAATGATAAATGTTATATACACTTTTTCTCATATCTCTGATGTGGTTTAATTTAAATATTAGACATAGTAAGGGATTAATGGCAATAGCTAATATTAAATTATAATAATACACTGTGATAAAAGTGATGTTAATCAACTCATGACTGTATATACAACAGCCAGATGAATCCCAAGGACATTATGCTGAGTGAAAACTGTTCATCTCAGGTTACATACTGTACAATTCCATTATAAATATAACTTTCTCCAAGTGACAAAATCATGGTGGTGAGTACCAGAGAGCAGACTGGTGGGCATTGGGGGTAAGGACTTGAGGATGGTCTGACTATACAGGGATATCACCAGGGAGTTTCTTTGGGGTACTGGCACTGCTTCATATTCTGATTGTAGCAGTTACTCGAATTGACATGATAACACAGAATATTAAAAAGCTGTATTAAAAATGCTGAAAATTGTAGTTAATACTATTGTACTGATGTCAAAAACCTTCATTATTTAAGCTGCTGTTATTAGGGGGAATTAGAGTGAAAGGGAGGTGGTAACTGAACCATTTTTGAAATTTGAAACTTAACCTCTTTCAAGATAATTCCATACTAATATAAAGGAGCAGCCTAGTTCTTTTTTTTTTTTTTGAGACTAGGTCTCGCTATTTTTGCCCACAGGCTCCCATTGCCCGTGGTACCACAGACTCAAGCAATCCCCAGCCTCAGCTTCCCAGGGAGCTGGGATTACAGGCACGTGCCACCATGCCTAGCTATTTTTTTTGGGACTAGGTCTCACTGTGTTGCCCCGAACAGGACTCAAACCGTGATCCCTAGCCCTAGCCACTTCATAGGCTGAAGTTTACAGGCACCAGCCACCATGTCCAGCAGGAGCAGCCTAGTTCTTAATAAGTTTACAGGAACACTAGGTATACAGCAGTAATGTCTACTAATCAAATTCTTACACATTGTACTATCCACTTAAAATCTTTATCATCTTTGTACTTAGGTTCCACCTTTATGCTAATATTGTCATAATCATCTGTAGCCACACCCCAAAGTTGGAATCTGAGTATCTCCTGGTATGACTTGTTTCATCATCTCCATTCCTTCCTCCCCCACTAGTTTCACTGTCCAGAGAACAATTTTAGGGTTAAGTCGCAAGGTACTGTCTGTAGCTCTCACAGTGAGAGCTGGTATCTAAGACTCTCCTTTAACAATTTACTTGAATTCAGTGACAACTCACCCAATCTTGATGATGTGACAGGACAAGGTTATACAACATGTCCTATGAATCAAGATTATGTGACAGAAATAGTTTATTTTGGTCTCTTTTTTTTTTTGGAGGAAGGGATGTATTTTTTCTGTTGTCTCTGTCTTGTTAAATTTGAATATTCTCCACACCATGTACTATGTATAAAGTTATTTCCATAAATACCTTTATATATAGTCTGCATTACTTAACAACAGGGATACACTCTGAGAAATGCATCATTAGATGGTTTCATTGTTTACAGATGTTACAAGAGTGTAATTACACAAACTCAGATGGTACAGCCTACTGTAAACCTAGGTGAAATGGTACAGCCTATTGGAACCAATGTCCCCTATGCTGTCCATTATTGACCACAACATTATTAAACAACATACAATCATAATAACTATCAATATGCCTGACAAGTTAGTTCAACCTTAATCCCTTCATGAGCCCAGGGATCTGTCCTGTCTGCACTGGAGCCCTGGAGCAAGGCAATATGCCCAACACATAGAGGCTGCTCAATAAGTAGTTATGAATGAATGAACTCTACATTTCAACAAATGCAAATTGAACAGCTCCTAGGCATTGAATTTGTGTTGAGCACTTTGGGTTACATTGTAACAACCACCTCCCCACTCTATTTATGCCGTTATTATTCTGTACCAAGTAACTTCATATCCTAAAGAACTTACAAGAAGGCCCACTTCTAGATTCAGTGCCCAGGCTTTCCACCACATGCATTAACCCATCGACAGTGAGTATTGATTCCCCACCCCCAAAATCATATACACTGGAACTTCAGGACATACTTTATTTGGAATAGGGTCTCTGCAGATGTTATTATGGTATGGATCTTGAAACAGGTCATCCTGGAACATAAGTATGTGTTCCAAATCCAAGCAGTACCCTTATAAGAGAAAAGGAGATGCAGACACAGACATAATGGTGTTGTGAATAGAACTCACACAATAATATGCTTAAGTCCTACCCTGGTACCTCTGGCTGTGGCATTTGGAAAGAGGGTCTTTGCAGATATTATTAAGTTTGGATGAGCTCATTAGAGTGGGCTCTAAATCAATGCCTACAGTCCTTGTATGATGAGCATTCAAGGTATGGGAAGGTCACGTGCCCATGTAAGCACTCAGAGGTTGTTGGCCCCCTCCAGAAGCTAAACAGAGACACGGAGGGAATCCTCCCTAGAGCTACTAGACAGGATGTATCTCTGCTGATACCCTGATTTTGAACCTCTGGCCTCCAGGGCTGTGAAAGAATACACTTCTGTTGTTTCAAGCCTTGCAGTTTATGGTCATTGTTATAGCACCTAACTAATACAGCACCAGACAGATGTGAGGGAACTGAGGCTTTTCAAGATCAAACATCTTAGCCAAGATTGCCCATGTATTCAGTGAGTACTTCTGAGTCCTGACTTTGTGCTGGGCTCTTTCCAGGTGCCTGGGACGCAGCCATGAGCAAGAGTTGGTTCAGATGTAGCTTTTGTAGGGTTCCTAGTCTAGCAGGGAGTTGTCATGGTTAAAAAATAACACAAATTAAGATCAAACCTCATAAGGAACAGGCACATGGTCATTTCAAGGGTCTGACAGGCGAACTGTGGGAAGTGGAGCTTCAGCTGAGGTCTGAGCAAAGAGAAGGAGCACCTATGGAGCAGGGGCAGGTGGAGGTACAGGGGTAGAGGACATAGACAATCCAGACAAAAGGGAAGCAAGGAGGAGGTGGGAGGGGAAGAGCTGAGAGCTAAGGACACATGGTGCGAGATACACTGGTCATGCTGTGTGAGCTGGACATTCAGGAAGTAAGTGACCAAACCAGGGTCACACGTACTCCACAACCCTCAAGGTGATGTCCAGGCCTCTTTCCTGGGTCTGATGCCCATGTTGGAGAAAGAAATATGGAATCTACTGTACAGTGTGGAAGTTGGCTTCTTCTTGGTCAGCCTCACATAGAAATGGAGAGGATGGGGAACACAAATCCCTCCCTGCTACACACACAGCTAGAAGGAGCCACAGGTATAACTGTCTGTCCTGGCCACACTTGGCAATACCAAGGAAATCAGAAGCTATTCATCCCTGGTGTCCCAGAAATTCCACTCTTTGTCATGTGCCAAAGAAACTAATGTAAAGAGAAAGAGGAGGATATTGTTAAGATACAGAAGAAAGGTAAAGTCTCTTATTTCTCAGTAAGGGAGTGATCACACAAAATGGAATACAGATGGGTCCAACTTACAAAGTATGAAAGTGATATATATTCAGTAGAAAATACACCACAAATTCTGAATCTTCATCTTTTCCTAGGCAAGTGATTTGTGGTCTGATCCTCTCAAATGCTGTTTAATTACAAAGTAAGCCTTGTGTCAGATGATTTTGTCTGACCAGAGGTTAAGGTCAGTAAGATGAGCATGTCTAATGTTGAATAGAATTGAGGTATGATATCTGGGACATTAGGTGCAGTAAATGCATTTTTCTAGTTAGGATAATTTCAACTTATGATGGAATCATAAGGACACAATTCCATTGTAAATTGAGGAAGAGTTATACCAAAAAACAGCTATTTTAAAGTGCATAGATCTAGAATCAGTCCCTTCATCCCTACTGCCAGCAACTCCCACACTGGGTACCAGTAGTGTGTACCCACCCCAGATGTGATAACTGTAAAGGTCTTCAGATATTGCCAAATATCCCCCAGGTACAATCTGGTTGAGAATCACTGTTCCAGACACAGAGACATGGATATATCCCATAAGGTTATTGCTGAGTAAGAAGTTTGCAAAAAGATACAATTATTATTTTACATATACATTTAAACAACACAAAATACTCCACCTGAATAGTTCATAGACATGTTTACAGTGAATGTATAAACACAGGCATGGGAATGACACAGTCTGAATTCAGGGTGGAAGGCACATTAGAGAAAGAAAGGGAAAGAGATTGGCTTTGTTGTATCTGTCACTTTATTTCTTAAAAAAATGATGTGAAGCAAAGCTTATTAAGTCTGAGTGAAGAGCACAGAAGTAGATGTGAGGTTTATTCTGTGCATTTGAAATATTTTATTATAAAGACTAGAAATAAAACAATCCACCTAAAGGATGGTAAGTAGAAAGGACATGAATGCTATCCTGCCTCATCGCACAGTTTTGTGCTGAGTCCCTTGCCATCTACCTACTATCTAATGCCCATGGAGGGGGGACAGTCCAAGAAAAGGAGGTTTTAACACTCTGGGTTGGCAGGGGGCACCATGCCATGCTATGAGGTTCTGGATGGCTTGGGAAAAGTCCATATGGAAAAGTCCATATTCATTGCAACATTATTCACTACAGCTCAAAAATAGAACCAATCAAGGATTCACTGACAAATGGATAGGAAAGATGTTGCATTATTATTAAGTCATACAAAATCATGAAAACATGCTAAGCAAAAGAAGTCAAACACAAAAGGCTGTATGTTATATAATTCCATTCATGTGACCTGTCCAGAACAGACAAGCCCAAACACTAATAGATTATTGGTTGTCAGGGAATGGGGGAGGGAGATAGAGTGCAACTGCTAATGGGCACAGGGTTTCCTTTTGAAGTAATGGAAATGTTCTAGAAGATATATATTTCATGTAGGTGAAATCATATAACAAGGACTTTTCATATGGATTTTTCACTGAGCATATTTTCAAGAATATCAATTTTCACTGCTGTATAGTATTTTATAAAGGGACTAAAGCATAAATCATTTATACAGTCTCTTATAAATGTTACATTTTATTATTAGGAAGCATGCCTGATAAAAGTTGTTTCATATCAAATGGTCTGGCAATACCACTTCCAGGTATTTATGATAAGAATATGAAGACACTAGTATGAAAAGATCTCTGTACCCACATATTCATAGCAGCATTATCCACAATAGCTAAGACTAAGAAATCACCCTAAGTGCCCACTGATAGACAACTGGAGAAATTATGGATTACAACACAGCTGTTTAAGATGAAATTGTACCTTCTGGGTCCATATGGATGGATCTTGAGGTGTTATGTTAAGTGAAATAAGTCAGAAAGAGAAAGATAGTTACAGATGGTTTCACTCATTTGTAGGATATAAACAAAGAACATTGGTAAAATACAACAAAATAACTCAGATGGTGAAAATATGATAGTGAGCAGAGAGTAGGGGATAGGGTAGGGGGTGGTGGGGTAATATGATAGGGCATTGGCACATCAGCTATGGTGGTGGTGGCAGCTGAGTGAAGTGTATGCAAATACCAATGTGTGAAGCTACTCCTGAAATTATACAGTTTTGCAGATGAATTGTAAATCAACAAAATTTTATTTTAAAAAATTCTTTCAGAGTACAGGCATACGATGTTTTATTGTAGTTTTCTTTATTGCACTTAATGGTTATTTTTTTAAATTGAGGATTTGTGGTAATTCTGCATTGAACAAGCCTACTAGAGTTCATTTTTGAACAGCCTATGTTCACTGCATGTCTCTCTCACCTTTAATTAAGGTATGTACCTTGCTTTTTTAAACATAATGCTATCACACACTTTGCAGACCAAAGTATAATATAAATATAACTTTTACATGCACTAGGAAACCAAAATGTCATGACTTGCTTTACTCTGATATATACTTTATTGCAGTGATCTAGAACTAAAACCCCAATATCTCCCTTTCTCTTCACCAGCCTCACTGACTGTGAACTTGGACAAACCTTTTTTTCCCCTTTGCATTCCTTTCCTCTGTCAGGTGGAAATATAACCCCTTCTTTGCTCAACTTCTAACAATAGTTGGAATCAAAATTTCCCCCTCAATCTCATCCTATAGCCACAATCCCAAAGCACAGGTTTGGCCTAAATCTCACCATTTCCCAATGTCCTGCAGTAGGAGGCTAAATGATCTCTCCTCCTCTTGGGGTGTCTATTTAAAACACCACCAAGTGAGAGTTAATCCTTCTGAGCAGCTGGTGGGTCCTGAAGGACTGGGTCAGGTAAGGCTCCTATGTTTTGCAGTAATGGATACCTCTGTATCTAAAAATACCCAGGGTTTGAATTCTTTCCAGGTTTTTCCCTATCCCCATCTGGGACCATCCCAAGGAGGAGGCAGGGAGTGAGAAGGTGGTGGGAGTAAATTAGGTTCCCAAATTTGCACCATGAATGAAATCTGGTAGAAAACTCACCACCCAGGTTTGAATTCTGCAGCTTACTCTTAAGTGCCTTTGTGCAAATGACTGCACAAGCCCCTATCTGTCTATTTTTCCTGGTGTCAAGAGAATGAGAACACCTTAGACCTATTGTAATGATGATTCCATGTGGTGGTATTATCATCACTATGCTTCCTTTAATCAACACCCTCCCAGCAAACCTAGGATAGGATAAGTCTCCCCACTGCAAAGATGAAGACTGAGATTGACAGCACAGCTTGCCCTCAGGATACACAGCAGCCAAGAACTCCCCTGGCTTTCCAGGGGAGATTTTTTTAAAGCTCCCCAAGTGAATCTAACTTGTAGTCATATTTGAGAACCACTGGTCTGGGAAGTCCTTTGGATGGGTCACGGCTGGGTCGTGATTCCTCTTCGTCTCTCTCACTTGGTTTTGGGGGCAGCACCAGGAAACAGAAGAATGTGGGTTTAAATTCCAGGTTTGCCACCGAAGCACTGCCCCCTCACTGGTAAGCTCTGGCTACACAATGCACTCTCTCAGCTTCAATTCAGTTGTGTGTATAACAGGATGATGTCCAGAGTGATCAACATGAGGATGAAAAGAAATTACTTAGCAATAATGTGAGAGCTATTCCTGGAACTGAACTGAAATGGAATGTACCTGTGGGCCGAAATGTTTGTGGATGAAATTATAAAAATGATCAGCTTGGGGAGGGAGGCTCATGACAGGCTCTATGACATTTTTCTTCAGGGGGTTAGGATAATATCTGTGGTTGACAACGATGTGCTGGCAGGTTCCCCGAAGCTCTGTGCTACTCAGCCTGAGATCTAAACTTGTGAAGTATGTTGGTAGAGTCCCTCAGTGATTCCAAGATGAGAACACTTCTGAGTTTTTGAACTCAATTCTCTGCCTCAGTTTCTTCTCCTGCAAAATGGAAATGTAAGCCCCTTTTTCCAGCGGCTGCAGGATGAACATTCCTTGCCCTATAACAACTGTTCATATTAGAGGTCTCAAACCAGGGATCAAGGAACTATTCTCTTTGATATCCACAGCATTAAAAAAAAAAAAAAGTCTTAGGCTGGGCACGGTGGCTCGTGCTTGTAAACTTCAGCCTATGAAGCGGCCGGGGCTAGGGATCGCGGTTTGAGTCCCACCTGGGGCCCATAGCGAGACCTAGTTCCACAAAATAGCTGGGCATGGTGGCACGCACCTGTAATCCCAGCTCCCTGGGAAGCTGAGGCTGGGGATTGCTTGAGTCTGTGGTACCCCGGGCAACGAGAGCCTGCGGTTCCATGGGCAAAAATAGCAAGACCTAGTCTCAAAAAAAAAAAAAAAAAAAAAAAGTCTTAAAAACACAGTTGTTCAAGCTGCAACCAAGATGTCCTTTAGTAGGGAATAACTAACCAAACTGTGGCACATCCCTACCATGGAGTGTTACTCAGTGCTAAAAAGAATGACCTGTCATCCATGAAAAGATAGGGAGGAATCTTAAATGCCTAAGTGAATGAAGTCAATCTAAAAAGGCTATATACTATATGATCCCAACAATGGCATTCTGGAAAAGGTGACACTATGGAGATAGTAAGATCAGTGGTTGACATGGATTTGGGGTGAATAGGTGGCACTTGGGGGGTTTTAGGGCAGTGAAACTATTTTGTATATTATGTGTTGGAGACATATTATTACACATTTGTCAAAAACTCACAAACAAAAAGTACAAAGGAACCCTAATGTAAGCTGATAGGATCTCACTTGGGGATGGTCCCCATGTGGCTAGATTAGTGCTTTTTCTATATCACTGATCTGCCCTTGGAAGCAATGGAGTTTGAGGCTCAGTCTAGATCAATCCCTCCCACACCCTCAATATTTGGGGACATTTCTGGTGGTCATGGCTGGGTGTGCTACCAGTACCTAATAGTTTGAAGTCAGGGATGGTGGGAAACATGGTAATGTGTACAGTATACACCCCCTCTCTCTTCAGATTTGGCCCTGTCACTAGCCACTAGGAAACACTGCTAAGGGGAGACTATTCTCATTTGGGGAACTGAAAAATACAGGTAATGCTGGGTGATGCTGGTTTAAATGGTGGAGGGGTACACTGCCTAGATAAGAGCTTTTAAAGCTCCCAGGTGAATCTAATTGTCTAATCATATTTGAGAACCATTGACTTGGGAGGTTCTGACCTGGGTCAGAGCTGAAGGTATCTAGGACAGTCATGCATTCTTTCACTCATTCGCTCATTCCTTCAGTTATGTTGGGTTCTTCTTTCTTTTTGCATAGGGTAAGGGGGTCTTTGAGGTGAGGCAGACCAGAATCTCTAGGTCATATTAAGGAATGCCTGCCTCTTTCACTTCATCATTTCTAGAATCTTAGCATCTTTACTTAAGGGGGACCTTGTTCAAATGCAGATTTTCATTCAGATGGTCTGGCCAACAGACTTGGCAGATACCAGGGCTACAGATGTTGTTCATCTGAAACTTCACTCTGTGCTTTGTCCTCATTCAGGAGTTTCACACAAGCCTAGTCTAGAAAATGCCGGTATCCCAGAAAACCTCTCCCCATGATCTTAGAAACAACTGTAAATATCTAAGGCACACGTGTGCCTTAGACTCGACCACTGACAAGTTCCTGGTAAATTCTCACAATAATCAGGAAAGGGAATGCAGGATGATTTGACCAAAGATCCCAATTCACAGATGATCATACTGAAGGTCAGGGTGGTGTTCACTCAGAGTCACAGCAGAACTGATTCCCAATTCAGAGATTTTGCCCTAGTCAGTGTGACTTTCAGCTTGAGAGTATGCTGCTGTGCCTAGTCTGAGTGCAGAAAAGCCCTGTGCTCAGTTTAATGTTCTGCTCTCACTGTTTTGAAAATCTTAATTTCTGAATAAGGGGTCCTGCAAATTCTGAAGCTGGTCCTGCAATCAACACATAAATTCTGAGAAGAATCCTTTAGAGTTCAGCAGGCGTCCCAAACCAGTTCAGTCCAACGCCTCCCTTTTCTAAGGGAGCAAGTGTTCCCTCCATCCCCCACCCCCCAGAGCAATTTCAGTGATTGATTCCTGGAGTTAAGCAGATCTAGGTTATAGTATAGAGGCCAGTCACCTACCAAGTCTTAGATAGGGGGTTCACTGCATATGTAAATTAGCCAAGCTGCTATTTCCTGCTTCCTTATTTGCAAAAGGAGGGGGTTAATATTGCAGCAGTTTTCAACCTAGATAGCACATTGCACGAACTGGGAGAAAATAACCTGAAGGATGGACATGCCAGAGTGTCTCACTCCAATTATTCTGACTCAGTGATTATGGGGTAAAGATGGAGGCTTTAAATGCCACCCCAGGAACCTCTGATGAACAGCCAGATTTGAGAACTACCAAACCTTTTCAAGCTGCAGGCTCCATCCAGTCCAGATAATTTACTGTCTCACTCAGGAATGCCCCAACCCCTGCAATCTCCTAGCCAGTCCAGAGAGCTTTTTCCCTCCAGACACTTGTGTCTTACACCCCCAATAGGGCTTCTGCCCTCCCCACTTTTAGATTTCCCAAGGTTGCAGGGCTCCACAGGTACCCAGGAGACTGAACTGTGCCCCCAAGAAATTGTCTGCAGATGGAAAACAGTCCTGTGTTCAGGAGAACTATGCAAAGCTTATTTTGCTTTGCAAAGTGACTGTGCTCCAGAACAGCTTTTAAAGATATAGACTCTCCTACACCAGGAAAGACAAATAATTAAATAAGTAAATAAATAAATAAATAAATAAATAAATAAATAAATAAATAAATAAATAAAAATAAAAGGGAATCAAAGGACACACCCAATCAGAGTATGTTACTATTTGCATAAGACTATGGCTTTATACTCTTAACTACAGAGATATAAATGCATACGAGAGGTGTCTGGAAAGGTGGTCACCTTATCAACTGTAATAGCTCTCTTTTCCTTTTCGGTTTGAATTAAAAAAAAAAATCACGAGCATCTATTTTTATCACGGGAGGGGGAGCTATTTCCATTTTGAGAAAAGATTATAGAGGTAATTTATAACTAAGTGTGAGCAAGTATTACAAAGTTTCAGGGTGGTTGATGTTTCCTCTATAATTAAATTCCCTTGTCCATTTAACTGGAAGAATTCAAATACTAAGACATGAACAAGAAACATCCTTTGACCTTGTATAAAAATAGAACACACTCTAAGAAGTTAACCATTTAAAAATGATTTAAAATTTTTTTAAAAACTATCATCCTTTCTGTGATTGCCTGGGGATCTGAGCTGGTGGGGCAGATGTTGACCCCAAATCATCTTGCTTGAGGGTCAGTTCTGCTAAGTGGAAAAGATCCCAGCCAGGATTGGAAGGATTCCCCCTTCACCCTGCTGGCTGAAAGGGATGGGAGAGAGGAGGAGGTTGTCCGGTGGCCGGAGCAGGGAGGGGGCACCGGTGTGACTCTCTGAACCTAACCCTAGCACGACCGGCCCTTATATAGACACTCAGCAACCGCTCTCGCTGGGTGCGCCAAGGGCAAGGAAGGAGGTCACCGCCGCTGGCGCCCAGGACATCTGGCACGGACCCCCTTCTGCGTCCTCACCACGCCGTATGGCTGTAGCCCAAGTTCTGAGACTCTCTCAGCCACGACCCCCGACATTCTCTCCATTCCCTACTCCTCAGCACCTGCTTCTCCAGTCCAGAAATACCACGTTCCTCTCGTTCCACCAGCTTGCATATCTGCTTCCCTTCCCCCAGTCCCACCATCTCGGGGGCTCCTGCCGCCCCTATTTGGGAGAATCTCATGATCACAGTACTGGCCTGCTCCCCTGCACAAGTCACTGAGTTTGTACCCCTACCCTTGATCCAGGGTTACCCCTGTCTTGCGTCCCTCCACCCATCGGTTTGCCCCAGCCCCCAGCCCTGCGAGGCCAGTCTCCGCCAACCCACAGTCCCTGGCTCACCTGGCTCATACTTGAGGTAGAGAATGGAGACGATGAAGTAGCTGAGGTCGAAGACCGGAAAGAGTGGTACCCGCGAGAAGCTAAGCGCGAGTTCGCCTAGGCTCAGGGCGGAGAGCAACTCCATTGTGCCCGCGGTTCCCACCCCAGACCCCAACCCCGTGCGTCCCGCCGCCCGCCACCCGCTGACTGGGGCCCACGCCGCGGGAACCGCCCCCATCCTCCAAGCGCCGCCCCCAACCCAGCCTCCACGGGGAGGGGTGACCGCCGCCCCGGCGGGTCATGGGGCCTCCGGTTTCTAGGAGGCTGGTACTCAGGAATCCCTCCTTTGTCCCTCGGGCCATCCGACCCCACTCACCCAGAGAGCGGGAATACAGAGCCCTTGTGGATTGTGTTGGGGGAAATTTCCTTTGGAAAGGGGGGTCTTTCCTGTACTAGCCCATCAGGGCAAGACAGGTCAGGACCTCGTCCCCGAGGACCTCGGTTAGAACCCTGTTCTCTGTGAAGCCCTTGGATTCCCTAAGGGGCCCGATCAGTTGGAACCCCACCCTCCCTGCCTGGATTGGAGGTGGGTCAGGACCCCGCCCTCTCTCTAGCTGTCGTGTTCCAAGAACCCCTTGGGCTCTGTTAGTCTTGACTTTCGTTCTTATGAGGAGTCCCTCCCAGGGGTGGGGGGAGTTCTTGATTTGTACCCCCAGTTCCCCGTAGAATCAGCCTAGCCGTGATTCCCCTTTCCCATAGGGTCCAGAAGGAACGCCTTCCCTTTTGGAATCCAAAATAGTCGGGGAATCTATGCCCGAAGGAGCCCACTACGTCAGGACCTCTTCTGTACAGCTCAGTGATTCTGAGGCCAGGTTTCTCCAAAAGCCGGGCAGGAGACCCCCCGGCTCAGGAGGAGAGGAGGCCCAGCTCAGAACCTGTGGCCCCACGGTCCAGCCCCTTTGGGCTACGTCACATGCCTGACCCGCCCCTTCCTCGCCATGCTCCAGGCCTCCCAGAGGGAGGGGCGCTAGCTCTTCCCTAAAGGGGCCTGGTCAGAGGAAATCGGGACCTGCCTGCCTCAACCTCTGATTGGTCCAGGAGTCGCCAGCCCTGTTTCCAGATTTGTTGACACTAGCTCCTCTCCCCGCCCTCCACGGGACTTCCGCTTCCGGTTCTGACAGCCATTTCGGCCGTAACGATGATCGGAGACATCCTGCTGTTCGGGTAATTAGGGGGGCCAGTGGCTGGGACTAGAGGGCCCGACGGGGGAGGGGCGGCCAGGTAACTGCATTCTGCCTTCGCAGGACGCTGCTGATGAACGCTGGGGCGGTACTCAACTTTAAGCTGTGAGTAGGCCGCGTCCGACCGCGTCTTCACCCGCGGGACCCGAAGGCCCGCCCCCGCAAGCGTGAGCCTGTCCCACGTCTCAGGCCCCGCCTCCGGCTCCGCCTCCAACACGGCCCCGCCCCCTGTGTCCCTCTGCGCCACCGGAATTTAAATCTGGACTTTAGGTTTTCCCGGGGTCCCTCTGCTTGCTGTCCTAGCGAGTTTTCTTAACCGTACCTGTACCCGCAGCACTGGTAGCCTTGGCTATGATAGACCGGGCAGGTGGTGACCCAGAGAAGGGCATTGACTTGCCTGAAGGTCAAACAGCACCTCAGTGGCAGAACTAAAGCTGTACCCTCTGAGTTGGGTGAAGGTCGGGACCACGAGACTGAATACTCTTTATATTTCATTGAAAGCGAAAACTGTCTGCTCCTCTTTGTAGGAAAAAGAAGGACACTCAGGGTTTTGGGGAGGAGTCAAGGGAGCCCAGCACAGGTAAGGCCTGCTTTCTGGACTCTGGGATAGATCCATTTCAGAGAGGATAGTACTTCCTCAGCAGTTTTCTTTTTGGTTGTGTATTTGTACCCGTGTGACAAGTCTAAGAATACCATTCCTTCTGCCTGCCTTTGTTTCTTTCTCCCACTAGCCTTCCCCAGTAGGTCAGCGTTCATGTTTCTACAGTTAGAATTTTCATCTATGTGTGGTATCATCTGGCTAATACATGCTCCTCACACTTGACCATATGTTACTGAGGAAAGGGATGGGCTTTTTTGGCCTCATCCTTTTGTCTTTGTTCTGCCAGAACTCTAGTACAAATGAATGAATGAGTGACACCTGTTGATGCCCCAGGGCTTATGGTCTCTACCTCATCCCAGTCCCAATTCCCTCATCTTTGTATCCTCTCACTGCCTGGCCTCTGGAGACTGTAATGTATGCTAATTGCTGAATTTATTCATGTGACTATTTGGAGTCTAAAGAGACCTGTACATGACTGTTGTATCCATTCATTCACCAACCAAACCATTATTTAAGCCCCTTCTGTTGGATGGCCACTGTGCTGAATGTTGGGGATACCACCAAGAATACAGCAGCCCTGTGGGTTGTACTGCCTTGAGATGGGACATACAGTGATGGAGGAGATGTCAGATGAGGTGGTGATGGGATTGTTATCCCAGCTGGTGTGTGTAGAGGAAGGTGCTAGAGGAAGTGGTATGGCAGCCAAGGTGGTGAGGGCTGTGATGGATGTGTGAGGATGCAGGACCCTGAAGGCAGCAGTTTGCATGACATCTTCCATCTCCCCTTTTTTGGGGACCTGTGATGGTGGCTGTACTATTATGTGCTTCATAATAGTGGTTGTTTCATCCTACCTCTATCACGAAAGTGTTAAGGGCCTCATTTCACTTGACATATGGAAACAACCTCAGAGATGTGACTTAACTTGCTGTGGTGACACAGCAAGTCACTTAACAGCATCAGGCTGAAAACCTGGTTTTTCTTTTTTCTTTTTTGAGACGAGGTCTCACTATTTTTGCCCGTGGAACCGCAGGCTCTCGTTGCCCGGGGTACCACAGACTCAAGCAATCTCCAGCCTCAGCTTCCCAGGTAGCTGGAATTACAGGCGCACACCACCATGCCCAGCTGTTTTTTTGGAACTAGGTCTCACTACGGGCCCCAGGTGGGACTCGAACCACGATCCCTAGCCCCGGCCTCTTCATGGGCTGAAGCTTACAGGCACGAGCCATCATGCCTGGCCTCTGGCTTGCATCTTCTCCCTGGAAGTTCCTTCCAGTTGCAGCCCTGCACCTACTGCTGCCGGCTGTCTACTGCACCTCCTCCCTCCATTCTCTCTTTAGTTCCTAATACTGTAGTAGCTATGATTGAGTGCTCTGTGCTAAGGTCTTTCCATCCCCACTGCATCCCTCTTACATAGTGGGAAACTGGAGCACAGATAGCTCAGAGACTGACCCAAGTCACCTCACAGATGGGCAGTTAACTCACCTTTTAGGTCAGACTTGTGCTTGCTTAGAAACTTTGCCAGCAGGGTGGTAGGTAGGCCCTCCAAGGTTCTGCTCCAAGTGTACTGGGAGCTCCTATGGGGCTAGTAATCACACATGTGGTGACTCTAGCATTTTTCCTCTCTGTGAGTTCCTTAGAGTGGGGATACCTATTCTCTTCCTCCCTGAACTTCATGTGTTTGGTGTCCCTCAAGAATGAGTGGTCTTTAGTCAGCATCAATTGATGGCAGGAGAGCCTGTTTTTTGAGACTTTAGGTTCAAGAGATGGGCCTTACTTAGCAGTACCTCTCAGATATACAGGAGACAGATCTGGCTCTGATATTTGTAGTCTGTCTTGTGTCAGCATTTAACAAGCTGTGCTACTCGAGGCTGACCCTTTAGGTTGGACAATATCAGACTACCTAACCCAGGTTGATCATGTACTTGGATGGTGCAGCTGTGTCAGGTAGCTGTCAGGTGACTATTCTGAGTTCATGCATGGTATTTATGCTTACCTTCAGCCTGTCTTCAGACAGCTCCTTGGTTAGCACCCTTATAGATCACCAAATCTGGACATCTCATTCTGTACATCTCATTCTGGAGACCTGAAGGGGAGTATGATCAATTGGAAACCCAAGAGGAAGGATCTGGAACCTAATTCTCTGGAGTGTTAGCATCTAGGCACTTCTCAGGGATAGTGTGGTTTTGGTTCCAGAGCACCACAGTAAAACAAATGTCACTCTAAAGTGAGTCCCACAATTTTTTGCCATTAAACTGGAGTCCATTAAATATGCAATAGCATTGTTTCTAAAAAACAATGTTCTTAAGTAAATGTAACAGACATAGAAAGTATGTATTGTTGAAAAAGTGATGCCTATAGATTTACTCACCATAGGGTTGTCAAAACCTTCAGTTTGTGGAGTGCAGTGTCTTTGAAGTGCAGTGAAGTGAAATAGTAAAAGGTGGTGTACATATACCAAATTGCCTTCTCTTGGAAGAGTTCTGTTCTTTGGCATTATAGGAGATAGAGTAACTCTTCCCCAAAGCAAATCTCCCAGGGTCCTTGACTGAATTGGAATGGTTTTTCAGGTGCAAACAGTGGAAATTCAGTTCACAGTGGGTAAAGCACATCAAAACTTGCAGGGGCAGATTGTCCTGAGCTGTACATGGATCCAGTGTTCAGCCTTGCGTCTCTCCAGCTCTTTCCTATCTTGGTTTTACTCTTAGGCTGACTTATATTACTGCAATGACTATAAACAGGATTTGGCTTTTTTTTTTTTGTTTACGTGCTAGATTGTAGTTATTTTTAGACTCTGTGGCTATGCAGTCTCTGGTAGAACTCAACTCCATACCTCAAGAAGCCAAGGGCAAAATGCAAGTGAAAAGGCATGAAAGCTTTCCAATAAAATTTATGAACACTGAAATTTGGATTTCATGTAATTTTGATGTCTCTCAAAATAGTCTGTTGATTCTTTTTTTTTTTTTTAACCACTAAAAATTTAAAAACAATTGCTGACTTACCGGTCATACATGAATGGGGGCAGGGACTGTCTTTGGCCCTGGTTTTGTTTGCCTAGCACTGTCTTAGAGGGTTGGGCTTACTACTTCCGAGCTCAGCCAGCCCAGGATGACTCTCTCTGGGCTTTCCTGTGTCATTCACTCCTCCCTGAGCCAATCAGGCTGAGGGTAGGGTCTTGTCAGTCACACCTGCAGCCTGAGTGCTGGGGGTTGGGATGCTGGAGAGACTCAGAGGGAACTAGGGGGCAGTGGGTGCAAAGTGAGTCTACTATAGCTGGGACATCAGAATGTTAGCCACACTTTAAAATCGCTTTCTGACTTTCCAGGGGACAACATCCGGGAGTTCTTACTGAGCCTCAGATACTTCCGAATCTTCATTGCGCTGTGGAATGTCTTCATGATGTTCTGCATGATCGTGTGAGTCTGGTCTGCCCATGCCCTTTCTTATCACCCCTTCAGCAGCCTTCTCATGATGACCCACCCCATGGTCATTTCCTTTTCTCTCTGTCTATGCTTTTGTGTAGTACTTTCATACTAACAACTGTCCCAGCTAGGGAGAAATCTGGTGTCGACAGGGGTTAAGCTATATTTCCACAGTCCAGGTGGAGCTCCAACTGGAACACGGTGTTCACATCCTAGCTGTATCTGGCACCTCAGCAGTGGCTGCCAGGAGTTCCTTCCCTGAGCCTGTGGCCCCATCACTTGTTGCCAGTTCTGGTCGACTTAGCATATCCTTGGCCTCTGCCAAGGTTGGTAATGTGGCTTGAATGGTCAGCATGCTCCTGTGCCCTGCTCCTTTCCTGCAGAAAGCAGCAGAGGTGTATTTGGACTTTATTTCTCTTTTTATGCCTGTATCCATTTTCTCTTTAGACTAAAGAAATCCAACTAGGTTGGTTCTCTTTCCAGTATCAGGACCAATAGAAGGCTTGCCTGGTGTTTTCAACCATGGTGGGCCCATCTGTGTGTGTTTCCCCCAGAGGAGAGAATGAAAAGGAAAAAAACAAAGCCATGCTCCTGAGAGACTGAGGCACTGAATTTGGGGGTGCTGTGCTGTCCTTGTTCCATCCTAGGGGAGGAGATGATTCCAGAACTCAGAAAAGGGATTCACTATCCCTCTGGGGAGTGTTTTTGTGATGTATGTCCAGAGAGACCCTTTTTCAAGAACTCATTTGAGGCCTGCCCAAGTACAGAGAGGGCTCATGAAAAGATCAAGATATTTGCAGAAAGCTGACTGGGACTCCCAGGAGGAGGGTGGCCTAGGTCAAGGATTAGCACGCCCTTTCTTTAAAAGGCAGACAGTAAGTAAGTAAGAGTTTGCAAGCCAGGTTGACTGTGGCACAATTCCTCAACCTTACTCTGTAGTGCTAAACAGTCATAGGTGTGGGCATGACTGTGTGACATCAATGCCTCAATCACAAAACAGGTAGCAGGTAAATAGATCCAGGGGCTCTGCTGTGCTCTGGTCATGCTGGAATCCCCAGAATGGTTGGTCAAGAACCCCCAACCTTGTTGAACTTGGGTGAAACCACCTAGACCACTCAGACTTTGCTCCCAAGAAACCAAATCAGGACTCTGGACTACTGACTGAACTGACCCTGGGGAGTCAGATGGGGTGGTCATGAAGCCTGAGGCTGCCCGCAGATGAGCAGTGAGATGGGCTAGTCAGAAAAATGAAAATGATGAAGCAGATGCACAGAACAGAACAGAATGTAGGTCATGTGTATGTGGGTGTTCACTGAACCATTCTTTTCAATGCTTATGTTTCAACTCATGTTGAAAAACCTTCATTACAAGATATTGGGGCAGGGTGGGGGGTTGTACTGAGATAATGAGAGTATCAAACCGTAGAGAAGGGTTTATAGGCATATAGTGGAAGTAGGTCTTCACAATTCAGTCTTTTGTGGTATATTCATATCCAGAACATTTTCATCACCCTGGGGAAACTACATTCCTATTAAGCAGTCACTTCCATTTTCTCATCCCTTCACCTCTGGTAATTGCTCAGTGACTTTGTGTTTCTGGATTTGCCTCTCCTGGACATTTCATATCAGTGGAATCATACAGCCTTTTCCATCTGACTTTTTTCATTCAGCACACCTTGGTTCTTCCATGTTGTAGCACAGATAGGTACTGCATTCCTTTCTGAGGCTGACTAAATATTCCGTTGTATAGATATGCCATGGTTGTTATCATCAATTGATGGTTATTTGGGGTTTTCCCATGTTTTGGTTTTGTATGAGTATTGCTGATAAAAACACTCGTTTACAGGTTTTTGCAGACTGATTTTTGAGCTCTCTCTGGTATACTCCTGGTATGTGTTGGGACACAAGTAACTTTGTATTAAGCCTTTTGAAGAACCACCAGACTATTTTCCAAAGTGGTTTGAGAAATTTACATTCCCAGCCGCAGTGGATGATGGTTCAATTTCCCCGGATCCTCATCAGTGATTGTTGTCATCAGTCTTTCTGATTATAGCCATCCTAATAAATGTGAAGGTTTTGACTTGCTTTTGCCTGGTAGTTAATGATGTTGAGCATCTTTTCATGTGGTTGTTGGCCATTTGTGTATCTTTGGAATTTTGTCTGCACCAGTCCTTGCCCATTTTCAATTGAGGTAGATAGTGCTGCAATAAATATTGGCATGAACATATCCCTTGAACTAGTGGAGAAGGGGGGTGGGTGGGTGTGTGTGTGTGTGCATGCGCACGCGCGCGCTTCAGGTAGATACCTGGGAGTGTATCTACCTGGTATCTACCTGGTATAACCCAGGTAGATTATACTGGGTTATATAGTAGCTCTATTTTCTAATATTCTCAGTAACTTCTGTACTGTTTTTTATAGAGACTAAACTAGTTCACATTCCCACCAGTAGTGTATGAGGGTTCTCTTTATATGACCTCACCTTGTTTGGTCTTTTTCATATGGGCTGTTCTTGTGGGTGTGAGGTTGTACCTCATTATGATTTTGATTTGCATCCCCTGATAATGAATGATGAGCATTTTTCATGTGCCTCTTGACCATCTGTATGTCTTCTTTGGAGAAGTGTCTATTTAGCTCTTCTGTCCATTTTTGATTGAGGTGTTTTCTTGTCATTGAGTTGTAAGAAGACTTTCTTGGATATTAACCCTTTGTTGCATGGTAATGTATGATTATTTTCTCCATTTGAGTATGGTGTTTTGTTTTAATGAGTCTCTCACTGTGTAGAAGCTTTTTAATTTGGTGTACTCCCATTTATACTTCTGCTTTTGTTTTCCTTTCTGTTATAGTCAAAACACCAAAGGCATCACTGAAGTCAGTGTTGGGAAGAGTTTTGCCTCTTTTTTTCTTCTATATGTTTTCTGGTTTTAGGTCTTAACATACAAATCATTTTGAAATTACTTTTCTGGTGTGGTATGAGATAGTGGTCTAGTTTCATTCATTGCCTGTGATAACCAGTTTTCCCAATACCATTTATTAAAAATACTTTCTCCTTTGATCCTTTGACTCCTTTTTCATAAAGTAATTGTTCATATAAGTGTGGGGCTCTCAATACTATTCCATTGGTTTATGCATCTATTTTTATTCCTGTATCATACTGCTTTTGATTACCATTGCTTTATAATGTAGTTTGAAATCTGGGAACATTATACCTGTATTTTTAGTCAGGGTTGCTTTGACTCTTTGGCATCCTTTGTGGTTCTAGTCTAGCTATTTCCTATTTCCAGATTTTCTTCAGTGAACAGTTACTCTAGTCATTTGTGTATTCAAAGGGGTTTTTGACTTGTGAAGGATGCTGCTGACTTTCAGTGTTAAAAATGGGCTAAAATGTTTATAGATTCATATGATCTGGAGTTCTTTTTTTCTGGTATTAAAACAGTTCTTTCTTTTTTCTTTTTCTTTTTTTTTTTTTTTTCAGAAAGTTTTAATGTAAAGTTCTGCAGTGTTAAGTATACCCACATTGTGGTCTAATAGAGTTACTTATAAAATCAGAATATAAGCTGGTCATGGTGGAACATGCCTGTAATTCCAGCTACCAGGGAGGTTGAGACTAGGAATCATTTGAGTCATAGGTTTGAGACAGCCCCGGACAACATAGCAAGTCCTAATCACTAAAAAAATAAATAAATAAAATCAGAATATGATGTAAAATAACTTAGTAATATAAACTTTTTAGTGTTCTGTGAATATTAGCTTCCTATCCTCATGGGTATTTCTGCTATCTTACTTTTCTAGGCTGTTTGGCTCCTGAGCTGTGGATATGGAATCTGGAACACATCTTCTCAGATGCCAAGTTTCTGTTCCTCCATCCCTGGTGACTTCAAGAATGTTTTTTAACTGAAAACCAGTGATCTTCCCAGAAAGTCCGAGCTTGTGGTGGGTGGAAAATTATTCACCAAGATGCACATGGCTTCATGTCACTGTTTTCTTCTCAAAGATACTTTTGCTTTAGTCTCAGCATTTAAATGCTGTATACTTAAGTTGTTTTGGAGGGTTTATTTGAGGGGCTGTGATGATGCTGCCTTCACCACAGATAAAAGGACATGTCTAGAGTGGTTTATTGGTTTAGAATCCCTTTTCTATCAGACTTACACTTGAAACCCATTTCTGGATATTTCTTGGCCTATTTTGAATAACCATCCTTTTGGTTTAAATTATACAAATGTTTAAAAATCATTCTTTTCCCATCTTGACAGACTGCGCAGCTTCTGGGTACCACTGAGGTTGCTGCAGGACTTTTAAGGGTGAAAAATGCCTGATTCCCATTGAAGAGGGATGCAGAACAGCTGGTGGGGTGGTTGGGGTGTTATGAGAAATTTTCCCCTGCCTTGAAGTCCTCTGTTAAATAAAGTGGCTTTTGAGGCCATTTATTATTGTTCAAATGCTAGAATGAGAGTGAATTCTGTGGTATATTGGGACCAAATTTGGAAATTTGGGGTTTGTGGGTCTGTTTTCCAAGTGGGGGATCTCAAGATTGAAAACAGTATGCCTCATTTGAGGAAATAGGGTGTTTTGCACAGAAATCCTCTTTGAAAGGGAGTACTTGGTTTAATTGCCAAAATGAAATGACCAATGGCCAGTTCTTACCAGATCCCAAAGGTATTTGGTTTGTTTGTTTGTTGTGGTTTTTGAAATCCTGACCTGTAGGTTAAACGTATGGGAGTAAAAAGTAAATACGGAGACTTTTCTAACTAAATACACTGAAAATAAAGTCCATTTCTAAAAAGACCTTTCGTTTATACATTTTTTAAACCAAAACGTTGATTTCCAACTTGAATTGTTCTGAATTACACCATGCCAAATACCTATGGTTCACTTTGGAAGCTGTGAACAAGTCAGAAAAGAGGCAATATTAGATGTTCCTTTTTGGATTTTTTTTCAGAAAAGGTCAGGCAGGAATTGTACAAATGCCATTTTGACATGTTTGCACTAAAAGTATTGAAAGAGTCAATGATAGTGTTGGAATTTCATTAGACCAGAGTCAAATTCACTGGTGCTACTGCTTAGCTAACATCATTCTCCTTTATTGCTCCTATAGCTTGTTCTCATGTCAGACCTTGGCCACATACATCTGATGGTATGTAAGTCTCAGAGTATATCTGGTCATAGGAGCAGTTTCACCTAAGCCTTTGTGAAAAGAACCAAACTGCTTGAGAGTTCATGCATGCAAATAGTGTGAGGAAGTTGTACAACCTTCTTCAGACTGCCCTGAGACCTCAGTGAGGTGATATGTTTGTATGTTTTACAGGATAGGATCTCTGAGAACAAAATGCATCATTGAGATTTTATTTCAATAATTGTATTTTTCTGCAGAGAGCTATTATTTCATTGTTAAGTTCTTACAAGCAGGGAATTTTGGGGGTTGCATATTTTGGAGGTTGCTGAACCTTTCTAAAGTAACCCATGGATACTTGTCTTTGGAAGCTTTTAATAACCCCTATTGACACCAGAGGTGATGGAAGTTTTGACTTTTTGGGTGCATGGGGGTCCCTGACATTTATGTTCTGGGTGACTTAGATGAGGGTTCATATCCCATCTCTGTACCTTGCTGGTAGATCCAGGGTGGATTGCCTCGCCTCTGCATACTTCAAGTTGCAGGCATTTTAAGTGGGCCTAAGTCACAGTGGGGTCATTGCACCATGCTTATGGGTACCCTCTTCTCACTGATGTTCTTTCCTCCAGCCAGTTCATGTGCTGTGAAAGCTCATGGCATTTAAAATAACTGGAAACATTTCTAGCACAGATAACCTTTCCCCATTCCTTTCCTCTTCAGCATTTTCCTTTCCGTGTTGGAATGTGTGATGTGCTCTGATGGTGGATAAGGTAGTTTAGGTTCTGTGGTCTTCATAACCTTTGTATTTTCTAGGCTACCAGAGAGCCTTCCTGGTTCTCTTTTTAATCCTGTGTGGCACCAATAAATCTATGTCTGACCTTGGCCCTCTGGCTGGGCTGACCTTGTACTTTGTCCATAGTTAAATTTGCTGCTGTTGCCACTGTTGTGATCTTTGCTGGTCTCCCTCAGGGAATACCTGGGAAAGCTACATCTTTACATCACCGTTGTGGCATGTGGTCTTCATTTATTTTGCTCAGTCTCTTATTACTAGTGCAGGTTCATTGCAGAAAAATTATAAAATACTCTCAGGAAAAAAATCCACCAATAATCCTGTCCCTCAGAAAGCTTCCCACTTAGTGTATATGCATTGGATATGGTATATACATTTTTATATCTTCTAATCTGCCTTTTTCATTTGAGTGTATTTCTATATTTTTTTTCTAAACTGCCATTCTTTAATAACTGCAAAGAAGCCACAGTAAAGATGTATCATAATTAACTTAATTAGTCCTCAGTGAATGGACACCTGGTTTGTCTTCTCTTTTTGTCTGCTGTAACTAACACCACGATGAACAGCTTGTCATGTCATCCCTAATGACATTTAGGGTTACTTCTAAAAAGAGATCTTCCTTGGTATTTCTGGGCTAAGAACCCCAAAGGATAGTACATCTTGTACATTGTATATCCTTGTCTTTACTTACTTGCTTTTTGCTTATTCCTTTGTACTTATATATGTTATACTGAAACATGTGGTTCTAGATTCCCTTCAGTTCTCTCTAGGAACTATGCATGGTAGGGAGTTAGACCATTTTGGTTTTAACCTATGAGTGAGGACAAAGTTTTCAGCTCTATCCAGATAACTGTTTCTTTGTGCAAGTATAGTAATTGATGTCATACCAACTGACTTCCCACTTTGGCCTTAACCACTATTTAAATAATCAGTGCCCACAATAGTTCACCTTTGAGTAATTTAAGTGGGGTGACTGCCGTCAAGAAGTCATACATGAAGAACTAAAAGAAGACTGGGTTTACAGCAGCCTGTTTCAAAACCTTTGCTTTGGGGTATGTGTTTGAAACCCCCTTTTGCTTGCTCTGTGCTTGCTGTATCAAAAGGTAGAGCCCATAACTTCTTTGGTTTCTTATTGTGGTTCAGTTCCAGCAGCTCTAGAGCAGATGTTGAAAGCTACGCCCTGCCAGCCTAGTTTGGCCCATTTCCTGTTTCAGTAAATAAAGTTTTATTGGCACTCAGACATGCCCCTTTGAGTATGTACTGCCTACTACTGCTTTGACTGTTTATATGCAAGGGTGTCAGAGTTTCAACATGCAGAGCTTGAAAATATTGCCAATCTGACCTGTTATGGGAAAAAATTTCTGCCATAGAACTGGGGGATGGTAGCGATTCCCAAGGAAACTGTCCCTGCAGAGCACCTTGGGAGAAGGTAGAAACAGCTGAGTGCCTTATGGTCTGGATCCTAACAAAAATATTTGTAAATGGATTTTTCAGGCTTGCTAAAAGTCAAGCTGGCCATTTTCAAATGATTTGGTTAATAGACCAAAACCTAGTTTCATTTCTCTGGATAGTTAGGAGCATCATCCCGCCTTGGACTTCCTGAGATTCTTCCTCTGTGTAGCAGAAATGCGATAATGAGATTAGCTCTCATCTGAAGTGGTTAGATTTGAAAAGCCAGCAAGACTGTCATTAGCAAAGCATTTTCTTTTCATTTTCAACCATTTCATTATCTCCTTCTTAACCAAACTTGAGCTTATGAAGTATTTGACAGTTCTGATGTTTTCCTGATGAAAAACATCCATGGTTTGTGTATAAAGCAAAAGCACTCTTTAAGAAAAAAAAAAGATGGAAATTCTACTTAGGGGATTTGTATTCCCCATTCCCTGGATTTTCATTATGCAGAGAAAGCCCCTCTCTAGCACTTGAATTCTTAGAAGTGAGAATTTGGTAATAGCAAGTGTTTCTGGATGAGAACACTGCAAAGGAGTCTGTAGCAAATAGGAAATTCAAAATCCACATATTTTAGTGAAAAACACAAGAGCTAGGCCAGGGTACAGCTTTCTGTGACTTTCTTTTCAGACCATTATTTTGGGTTAAAAAAAGGGGTGAACAAACTGCCCCCCACATATGACCTGATGGCACCATGAGCTAGAATGACTTGTACATTGTTAAATGTTTGAAAAAAGATCAAGGAGGAAATTCAAGTGTTTTTTTACCCGCAAATAAGTTTTATTGAAATACTATCACGCCTTCTGGATTATATATGGTGACTGCTGCTGAGCTACAAGGACAGAATTGAGTCCTTTTGACAGACTCCATCTGGCCTGCAGAGCTGAACACATATGCCATCTGACCCTTTTGGAAAAGTTTGCCAATAGCTTGCCTAGAGAACCTGGGGGGGGGGGGGGGTGGAATCTCACGGATGGATCTTACTCATTTGTGTTCAGTTCATCTTCCTGTCATAGCCCTTGATGTTAAGTGTGGACCAGAGTATGGTGGAGCTATGGAATCTATTTTACAGGAAATAAAACTTCAGTGCATCTAATTAGAGTTTACTGGGTGAATCAGGAGAAAGTAGAAAAGAAAGTTATGATGGAAAGCAAGATGGGGGTCAGACCAGCGTCAGGCTCTGTGGTTTAGAATGTGACGTGGGGCAGCCTCTTGGGCTGTGCCTCTCTATGCCCTCATCTGTGACTTAGGGATGTTGAGGGCAAGAGCCTTGACACTTGCCCCTAACCTACCTGACATCAGTACACTGGTGTGTTCTTATCAGTGTAATTACTTTTAAGAAAAAAAGGTAATTAGTATTTTTTGATGGAATTTCATGAGGTATAGGTATTAGGCTACCATAACAAAATACCACTGACTGGTATTTTGAAGTGGCTCCACTTATTAGCAAAAGGCATTAATTTGTCATATTTCTGGAGGCTGCATGTTCAAAATATGCTAGCAGGGTTGGTATTGGTGAAGCTTCCTTCACTTACATATGGCTGCCTTCTCAGTATGGCTTTACTTGGCTTCCCTCTGTGAGCACATTATCATGTCTCTCTTATGAGGATATCAAACAACAGGGGTCCACCATTATGACCTCATTAACCTTAAGTAGCTCCTTAATAGGCCTTCTCTAAATACAGTAATGAGGGGGGGGAAGGGGGTAGGGCTTCAGCATAGGAATTTGGAGGTAGGTACAATTCAGCTCATAACATATGGTCAGGGATCTGACCTATAGTAGATACTCCTTAGCTATTAGTTCATCTCCTTGGCTAAGAGTATGCTTTAAGTATTAAATATTAAAACAAACTACTGTGTGGTCTAAGAAAGCACCCTGGGAACTGTTTGAAAGGGGCTTGTTCTCTTGCGGTCCCATGGTAAAGATTTTGTGTGGAAGTGGGTTGTGGCTTTAGCCATTGTCTCAGACTTTAACATCTCCCATGAATCAATCTCATGGCGCGGGAGGTGGTCTTGATGAAATGTGGCTCCCACTAAATAGGGGAAGAGCATTGAGATTCTGAATTTGCAGTCTACTCCAGGATGCCATTGCTGCTCTGGACCACAGTTTGAGTAGTGAGAGCCTGTTTTGGTTATTCAGTAGCTACTGACCATATGCAGCTGTTTCAACTTCCATCTCAATTACCATAAACTAAATACCCAAACCCTCAGTCATAAGTAGCTGCATTTCAAGAGTACTGCATTGTGGAAAGCTCATGAAGACAGGCTGCTTCGAGATTAGAGAGTGGTGTAAGCTGTTTTCCCTTGTGCCTGCAGTAATAAATGACCACGAACTTTTCCACTTAAACCACAGATTTGTTATCTTATAGTTCTGGAAATCAGAAGTCTAGAATGGATCTCATTGAGCAAAAATTCTGTTGACAAAGCTGCTTCCCTCTGGAAGCTCATGGGGAGAATGTTTCCTTTCCAGTTTACAGAAGTGCCTGAACCCAGAGTACATGGTCCCGTCCTCCATCTTGCAGACCACAGTGACTGGTTAAGTCTTTCTTATGATGCCATCTCTCTAACTCTTCTTCCGTCTTTCTTGTTTAGGATGCTTGTGGTTATCTTGGTAATCTGAGATAATCTGTTTATCTCAAGGTCAACTGATGAGCAACATGACTTCCACCTGCAACTTTAATTCTCCTTACTGTGATCATAATTTATTTAGGATGGGGACATAGTTGGGAGTGAGGAGGACATTCTATCTGACACAGGATCAGACTGCAAATATTTCTTTACTTTGTGAACCTCACTGTCTCTTTCTCAGCTGTGCAACTCTGTCATTGTGAAGTGAGCACAAATGAAATCAAAAGAGACCAGATGCAAATGGTTTGGCCTGACTGTGTCATTGTTTTTCTTTTGTCTTTGACTCAAATGGAAAACTTCAAACACAAAGGTATACTAGTACATTGAGTTCCCACATACTTATCAGAGGGCAACTCTTTAAATCATTCTTTATACTTTGCTCTATTGACTGATTGCCTGTAATCAACAGAAAACACTCATGCACACACACACACACACACACACACACACACACACAGAGGTAAATAAGCAGAACATCCAGGAAACATTATGAAAACACTGTGTTTTGAGATTAAAAAAGGAAAAACATAAATACAAACAATTTTTAGAAAAGTGTTTCTTTTCTACACTTTTCTTCCATGATTTTGCCTGTGACCCTGGGATGTTGTCAGAAGAGGCAGTTCACTTCAGGTGGGCTTATGTGGACAAGACCTTTTCCATTCAAAAGGTATCTGCTTGTCCAGATTTTTGGACCTTGACGTGATTCTCTAGTTCTGAGAGATTTTCTTCAAGACAAATGGACATAGCTGCCAGAATGATGTGGGAAGGAGACCCTGACTTTGGAAGGAGGAAAGCTGGGGGTGGATAGAGTGCTGGTTTTTCTACTTTGCATCAAAACTGTACTCTCATGAGAGTTCATGGCCTTGGCCACATTGTGCACCACGCTGTAGATTTAAGAAAGGCCAGGAGGAATTTTGATAAATGGTGTGTACATATATGTATGTGTAAGAGAGAGACGCAGAGAGAAAGAGAGAGAACGTGTGTTAAAGAAAGTGAGAAGCTAAGAGTGCACATGTGAGCATTGTGTGGGACATGGTGGTGTGTGTGTGTGTGTTGGTATTGTCCAGAATGTGTATGTAGCACACATGACATTGTGTGAACTGTGGCATGTGTACACGTGGTTTGTAAGAGTGTGTGAGGTACATGTGGTATGGAAAGTACCTGTGTACAGTACACTATGGTTTGTATGAGGCATGTATGCGGAATATACATGTGAGTGTGTGGCACTCAGGTGTGATGTATGTTGGCAGGATTGGAGGTTCTCTCACTATTTGAACAGTGTTCAAGATTTACTTTTACCAGGCCTTGATTTTATCATCTCTGCCCTCTGGCATAATCAGAGTCCTTCAAAGTACTATCATCTTACCTGTCTTCCCAATGAGGAAATTGAAGTGGGTCCAGGGAAGTGACCTGGCCACTGTCCTATGAGTCACTGGTAAGGCTGGTGTATAGATTGGTCCTCTGACCCTTCACCATCCAGCTCTACTGCTTCCTCTTCATTTGACACCCTTGCCTGCTGCAGATTCAGTGAGTTTGAATGAGGAAAGCATATGGCATGCCTAGCACATAGTGGGTCTTACCAGTACAGCCTGTCCTGAAACCCAGGGCACCAGAGCCAATCCACAATCCAGAATTTTCCCACTTCCCAGTTGCCCAACCAGGGCATGACATGTTCGGGTTAGTGCCCTCTCATCCAAGGAACAGTATTTTGTGCTAAACATTTCTAGAGTGACCCATAGTTGGTCAAGCAAGGACTATAAAAGCGTCAGACAAACTTTGCCATCAAAGGAGTTTGTTACAGACTTAAGACTGAGCTTTTAGTGCTTTGAGGTTTGGGAATGGTGGGGAGGGCATTGTGGCCTGTGCTGAGTCGGTCCTATCTGTCCCTCTGGATGTCACTGCATCTCTTGGTTATCTGTTCATCTATGACAGGGACACACCAGGACTTGATACCCACCCCATTGTGTAGGTGCTCTGTTTGTAGGAAATACTTTCAGAGGTATGTTACTTCATATGTTGAAGTGGTAGCTTTTTTTTATTGATTCTACACATATATGCATACACACATATTACATTGTTGTTTACCCTGATGTTCTCCCATCACTTTATCACCCATGGACCATCTTAATCTCTTGTGCCCTCCTTTCCTCCAATTTTACTCTTCTCCCCCACCCTTGTTCTATGTTTCAGTTCTGTTTGCAGTTTTAAATTATTCTTGTCTGTTTTCCCTATTTCTCTCATATAAGTGAGACCATCCCATTTTTCTCTTTTTCTTTCTGACTAATTTCCACTAACATGATTCCTTCCAGCTCCGTCCATGTTGCTGCAAATGACATAAGTTTGTCTTCTTTGATTGATGAATAATATTGCATTGTAAATATACCACATCTTGAAGTCTTAACTTTCATTGGCCAGTTTGGGGTCTTCTGTTGTGTCTTCCATCTGTTTCCTTGTGTTCTATCCTCCTTACAGTCTTCTATTGTTTTCAATATCAACCTCTTGTCTGTTCCTTGGGGAGGTGGCATGTACCTGAATGGGTTCATGCGTTTCTCTGCAGGTCCAGGGGCCCTGTTCACAAATCCAGCCACATGACTTTGGCTCCTCTGATGAGCAAAGACCAACTCACCTGGTTGGATAGTTAAGTGACCAATGTGAATCCACTTGGAAATGGTGAGAAGTAAGGTTGTACGTGGCTGGTGTGTGCAGTGTGTGACATGTGTATGACAGGGCACCTACCTCACAGGGCCAAGGACTTAGGTCAGATGACATGAGACCCCTGAATTTTTAAAGTAGATCACAAAAAAAATTCAAACCCTCTGTGAGAGCCACCTAGAGTGGTGATCAGACAGAAGACTGATCATAGATGAAAGTCACAAACTTAGTTTATCTCACAATAAAAAATAAAAGATTTTTTTAAACTTTTTATTTTTATTCTTTAAATCACAACCTCAGTAAATAGTTTTGGGATACCCCCCCACCCCGTACCCCTTCCATTCTCTCCCACCCACTCTTTGTTGTTTGCTAGTTTATGTTAAGTCCATTAGTCTCTTTCTTTCCTGTGGTAGTGTTCTTTCACTGAGGGACTGTGTTCTAAAACCAGGCAAGCCTTGCTGGTAGGTTTTCAGTCTTAAGTTTGCTTGGGACAGCCAGTCTATATTTGTGGTCTTTCCATGTTTCCTCGTTGGAGGCTCTCTCCTCCAATCCCAGATCTGTTTTGCTGCATTACCTTATGGTTCTGGTGTCAGATTTAGGGGGTCTCACCCCCAGCCAGTGTCAGTGAAGAAGTTTCTCTGTGGATACAGGCATCTATAAATGGCTGTTGTAGATCAACTCCTCTGCCTCAATTTGCAGCTTTGCTATGGGGTCAATGCCCCAGTCTTTGGTCTTCCCTTCCTCTCCTGTAGTGTGGGGAGAGGGGGTGCCTCTAAAGCTAGGTTCTGGGTCTTCCAGACTCAGTGACTGCATAGGTGTGCTTCATTACATCGTGTTTCCATAGTTGTTTCTCCTATGTCGCATGCACTGATTCTTTCGATTGTTCATCTGTTGTGTCCAGCTCAGGCTTGTGGGCTGGATTTTTACCTGGTCCCTCACCCGTTTTGTGATGGGGTTTGTGTTATGTATGTTCTTGCTCCTCCTGAAGATTAGCTGGAGTGAGAGTGAAATGGAAGGGGCATTCTTTCCCCCTGCCTGAGCGCCAGTCCCTCCCTGTGTGGGGGTGGGGCCAGGATGGCAGTGTATGTACCATCCCAAGCCCCCTTGGGCTGGGGACTGAGGGCAACATGCCTTGGCCAATCTGGGCTGCAGATGATTGTCTTGTGCAACAACCATTTGCTGGTGGATGGGGGATAAAACCCCACCTGGTCCCCCCTCCTGGGCTCTCTAAGCTTGGGGGGGTGGGCTTACCCAGGGGTCTACCCTGCCTTTGCTCCCTGCTGGCTGCTGCAACCTACCGGGGGCCTCCCATCTAGGCCCTCTCCCTCCATGCCCCCCATGCTAAGAGGCAGGAAAGATCAGAAATAAAAGAACAGAAGGACAACCTGAGTTGGCCAGGCTCAAGGGGGTGGGGATAGACTACCTCTTCTTTATTTTATTTCTGTGGGCACTCAAAATGCTTATCAGATTCATTCACTAGAGAATTAGAACAGTTACTGTTTTACTTCTTTGCTTTCTGAGAATAGTCAAGAATGTAAATCAGCATTAAGCAAAATAGCCTCTAATCTAACAAAGGATTAGGTCAACTGAACATTTCTGATGGATTGCTTGCTATTTCAGCAAGTTTTTTAAAAAATCTTTTTTAAAAAAGAGATCAAGAATAATGACTTTGTGACTGCAAGTTCAAAACAGACAAAAATCAGGTGAGGGAATATAGATCGGGGGAAGAGCATTTGACTGCAAAACAGACAAAAATCAGTTTTGACAACTTCTAAAGTACATTACTTGGTCTGTGTTCTGAAGAATTAAATATAAAGAGACTGATATATAGCTCCTACAAAAAGCCTGGACGGCAGTGGAATGGGAAAAATTACTTTGTGTATGTGTATTCACATGCACGTATGTGCACATATGATCTTGTGTACTTTTTGAAAACAATTTAAATTTTTTGTTTTATGTTATTTACATTTTAAAAGAACAGGTTTATTAGGAATAGAGACACCTGCATAGACCCAGGTGGAAGAGCTGCTGGGACTGCTTTGCAAAAGCAAAAAGGTTTATAAAAGAAATGCCTGCATAGTCACAGGAAGGCTGAAGAGCAGCACCTGCACTTGTTTTTATGTATGATTTTTCTGTACCCTGTATCCAGATTATTCTGTATTCTGTATCCTTAATTGAAGGAAGATTGGTGTAACCAAGAAAATAAGCAAAAAACCTGCTTGGATATATTATGTACAGCAGATCTGAGAAGGGTCAGTAGGTGGGGTGGGGCAGGGCATGAATTCAAGAGAGGACAGGAAATGTGAATAAAGACAAAACACAAGGCAGTAGGTGGGCAGGAGCTCATTAACATTAGGTTGATTTGGAATCCCAGGCTGCACCCTTGCGATCTCTGTCTATGGGTGAGTCTTTTCACTCTTCAACTTCAGGCTTCTCCACAGTGTCATTTGAAGAGTTCAGCAGGTCCCCAAAGTGGTTTCCTTCAACATTGTTTCATTATAACAGTGATTAGAAAAGTTGTTTCACTGTAATGTTGATAAGAATCCTTCTGCCCCCAGCTGAAGGAAATCATGCAAGAACTAGCTTTCATTAACCTTGTTTCACTTAAAGTTGCAGTTTTGAAGAACTTACCTATGACTTTAAATGAGGACTTAACTATATAATAGCAACTATGATTTAGTTAGCTAGAGCTGGGTAACAAATGTCCTCCATGTTAACTAACTTAAAACATCCATTACAGTTATGTGGTGCGTAACAGCATTTAGCTCAACAAAGAATCACATACACAATTGTGGTCCCAATTGACTGTACCACCTGGATATGTGTAATTATGCTCTATGAAATACGCGTGACAAAAAATTGCTTGATACATTTTTCTGAACGTGTCCCTGTTGATAAGTGATCTAGGAGAGGGTTCTCAGTACGTTAGTCCTTATAATGTTTCTCATTATTATCTCTAAGAATAACAGACTGTTAAGACTAAAGAGCTGTCCATCAGTCACGTGATAGTAAATCCATGTTTCAAGATTTAGAGATTATAGGCACACTCCACATTGGTAGTACTGGATTCAGAAGGCAGTATGGAGAGCCAATGGTTACTAGAGGTCAGAACAACCCAGGACTCAGTATGCCTAAGTAATCTTGAGTGTTCTAGAAGGTAATACATGTTCTAGAAAATGTGGAACTGCTGGGAAAAAGACAGAACCTGTCTGTCATTTTACTAGTCAGAGGTAATTACTATAGGCTGGGCATGGTTGCACATGCCTGGAAGTGGCGGCCTAGGAAGCCGGGGCCAGGGATTGCAGTTTGAATCCTGCCGGGGACACGTAGCAAGACCTAGTTCCAAAAAAATATAGCTGGGTGTGGTGGCACATGCCTGTAATCCTAGCTACCTGGAAAGCTGAGGCTGGGGATTACTTGAGTCCGTGGTATCCCAGGTAATGAGAGCCTGCGGTTCCATGGGCAAAAATAGCGAGACCAAGTCTCAAAAAAAAAAAAAAAAGATAATTACTATATTTTGGTATTTCCTTCCAGTATATTTTCTTTTGCATCATGTACACGCACATATGTGAGCATACACACAATTAAAATTAAGATCCTGCATTTTACCATTCAGTATTAAGTTCGGAATATTTTCCCATGTTATTTAATGCTGGTTTTTAATAGCTAGATTATGTCTTTATATGTCCTTTTATTGTTAAAATATAATCTACAATAATGTACAGCTTGATGAATTTCTACATGTGCCTACACCCACGAGACTACTCACCAGAAAGTGTTTCGGAACTCTGTGGCCCCTCTCAGTTCATAACATCATTTTTGAGAACCAACCCCCAGTTTTATTTATATACACCTACATTACTGAATGCTTAAATTACTTCCAGACTTTTGCCCCTATAAACAATGCTGTTGTGAATGTCCTTATATACACACATTTGTCTGCATCTTATTGTTTCCTTTGGATGAATTTCTAGAAGTTGTGAAATACCAGGTCAAAAGTTATAACCCCATGGAAATGCTCTCAGGAGAAATGCTACATCCCAGAGGCAAGCTTTGTGCATCTTTGTATTCCCCTTCTTGGAGACAAAGACTGTTTTGAATTCTCTTGCCTATCTTTGAAGCCCTTCCTAAAGGCAGTAACATCAGGAGCTATTCAGAACTAATTGAAATTGGTTTTACTTTTAGAGTAAACAGAACTTGCTGCAAATTCGAGCAGAATTCTGGAACCCAATCTCTAGGTACTTCTCAAATGTATATTGATATGGTTTGTAGACATCTTGACATGACTGAATGAATTAGTAAATGAAAGGTGTTTTTTAAAAAAAACCCACCAGACTATTAAATTCAGAGCAAACATGTAGGTCAAGGTGGCATGGCAGATTGGCTTACCTTTGTTTTTTCTTATCACTAGAACCCTCACATACCACATTGGGGTAAGCCATTAACTTCCCTCTTTCAATTGCCTAACTCCCAGAAACTTATATGGACAGAGGGGCTAATCAGTCCAAGTACATTGCTGCTGTTCCTGGCTACCCCTGAGTTACGTGGAAGGCTGGTCCAGGGAAACTGTGAATCACCTGCTCACGTCTTCATCTATGATGCTCTTGCTTGTTATTCTTGGACCGGTACAGCTGTTTCTGGAGAAGGAACCTGTTCTCTCCCTGCCACACTTGGCTGAGGATGTTCCTTGCTCAGACCCTTAAGAAACCTTGCTGACACCTTCCCTTGCCAAAGACAGTTGTGGATTCAGCTACTTCCTCGCTTCTCTGGGGGGGTCTCCTCATCAAGAGTTCTAAGCTAAGAGAAACTGCTAATATTTTCTAGATGCCTGTTAAGTAGCTCTCTCTTCACTCTACCATTATGAGCACCCTTTTATGTATTAAATATGGAATAAAACTATTTGTATCCATGTATCTACTTGCATTTGTGTATCTAGTGTCTGTTATGTTTAATAAAATTCATCATTGAACACTGTCTACCACACAGATGTCTGGGTGTGTGTATACAGATGCCATGTATCTGAATCTGAGATTTAATACAAATATTAAATACAAATATTTAATAAGCACTTTTCTATCAAGTAAGGGCGTAAGAGTTGCGTTGATGCCTTCAAAAGTTCACAGACATCCTAATAGTGTTAGTTTAAAAAGAGCAGATAAGTTGTGCTTTCCAAATTTTTCTTAAGTAACCTAATCCTGCAAAACATTATTTCTTAGTAATCTTTGATTTGAAAACTAAAATACTGTATATATGAGCTAGAAATATAAAGAAAGCCAGGACCGGAATATGCTTGGGGAAGTTTATTTTACTTATCTGAAGTGAGATAAAGAATATCTCCAGATGGGCAGGTTTCCAGCCTGACCCATGTACACAAAGCATCTCATTCTAGGAGAGAGAGAGAGGAAATTATAGAGAACTATTTTGCCAGTATTTGTTTTCCCTGACAAGTGTGATGTAAACCTTTTCACATGTGTAGAAGCAAGGAACTACAGCCACGTGTGGAAACAGCCGCTTTTGCAAATAAAACTTCCCAGAACCATGACAAATGCAAGATTAACAGGTGTAGCACAGATCCAGGGGACGCATGTGTTTCTCATCGGTGGCCTCCTGTATTAAATCTGGATCCTCCAGAAAAAAGCTAGGGAAAAAAGTGATTTTCCCCCTAGGCTGTGGATGTTAACTCACCCCTTCTCATTAAAGGATTTGAAACAGAGCTGGGGGTTGGAAGGAGCCCTCCTCAGAAAACAGTAAGGTGGGGAGGAGGACCCGAAGTTAAAAATTCTGTGATCAACTCTGGGTCACCTTGGGCCTCATCTTTGTTTTATTTGAGACATTTGGTTCAGACAATGAGGGTTTCAGCAGCACCAACACCAGCGCGCAAATCAGGGTGAAACCACTGATTCTCAGTAGGGGCAAATTCTGGCCACCAGGGGACATATGGCAATGACCGGGGTCATTTTAGGTCGTCCGTCTGGGCAAGGGGATGCTCCAGATGACAGGACTGCCCTGGGGGAGGGGATACTCCTGGCAGCTCGTGGGTGAAGACTAGTGATGCTGCTGCATACCCTACACCGCACAGGACGCCCCTACAACAGGGCGTGGAGGTTAAGAAATTCCGGCGGAACTCAGGTTTACAACCCGAGGGTCAGCTCCAGGAGGCTGGCTTTGGGGCTCCTCCAGTCGGAGCGTACGCTTCTATTGGGATTCCAGGCGCCGCAGGCCCGGGTTCCGTACCTACGCCTCCCGGAGGGTCTGGGGCGTCCCGGTGCCTAGCAGGTAACTTCCGCTCGCAGCATCCAGACGTGGGCGGCACTCCAGGACTGTACTGGAGCGGCTGGCACGGACCACCGGCCCCAAAATTTTGGCATCTCCACGCCCTCTGTCAGCGCCACACGGGGATAGGTTTCCTAGCCAGAAGGGATCTCCCAGCCGTCCCAGCTACCCATAGCCCAGCCTTCGAGGGCCTGGTGCACTGGGCACGTTTTCGCTTCCTTGCCGGGCAGGGGGCGGGGCTTGCAGCGAGGACCGTTGCCCCGCCCAACCGCCTCCCAACGGCTTCCCCGGTCGGGCGGTGGGGCACGGCAGGACTGTGAGTCAGTGCGCCTGCGCGCGCATGCGTACAGGCGCGGGGCGGAGCGGGCGCGAGGCCCCGCCTAGGTCTGGCGCCTAGGCCCGCCCTATCTCCCAACCTCCTCAGCGTGGCGCCGACGCTGCGTGCGGCGCGGGTTACCCAGAATGCTCCGCGCGGGGGCAGCTCACTGGAGTTTGGTTCTCGAGGCGGCGGCAGCAGCAGCAGCGGCTCCGGCGGCTCCTCCTCCTCCGGTGGCGGCGGCGCCCCGGGCCCCGAGCCCCGGCTCCCCTCTCCGCCACCCCCGCGCGCCCTCTCCTCCCCCGGCGCTGTGGGGAACATGAGGCTCCGCTCCCGGAGGCCGGCGAGTGAGTGACCCACCTCCCCCGCCTCAGCCCGCCCGCCCGCCGGCCCGGCCGCTCCCCCCCGCCTCGCCCAGGCAATGACAGCGGCTCCGGCGTCTCCGCAGCAGATCAGGGACCGGCTGCTGCAGGCCATCGACCCCCAGAGCAACGTAAGTGCCAGTCACAGGCGCCGGGGGGGAGGCCGCGTGGGCCTGGGACCCTCCCCCTCTCCAGCCCCTCGTCCCCCGGGCTCTGGGGGACCTGTCCGACGTCCATCTCACCCCATGAGCCGCTGCCATCCCGGCCCCTCGTTCCACGAGCCCAGGTCGTGGGCATGTCGGCCAGCCCGGCGGCGTCAGTACGTGAGGCCGAGGCTTCCGTGCGGCCTGGGCGAAGGGAGCTGACGGGGGCCCAAATCGGAGCTTTTCCTCCCCACCCACTCCAGTTTCAACGACACTTGGGGCTCCTGAATGAGCTTACCTGCCTCTCTCTTCCCCGGGGACCCGCGACCCCCGGGAAGCCCTCCCAACGGGAGATGGGGAGAGAAAAAGGTTGTGGAACAACTGGTGTCCGGGGTATGACTCGGGTAGCTGGTGCCTGCCGCCTTTCGGCCTCTTGGGTGATCAGGGAAGCCCTCCTTGCCTCTCCTCTAAGCTGGAAACACCTTTTTGGGTTTGGAAGGAAGCCGCAGGCCAGCTTTACTCTAGCCGGTTGCCGAGTCCACCTGGGTCTTGCTACTCGACCTGCCTTTGACCGATCCCTCTTGAGTTCTCTGCCAAGGAAAGGTGGTCATGGGGAAGGTGGGATTCTTCCGGGACCCATTGCTGTCCATCATTTTTGGGGTAGTGAATTAGAGATGATTGTTTTCCCTCCCCTTCCCCCAAGAATCTTGCTTCCGCTGTCCCTTCCCCCAACCTGGGGGCCCAGCTTGGTGGCTTGTGACCTAGACGGTCAGGGTTAAGCCGGGTGTTGCTTTCTCAGGTGCTTCTCTACTGAAGCCACTGTTTGCAGAGGGACCTCCCCTTCCCCTTCCCCCCCTCCAGTGTGTATGGGGAAGATTCATCTGTTCTCTTTTCTCCAAGGGGTTCTTGGCTATGGGGGTCATTTTCCCTTGGGGCAGGAGCAGGTTGAGCAATAGGAATATACGGTGGCATCCAGGTATGAAGTGAGCCCCTACATCTGTTGGGAGACCAGGAAGTGCCCATTGAGATCACTTTTTAATATGCTGGGGCTGGAAGGAAAAAATTGTCTTGGTTTTGGCCAGGTAACTGGTTTCCCTCTCTGTGGGGGCTTTTTGTGATATTAACTAATTAGACTTAGCAGTATGCTTTAGCTTGGTATTTGTAGAATAATGCATATTGGTTTATGTATTTTTTTTTTCTGCACACTGAGGCGTTATGATCTTTGTTTGGCTCTGATTCTGTATCATAATTCTCTTACCTCTGGATTTCAGGCCCTATTAAAATTGAGTTGGTGCAAATTGCCTTTAACAAATGTTGTATACATTTTTGTTATGACTTTGGGGGTGGAATAGGCATAAACTATATAAAACCTTCCAGAATTTTTGCCATAACTGGTACCACTGCAAATATTAGAGGATAAAACAAATGACATGAAAAATGTAGCTTTGGTAGGTTTTTTGAATCAGAGTACAATTTCTTGAATTCCATGTGCTGGCTTGCCTTTGGGAGAATCTGTGAGCTTGCTGAGATAATAGCACTGATCCTTAATGCCACCTGGGAGAGCTTTGGGATCAGGAGGTACTTTGACAGGCTGTCAAGATGTTATAGATTAGGTGGGGCAGTGACCTCGGGTTCCAGTGTTGTGTAAGATTGTAATATGAAGGGTCCTAGGAGAAGAGGTAGGGGAGGAGACAGGGGCTTATCCAAATACAGGAGGAGGCAACACACCTCAGTTATGGGTATTCTAGAACTTTGTTTGGAACTGCCATATTCATATAAACCCCTGGGATTAGGTTACACTCTGAATTTGGGGGACTAGTGATGGTGTGCGGAGAACCCTACTCACTTAAGTGTGGTGGCTGGAATTGGAAAATATGACCTATGAGGGAAGTGCCTCCTTTAAATGCAGCCACAGTCACAGACTGTCAGTGAGCACTAGTAAAGGCAGTCAACAGGACCAGGAGCTCTAGTGCAGCTTGGAGCAAATTCCACATAGATGTTAAAATTAAAAGCTCAGAGAATAGAATAGGTTGCAGGTAGAGCTGGTACAACCTCTCTTCATTTTCTCTCCATCCACCCCAGCTCAGGTGAGAATGAGAGACTACAGCAAGGCACTGAGTGTACAGCTGCCCTTGTCTACCTTGCCCAATTATGAACTTCACTTCTGGGTAGTTAGTTGACACATATTTAAGATGCTCATGGAAAAAAAATGGGGACAGTATTGAAGAGCCAATACTAAAATTAAACCTCTTTTGCATGATGTTACAGAGAATTGTGTCATCTAGTGCTTACCTTTGTGGGCATGCAGTTATGGTTAATAAACTTAGCTTTTGCTTGAGAAATGAATGTCTGGGAGCTGACCTAATAATATCCATAATTATCTGAAAAGTTAGGGAAGTGACCATCTTCTTGATAGAAGCCTGCTTAAGGGAAAAGTTTCTGTGCTCTAAATCCTGCTTCCTGGAGTACTCAACTTTCTGTAGCAGCAGGTCTTAGTTAATAATTTCTGCCAACTCATTAATAAAGTAAGTTTTCTGCGCTCCTTTTCAAAAAGCAACTTACAGGTTTGCAGACCAGCTGAATTCTTACTCTGTTGGTGATGGTGTGTCAGCCCAGGTGTTGAAAATTTCTTAGTGGTGCTGGTTGAGTTTGTTCTGACTGAATCTTGCTTCCTTATGGATGAACTTGAGGACTATGTCCTTCTGGTCAGAAATCAGCCAGCCCACCAGGCACTGTCTTCTCAGCAGGTAGTTAGTTCTTGCTTAAATCAGATAAACATGCATCATTTCATGAAATTGAGGCTCTACCTTGCTGATCAGAACACAAGCTCTGTGCACATGATGATTTCTTCTCTTTTGAGAGTAGGAGCATGGAAACACTTTCTGAGTCCTGGTAAAGTGGCTGTCCCAGGTCCTCTTAGACTTGTCACAGAGAAGCTACATTGAAACCTTTGAATAAAAAGCCTGCTGGCTGCTCTGTGCCCATACCTCAGTGACAGAAATCCTAATGCAGAACTCTGAGATGGTACACCCCCATGAGAGGTGTAAAATGGCACTGGCAGGTGAGTAGCACTATGCTTAGAACAGAAGAAACCAACAGGAAAGGGAACTTGCACTTATTCTGAATGGATAACCTTCCCAGTGCCTCCCAGAACACAGGCTTCCCATCGAACAGCCTCCAGGTTCTGCATACATCAGGTGTCAAGGTGAGGTGATTTAGGTGTCCATGCAAAGGGGCATGCAGGAAGGATGATTTTTCCATCTAGACATTTAAAGATTTAAGTGCCACTTAGCTTTGCTGGTCTGCAGGTTCCTCAAATAGTAGCATCCTATAAAGCCCCACATCTAGGGTTCAAATTCTGGAAGGGGCAGCAGAGGCTAACATGGATTGTTTTTTAAGTTCGTGTGCTTGCTTTTTCTTTTTTTTTTGAGACTAGGTCTTGCTGTTTTTGCCCATGGAACCGCAGGCTCTCATTGCCCAGGGTACCACGGACTCAAGCAATCCCCAGCCTCAGCTAGGGCTAGGGCTACACAGGCACGCGACACCACACCCAGCTGTTTTTTGGGACTAGATCTCGCTGTGTTGCCCCTGGTGGCACTCAAACTGCATCCCCCAGACCCTGCCACAGCTCCATAAGCTGTCACTTACATGCACGCACCACGTGCCCAGCTTAAGTCCTTATGCTTTACAGGACCGTGCTACACTTTGCTAGTCTTCTGCAGAGGATGTGGAGGGTGAGGTTTCCCTTGACTGCTAGTGTAGATGCTGAAAGTATTGTGATGGGAGGAGCTGTTTAGTGGGTTTCTTCCATAGGCAAGAGAGGATAGGATGCTTTTATTTCTTACTAACTTGAGGTGATGGGTCCAACGTTAGAGACTTAATCTGAAGTTACATTAACAGTGCTGTTGCTCTGCTGATCGATGTGGTGATATCATGCTCTCCTGGGCTGGGCCCAAGCTGTGCCAGACGAGGGACGGATGTTCATCATGGATGGGACCACTCTTCTCGCTCTGTTTGTAGGTTTGCCCACACCTTACTGGGAGGTGTGGGGAGGATAGGGTGGGGGAGGAGGGGAAATCCCACATCCCACACTCCCTGCTCCCTCCCTGCCGCCTTGTGGTGGTACTTGGACCTGGGGCTGAGGTTGTTGTTGACACAGCGAACATACTCTTGCCCCTTTCCCTGCGCTCTTCCTGGGGGCGGGTCATGTGTGGTGGGGTAGCCCTTTCCTGTGCTGGGGGTGTCATAAATTTTTAAAAAATAATTTTAAAAAAGCAGTGCTGTTACTTCCAACCCTAAACACAAGTGCTCTGCTCTCAAATGAAAGGATGGCTTCAGAAACAGCCATGGAGGATGATGTTACTCAAGCTGCATTCTGTCCCAGACATGTCTGTATGTGATTACACCTTTGGTTAGATTTACCTGTGATAGATCTGACCAGTCAATAGCATTAGACAGCCTGTCCTGGAAGTTTCTTAAGGTGTCTGTCAGATACAGAACCCTGGGCTGTACTCAGGAACAGAATCATGGTGTGACAGCTTCCAGCCACCATGGACATTTTCATGAGTCTTGCGTTTCAGCTTTATTTTCTGCTGGAAGCACTTTTGATAACGTAACATGCCATTGCTCCGGCAGAAAAGAGGAGTCTTATACATTGCAAAATGGAGGGGTGTTCTGCTTCTTTCCAGTATATTAGAGGATATAAAATCTAAACATATGGGCCTTGCCTGGTCATCCTAGCTGCCCAATTTAGCGATGTTCCTCTTGGCTTGTACACTGGCCAGGGTATGTGAAGCGAGCAGTATGGCATTTTAGGGCTTTGAGGAAATCTCAGGTGACAAATGTTGGTTGTAGGGTAGTATAAGTACTTGTCATGACTCTCTTTATCCCTCAGAATGTGGAGTTGGCATTCAGTCCTCTCAGAGGTCCTGGTGGGCCTCAGGTGGTTTCAGTTGGAGTGTGTTGTCCTACCTGGAGGACTGTCCAGGTTTAGCCTGTGGGAAGCACCTTTTATCTTGATACAGATGTAAAAGGCATTGTGGTCACCCAGTTCCTGGACACAGGATGCAGCTGCCTGTACAGGACTTGTAACTCTAGAGTGCCAGGCTCGAGGGTAGGGGATTGGGGGGGCTATTTTCTTGGACCTCAGAATGTCTGCATGAACATCTTCTCCAACAGAGGTCCAGTTTAACAGAACCAGCCCAACCTAATCTGACTGTGATTCTGTGGTGGGATGCCTGCCCAACCCCCACTATAACTTGCCTGCTGGAAACTAGGTGCTTTGTCTCTGTCAGAAGTCATGCCTTTTCCCTTTTTTCTTGGTGATGATCTTTCCTGAGTACTCTCAGTCCTTTTGGGGCCCACTAACTGACTGTCAGAATGAGTGACTGAACTTGTAGCTCATAGGTGGCTGCAGGCTGTGCATTTTCAACATGATCTTCCAGTGCCCAGCTTAAAGCTCCTTGTAGATGTGCTCTTCTTCACATTCTACCCACACTAATAGAAATGAGCAGGTTCTAACATAGGAATTCTCTGAACTGGGAGCATTTTCTGTGTAAAGGAAATCTACCAATTTCCCACACTTATCTAAATTTCTTTTAATGAACTAGGTCTTAGGAGGCAATATGCTTATCTCAACCATCAACTGAGACACACTGTGTGCTTATGGAGAAATGTGGTAAACTTGAGGTCAAGTGCACATTTCTTGCAAGTGCTTGTGGAACTGGGTGTGAAGTGTACAGACCTGGAAGTACCCAGTCCCTGTCCAGAGCCTGGTGGGGCAGTGGGTAGGCATAGAGTGTACATATGGGGAACTGGGGGGGAGGGGTGGTCAGGAGGGTCAGAGCATAGCTCTTAATGTCCAAATGGAAGAGTTCTTCATGTGTTTTATTCAAAGATAGTCCAGTTCAAAATTCTTGAGAACACAAAGTATCCTCTAGAATACTTTATCATTTGAATTTTCAGAAAAATCTTACAGGACATTCTTGTTTTGTCTTTGGCTTGAGGGGAATGGAGAGCTTAGAGTAATAGCTGGTAAATTCTTGATAGTTAGGCTCTCTGGATCACAGGATGGGGAAGGGGACAGATATTAGAACCTGTAGGAGCCAGGGTGGCATGTGCAAGTATTTCAAGTTTTCCTTCTGGGCTTTGGTTTACTCCATGTGGCTTTTGAAGGCAAACCTAGACTGAGGAGGTGGGCATCCCTGAGGCTGGGGTGTGGCCCTAGACTTTCCAGCTGGGCCCCAGACTGCTGACCTCTGAGTTCTTGGAAGTTCTGTGTCTCTGACTGGAAGGGTTATGTCAGAGGTGCCTCTGCCAGGCAGATTGGGCTCTATACCTTTGAATGTTCATGGGATTACTACAGAGGTTTCTGGATTTACCCATTGAGGATAATGAATTTTGGGAAGCTGTTGCATAGTGGAAGCTGTAAAATGAGCAGCTGCTCTTAGCTGAGCACTTACTACATGCCCTGTGGGAGGAGTGATTTACATTCTGATTGACTCTGAAACCACTATCTCCTCAGGTAGGTGCTTCATCTTTATTAGGGGGGAGAGCAGAAATTCAAAGATCTGTTCACATCACAGATGGGCTTACTGGAAATTTAGTCCCATACTGGTGGGCTCAGAAGCCTGTGGGATTAAAGATTACAGTGCATTTCTTTCCTTTTTTCTTTTTCTTTCTTTCTTTCTTATTTATTTATTTATTTGTTTATTTATTTATTTATTTATTTATTTTATTAATTTTTTTTTTGAGACTAGGTCTCGCTATTTTTGCCCTTGGAACCGCAGGCTCTCATTGCCCAGGATACCCCAGGCTCAAGCAGTCCCCAGCCTCAGCTTCCCAGGTAGCTGGGATTATAAGCGCATGCCACCACGCCCAGCTATTTTTTGGGACTAGGTCTCATTATGTTGCCCCGAGTGGGACTTGAACCCCATCCCTAGACCCAGCTGAAGCTTACAGGCATGAGTCACCATGCCTAGCTTTACAGTGTATTTCTAAGGGTTAGCCTCAAATAGACATGGGATGTTTAACTTTACATTTACATTTCTTTCCAACTTAAATTATTAGCTTAAATTATTTTAAGCTAGTGACTTCTAACTTTTGTGTCAGGATCAGTTTTTTTGAGATTGGAAACACTTGAGAATTTCCATGTTAAAATGGGTATACTTTGAATAGCTTTTTTTTTTTCTGAGAAAACTCAAGAAGGCACTACCCCTGATCAGGATGTGCTTTGAGATGAAGTTGTATTCTAGTCATCAAAATAGCAACTGCAAACTAATCTTGTATGTGTGACACCTAGGATTGGGTCCTTGGAGTCTCCTGTTTGGATGCCCTGTTAACACTAATGCTGTCTTTTTTTCTGGAAGCCTTTCCTGCTTTAACACTGTCTTCCTCAGTTACTTCACATTACTTAAAGACCCCATATTCCTGCTGATTACTGATATTGTTGACTGCCTTTTTCAACCTTTTCTGCAGGCTTCTTGGTAACAGCATGAGTTATTCACCAAGTATCTGGAGCATGGGGGCGCTCATACGCTGTTTATCTTCTGGGAAAGGGCTGTATTCAGAACTACCTTAGTGCTGGCATTCCTGACCTCCCTGTGTATTATAACCCAGAGAGGCAGGTGCTAATGAGAAAGCATACCCGAACTGGAAGCACCCCATCCCCCCAGAGCTCATTCTTCTGTCCTTGGGAGACTGTGGGTGTGACAAAGGCTCTCTATCCCTGCCCAGTCCAGCCCATTAGTCAGGCCGTCTTCAGGATGGGCAGGAAGAAGGTTGTATTTGAGATGCTCTCTACTCCTATAGAGAGGGTGACTCTTGATTTTAGAAGCCTGCTGACCCATATTCCGTGGACACCTACAAATGCCACCTTGTGATGCTTCAACCTTTTTTTGGCCATGGAACAAAACCAGACCACCCTTGGATACCTTCCCAGTCTCCCCCACCCCCACCCCCTTTTACTTGTTAGGGCCAGGAAATGGATGATGCTTTCTCTAGGCCACGCCCCGGTGTATCAGCCTCATGGCTGCTTTGTGCACAGAATGATTTTGTAAGTGGCTAGCCAGTACTGACCTTAACTGGTGTGTCTGAGGTTGTATGGCATAGACATTAGCAGTCAGATGAGTTGTGAGACCATGGTCACACTGAAACCCTCCTCAGGTCCTAGTTGGCCACTTGGTCTTGCTCTTAACCTTCAGCATGGGCAGCACACTCTTCCCCAGCCCCTTCCCACACCCCTGGTCACACTTGGTTCTCTGGGCAGCTGCTGGACCTAGCAGGTAACCACAGCATATTTATACACACTCAGGAGTGCCAGGGGGGGTAGGAGTGGGGGGGGACTGTGTTTCACAGGTGCCTTCAATAGCTTATTTTAATTGCCCTAGCCTCCTCCTACTGAATTCCAGCATAGCTCTTCTGACCCCTCAACCTGTCCAGCTCAGGTGTTATGTGGAGCCATGATCACATCCTCTTTTCCTGGAGTGATTCCCAAGGTAGCTAGCTGCCCTTCTCTTCTAAAGGTCAGCCTCTCCTAGAAGCCACTTCCCAGAGACACTTCCAATTTTAGTTACCCCTTCTGCATTTTGTGTGTATGCCTGGAAGCAGTTGGTAACCTGGCTCTTTAGCTCTGTGGGTGAGGGGATATCAAGGAGAGGGATAGGTACATAAAATAGGAACAGTTTGCTCTCTACTAATTGCTTCACATTGTTTCCTTCAAGTGTTCAGTTAGTTGCCTGTGCACCTGTCTTCTACTTCCCTAACTCATCTGGTTCTGTTGGTCAGCCTCCCCCACCAGAGGGAGGGCAGCACTAGTTCAGACAAGAACTTCAGCAAAAGGGATGATTGGCTTATATCACTCAAAGCCCAGCAATGGGTCTGTCCTCAGGGAAGGTCCTGATTTTCTCCTTTTGTCTTTACTTTTGTAGTGTTGACATCACATAGTGCACTATCTTCCCTAACCCCTTCCACCTCTGGATTCATGCTCCTTGCCCATCATCCAGTGGAAGAGAAGGCAATTCTCTAAGAAGCCCCAGCAGACATGTCCTTGCATCTTCTCTGGGCTTTGATTGAGTTAGCAGAATATGTTGGTTGGTCACCCCTAACTCTGGATTTGGTGTCAAATACCCAGACAGATCCAGAACAGAGGGACTGCCCCTGGGGAACATCAGGACCCTATTCATGGGTAAAGAGGGTAGAGGGAAAGAAAGCAAACCGGCAATGTCCCCTTGGTACGTGCTGGTCTAATCACCTCTTTGATGTGGTCGTGTCTTCAAATAGTTGGGTGTGGTTGAACCTGGGAGAGGTGGGTCTAGATAATGAAATGAGCATGTAACTGAAATGTGAGGTCCACAGTAAGTAATGAGGAGGTTTAATTGGTGTGCATTCAGTGTGGGGTTCTGAGTACCCACCCCTTTTGGACAAACTTGCAGACTCTAATTTACCTATAGTCACACTTGGGTACCTTGCTGCAACCTTGTCTTAGCACAGGTGCTAGGGTACAACTCTAGCTCCATTCAGGCCTGAGGAGCTCTTCAAAGTCCAGAACCATGTTCTTCTGGTGCTATAGTAACTGTCTACACTAGTCTGAGAGGAGGGGCTCTGCACTCTGCTGTCGCTCAGGGCTCTGCACTGTGCTGTCGCTCAGCAGCTTAGAGGGTCTGGGTCTGGGGGGTTGATTGTCTGGTTGTCCTGCCCATTCCGTCTTGTCTCCCTCCCTCCTACCCCCCATGGTTAATGGAGACTGGTACCTGCATTTCTGGGCCTAACCACCTCCCCTTGGACTCACTGAGAGGGGTACATCAGGTGCTTTCTCATGGCCAGGTTTATTTTTCCCTCCTTGTGTTCCTGAAAGATTGCAACACTTGCTGTCTACCCTTCTGCTGGATGCTGACAACTTGGCAGTGACAGGAGTGGGTCACGTGTTAAGCTTTAGGTGCCTCTCTTGGGTTGTAAATGGGTATTTCACTTTCACTTCTATTTTGGAGGAGCCTCTCAAGTAAACTTCTCCCTTTAAATACTGGAGACCAATCAGTGCTACCTCTGAGCTCTCCAAAAAGGCACATATATCACATGCCCTCTCAACCCTGGGTATGAATTTATTACTTCTCTATCCCTTGCTGAGTTAAGGGTGCTGTTTGGCATTGAAATTGGGAGGGAGAGAGAATTTCTTTGTTCTTGACACTGGGTGTGAATATGTCTTCCATCTTATCGATGGACTGCTTCCATGTTGTGGGAAACAGCAGCTCTTGAAGGTTAAGCCATTGAAGAAGGGTCCACTGTCTTGCTCTTGTGTCCAGTTTGAAAACTTGTGGAGAAGCACTCTGACTTGACTTGGGGTGGGCTGAAGGGGGGGACTGTTTTTAAAAACAGTAATACCAACGGGAATCTGGGGCCTCACAGAAGATGCAGGATCTGCTGTGCAGAGGAAACCAGTAGGTGCTCTCAAGCTGCTGTAGCCCCCAACGTGGTGTAACACTGGTGGAGCTGTCTTAGGATTTCTGTGAGCATGCTTATCAATCTGAGCAGTTAGGAAAGTGGGTTTCCATCCATCACCTTTGGAATGTGGCTACTTTGTTAGGCATGCAGTGGACACGTCTTTCAACATGGTTGGGCCACTGGAGCTCCTCCAAATTGGGAAATAGAAATTGGCATCATCTGCTTTGAAAGATGAGCTGAACTTGGACACTGGAATGCTGCTTGTGTTTGTCAGTTCAGGCTTTCTTACTTGGTCACTGTGCTGTCCTTAGTGCCTACTAATTCTGAATGTGCCTCTGTAGACCTAACACTAAGCAATACCTGCTGCTCAGTGTTCTCCAGCCTCCTTTATCTCTACTTTCCCTATGTTTCCAGATCCTTGTCCCCAGTGCCTCCTTTCGCCATCAGTTTGGCTTTGTCCAAACTGGAATCTTGGCTGTTATTTACCATACAGCCATGGAAGAGGTTAGGTTTACAGCCTTAATTTTTTTAGAAAGTCTGTTGAGAATAGTTCATAGCCCCAAACCTGAAGTGTGTTATACCAGTAAGTCTCAGATTTGGGCTGGCTCCATTCTCTTTGTTTTTCTCTGATCTCTCTCTTTCCCACCTCCCCTCCCTCTAGTTCATGCCTACTGGATGGGTAATGTGAACTAGTCAGTCACAGGGTTGCATTTTTCTGACCAGTGATTGGTTCAGCATTAGGCCTGTGGCCCATTCAGCCCAGGAAAATTTTTTTCACAACTTTGCTCAAGTCTGGGAGAGTCTTGAATAGGAGAGGATGTGAGCTGATGGCTACTGGAATTTGCTGCTCAGGAGTAAGGCTATTCCAGGGGGATAGAAAATGGAGTGACCATGATATGGCAGGCCAAAGTGAACTCTACCTAGAACCTTCAGGTGGGTGAACTACTTTTCTTGATGAAGCCCATTTGAGCTATCTTTTCTATCACTTGGAACCTAGAGAATCTATGCAGAGTAACAGCACATTATGCCCCAGGCTCTGTCTCTAGCAGCCCCACTTACTCTCCCTGCTCCAGCCACTCTTCATGACTCTTCAGTATGTTCCTGACCTTATGTATCCTCAGGATGGCCCTTTTTCATCTCTCCTTACCTGCCTTGCAGCTCAAGACTAGGGCCAGAAGTCCTGGGAGATTGTTGGCAGCAGTGTTTCCTGACTGTGCTGGCATCTTGGTTGCATCTTCCTGCAACTTTTAACCCCCCGACCTTTATGCTCATCCTGAATTTTCTTTGCTGGCTCATAGTGAACCCATTTGTTCTGTTGGGGTGGTAACTGGCTTACTGTGTTGCCATCTCTGATTTCAAGCTATGATGTGCACCAGTTGCTCCTGCTTTGAAATTAGCAATATGGGCTTTTTGTTTTTAAGATTTCAGATTTGGTGGGACCTGGGTGAGGCATCTGCCTAGCTCATGGGTGATGGAGTATCTGGGCCCTGGAGATAAACCCTTCTCCTGTGATGAAGCCCTTTGGGTACCTCCTATGACACATAGGATTTCTTGGAGCTGTGCTGGTGTCTTTTTTGGCTGTAGGCCTGTAAAGCACTAGGTGCTTTACTCCGTTCTGGAGAGTCTGTCTGGAGGTTCTAGAGCCAGAGATGGGACCTGGGGGGCTGACTAAGGTATATGCAGCTGCTTCCCCAGTCTCCACTAATGAGCACTCCCCTCTCAGGTTAGACCGGGGCATATCCCTAAGTGGCCCAGTTGTGCTATGAGACAGTAGCTTCACTATCTGCTGGTGCCTTTATAAGGGTGCCCTTGGGCACATTACTTATCTCTGATGTTTGGTCTTTATCTATGACAGGGGCAATTGGGTCTACCATCTGGTGGTGTCATTGTGAGGGACTATCATGTCAGTGCTTGGCTTCTGTTTAGTCACTAAGATGATGAAGGAACTGGTTGTCTGTTACAAATAGGGATAGAGGAGGTTATTTTTGCCCAAGGTCTTGTAGCTCTAAGGGGCATAGATTTCAGACCTATCAATGGGTAATGGACTTGCCTGCTGCAGTTTAACCTGGAGGGGGGGTATAGCTCAGGGGTAGAGCATTTGACTGCAGTTTAACCTGGAGGGATTAGATCACCTTCATTCTGATGACCAGTCCTACTTAACAAATCAGGTGCTCACTGTCTTCTGGTGTAATTTTTTTTTTTTTTTTTTTTTTTTGAGACTAGATCTCACTATTTTTGTCTGTGGAACTGCAGGCTCACATTGCCCGGGGGTAACACAGACTCAAGCAATCCCCAGACTCAACTTCCTAGGTAGCTGGGACTACAGGCATGCACCACCATGCCCAGCTATATTTTTGGGACTAGGTCTCACTACATACCCCTGGCGGAACTCGAACTGCGATCCCTGGCCCCCGCCATGGCTTCCTAGACTGCTGCACCACCATGCCTGGCCTAATGGTGTAAATTTTATAAAGGTTCTCTCTATGCACTTTTATCTGTGGATCTGTGACCAGATATAGGAGGACTTCTGTATGTTCACTTTGTACTAGATATTTTTTCACTGGATAGATGAAACTGAGGCTCAGCCAGGTGAAGTATAGGTGGTCACTTGGTTACCGCACAGCTGGCCACCTAGCCTTTGCTTTCATCCGGAGACCATACTGCCTGGTGTAGAGGGGAGGGGTGTATGCAAATCTTGGAGCACCACATGCTGACAGAGGTAGTCTCTATCTGTGCCATCTCAAATAAGTCACATGAAATATCAGAGAACTGATTTTTTTTCTATACAGTAATTTATTACTCATAAATATATATATATATAATGAGCTAGGTTATTTTTAGTCCCCATTTTAATTTTTTGGGGGAACTAATTTTTAATGCCAACCTGAATTGGGCAGCGTGCTTCTGGGATCTGGGATCACTTGTGCTCTGGGTAAAAGCTTGGGACCATGCTGTCTTTTTCCACAAGGGAAGAGAGGAGGACCTATGTCTGGGCTGACATGGGAGTGAAAATGGAGCACTTGTCCTCTACCAACAAACTCTGGTCCTGACTCCTCCCCAGCTGAAAAACCCTGCCTTCAAAACCATGAAGTCTATTCCTATGGGAAAGAAAACTACCTTCCTACTTCTTAGATCGATAAATGGGACTGACAGCCAATTAGAACGTTTCTGAGCTTCTTACCCCAAATGGAGAAAAAAGATGGACAGACAGACAAAAAAGTATTTCAGTAAACAAGAGTTTGGGTGGTTAGACCTGGGTTCACATCTCTGCTTGCTGTATGTTCTGGAACAAGTCACAGCAAATATTCTCTAGGCACCGCTGGTCTCTGTAGAGTGAGGACAAGCCCTACCCTACCAGTGTGGTAGATTCTACTCAGAGTTAATGTCATGGGCATCAATCACACGTAAGCCCTCTGCCCACTTTTCTAGTGGTGGGATTATTTTCCTACATGAGTTTGTAGATATTAACTTTGTTTTTCAGAGATGCTATTCTTTCCCAAACATAGTTTTCTTTAGTGTGAGCAGTTACAGCATTGCATAATTTTATACATTTCTAAAAGCTCCCTCTGGGTTGGTAGGGAGAGCATAGGAAGAAACTGGTTGTAGACCAAAACCCCAGACTTGAAGGAGTAAAAGTACACTTTTTCTGAAGAGTGCTCAAGTTGGAACTCCCAGTCAAGTTTAAAACATACCTGTACTGAGATTGCAGGTGGGTTGACCAAAACATAAGCATGTGTACTGAATTGCTCTTAGGAATCAATATCCTTTCCAGTTGGAGAACATTCTGAGAATCTCGGAGTCGTCACCAAACGGAAATCTTGTGTGATTAAATAATCAGAAAATATACCTTATATTCCAAAATGTGGAAGAATAGTCTTGGCAGATGCTCTCATTGGGGCTCTTTCTGACTTGTTGCTCTTCTTCATCTCCTAGCCAACCTTCCCCCACAGCTTTCAACCCATAGTACCCGCTTCAGGGCCATAGTACCCGCTTCAGGGATCCAGAAGCTGCTTCTTCATATGGACCTTCTGGAATGTCCTTTCACCCAATGTTTTGCTCTTAAGAATTTTATTTACTCAAGCATGATGATTTTAACAGAGTCAATGGATATACTCATGCAGTAATCACTGTAAATGTTATTCAATAAATGACCTGGGATAAGCTTAGAAAACTTGGTGCAGCCAAGAGTCAGTTCAGTAAGGAGCCTGAAAATCATCCTGAGCCTCCATTCTGGAAGAAAATGCAGAGCCCCCACCAAGATGAAGGGGGGAAAAAGGAGCACAAAGATCAGAACTTTGGATAAAATGGCAAGTATTTGTGTGGGGCAATAGAAACAGTTGTTTTGTTTTTTCTATGCTCCATTGTCTTTTCAATTAAACATTTAAAAAAATGAAAATAGAAGTAAATTGGCTCAACCTGAAGAGCACTTGAGACCTTTTGTGAGCAATCAGAAATAGAGTGGATGCAGGATGTGTACATGGAGAGGTAGGAAGTTCTGTGAATTTCTGGGTAGGGCTGTGCAGCCCCTCACTCCCTGAGGTCCACTTCTACTTTGTGCTGGACATACCAGCCCTGGCTGAAGGGAGGGAACAGTTGCAGATAGCATCTGGTTTCAAATATGTGTCTGAGTGCTCAGGATTGCTAAGAGGAGACACATGGGCCCCTTCAACCACATTTCATTCTTGTCTGTGTCAGTTGCAACACACTTGCTTTCTTCAGGTCCTAGTGATAAACTATTCACAAGCAAATTGTGAGGTGTCTGCTCAACACCTTGTGAAGTGAGTGAGTACACCAGCAGGCACCTGTCTATCAGACTGTCATATGGCCTCATCCCCCCTGGCTTTAGTGTGGCCCCAGTCTTGGTCCCCTGCACCCTTGCCTGCATACAACTTCCTGTCCCATGGCTTGCCTTGGTGTCAGTGTTCACCTTCATCTCAAGAGCCTCACTCTCTGGTATAGGTTGGTACCTGTGCATTCTCCTCAAAGTACCAAAATAGCTTTTTCTTGCTGCGTTTTGATCTTGTCACTCTGACCTGAGCATAGCTGGCTAGGGTCCATTGTGTGACCTGCTATGCTCCTCATATATCTGGTGCTCTCTGCTCTCTTTGTGGGTAAGGGATTCTTGGGACCTGGCTTGTCCTCACCTTCTGTTCTAGCCACAGACTCCTATATCTTCTCTAGGTCTTAAGGAAATCCCCAGCACTCTGAACATCCCCCATGTACCCCTTGTCCACTGTTTGATGTTCCTTCCTCTTAGGTCTGTCTGCCCAGCCAAGTGGGAGCATCTTCCAGGCTATGGCTGTGTTTTAATACATGTTTCTGTGGCAGACAGTAAGATCTTCACTGGGCCCCCTTCAATGAAGCATCGGCTTCACTGGAATAAAGCAAGTTTCCTGGGGCCGGGCATGGTGGTGCATGCCTGTAAGCGGCAGCCTAGGAAGCTGCGGCTGGGGCCAGGGATCGCGGTTCAAGTCCTGCTGGGGGCATGTAGCAAGACCTAATTTCAAAAAATATAGCTAGGTGTGGTGGCGTGCGCCTGTCATCCCAGCTACCTGGGAAGCTGTGCCTGGGGATTGCTTGAGTCTGTGATAACCCCGGGCAACGTGAGCCTGCAGTTCCACAGGCAAAAATAGCAAGACCTAGTCTCAAAAAAAAACAAAAACCCAAGTTTCCTGGGCATCAGACCCATATATGTGGCCTTGGGCAGATAGGTAACTTCTGTGCCTTATTCTTTTTCCCAATAAAATGGAGTAATAATTTGTAGAGCTCCACAGAAGAATTTCTTAGTTAAGTCAAATTTACCTGGCTGACCTCCTCCTGTCTGTGCATCTTCCAACAAAACCCCTTCAATGGCAAAGACTGAAGGCTTATTGGGAAGAATTGTTTGTGCTGGGTGCATGGAGGAACTGTGGTTTGTGAGGAGACAGTCTTGGAGGTACAGAAGCTGGGATGGGGTACTGATAAGGGCTTAGAAAATCGGACCAATACTACTTCAGGAGGCCTCTGGGGTCTGGTGGCAAGTGTATGTCTCAGATTCTTGGTCCAACACCCAGATGTGGTGCCCTTTTTGAACATTGCTGGCAGGTGTATAGTTAGAGGGGACCCAGGTGGGGGTACTGCTGGGCATGCTGTGAAGAGAAGCCAGTCATGGGTGTACCCCCAACCCCCACCATACTCTACCCCAAGATTAGCAACTTGCCATTTGCCTACAGGGAGCTCTTGGTTAAGGAGAATCTGAGGCCACGTTAGAGTGAGGACCTATATGGCAGGACCTGTTTCCTACATGGCAAGGGTGGAATCTCTGTTGTCCCCTTACTCAGATTAGGGAATCAGGGTTTTACCAGGAGGAGGCAGAATGGAACTCATTCAAGGCAGTGTGACTGGAGAGGACCTCCACAGGGACATGTGAGTAGGAAGGACAGGAGGACCCATGGAGAGGTATGCCACAGATGGGAACAGCCACTGCTTCACAAGTACTGCATTCAGTGCCATGCCACCCATCTTGTGCAGTGTGGAGGGGGCAGTTTGTCACCATCTTGTTTGATTTGTTAAGGAGTTCATTCTTGCCTCCTTAATGTGTAGGATTTGGGTCAGAAAGATACTAATTAAGGAAGCTGGCTTGGTGCACACACCTGTAATCCCAGCTACTTGGGAGGCAGAGGCTAGGAATTACTTGAGTCTGCAGCTTCAAGACTACCTTGGGCAACATAGCGAGACCTTGTCTCTTTAAAAAAAAAAAAAAAAGGAAAGACGGACGGACACTAATTAAGGAGCAGGTGCTCTTATCAGCCAGGGATGAGGTCCCAGGGCAGGCACAGTCTCTGTACAGTCTCCAGTCTTGAGCACCTGTGGACTTATGACTGCCCCTGCATAGTTGAGGCCTGGGGCCAAGGAAGGGAAATGGCTTGCTCTGTTCCCTGCAGGGAGCTTCAGGAATCCAGTCTCTGCTCAAGGGCAGGCAGGAGGATGTCCTGCAGGATTTGTGAAGAACTTTAGGCACAAATGGGCATCAGGTGCTGCAGCCAAGGAATCAGATGAGGTTAGCTTGCTCCTTGAGGTTTTGGGCATCACTTTGCCCCCTCTCTAGGCACCCCTAGCATCCACACAACCAGGCTGGTTCCCAAATCCATCTTATGTTTGCCTGCTTCTCCCTCCTTGACTGACCAGACCCTTTCCCCCACCCCGTAGTCCCCAGTCTTCCCTCCTTCGTTTGAGAGACCTTTGCCTGCAACAGCCTCTCTGCTGTATATTTACCTGTCTTCTGCCACCAGCAGGGAGCCCCATGGAAAGTGTG
>PVHY01000405.1:207308-240990 GCA_004024945.1 Uropsilus gracilis
CATGCGCCACCACGCCCAGCTATTTTTTTGGAACTAGGTCTCGCTACGGGCCCCAGGCGGGACTTGAACCGCGATCCCTAGCCCCGGCCGCTTCATAGGCTGAAGCTTACAGGCACGAGCCACCGTGCCCACCGGCCTTCTTGGTGCTGCTTTTCATGGATCACATGGCATTTGTTTTGTAGGGGCTGAGTCTCGGGCTTGTCTGTGAGTTCAGGAGGCTACCAGGAGTTGGGGTATCAGCATTGCCCACATTAGGACTTTGTAGATTGAAGGCAAACATGTTTTCATAGCTATGCATTTATTTTAATGGGAGTGAAAAAAATAGAACTTGCTGCCCAAAGCCTGTTGTTTAAAACAAGAGTTTTAAAGTGTTAAAAGCCTGTTGTTTAAAACAAGAGTTAAGTGGGGAAAAAAATATAAAAGACAAACAGGTGGTATTTCGAACCCAAGATCTCTTCCCACCCCCATCTGGGACTCTTTCAGCACTGTTTGAAAGTGTATCTCTAGTGTGGAGGTGTTTGAGTAAAATCCTAGATTTGGTATAGGTTGTCTACCCTGTCATTATACTGTATTTTTTATTACTTTCATTTCCTTATTGTAACATCCCACTTTTTCAGCTACCAATGAATTCCTTATATTTGGTTGTCATCTTGTAACTTACTTGCTCCATTAGGATTAATATACATGATGGGCCCAGCTCCTGTGTGGCTTTGTCTGGGTTGTAGGTAGCCTGGGGGCTGCGGACTGAAGCCATGTGGTGTGGTGGCAGGGCTGAAAAAGCTCAACTTTGGGGCACCTTAGGAGGCTGCAACTCTTGATTAGTGCAGCACAACTTGTGTCCAGCTCACAGCCTCCAGATGCTGGGGTATTAGTTGACATGACTTCTCAGTGATATGAGCCCTCTGGATTTTATTTGCTGTTTTGGTGGGGGAAAAGACTAGAGCACTGGACCCCAGAGCACAGTATACTGCCGGCCGGTATTGTTGAATTAGTGAGAATGGTGAGGTGTGTGTGGGAGGAAACCCCCCATGTCCTCAGGACCCATGTGGGACCTATGCCAAAGGAGGAACAGTCATGTCTGAATGGACTTAGGATGTTCAAAGAGTCAGCTTAAAAATGGCCCTAGTGAGTGGCCATGCGATGATACTGTAGAAACCTGGATGGATGATGGTTAAGAGTACCAGGCAGCCCACAAAATTGGGTTTACCTCTACATGGTTAGAACTAGGACAGAAGAGGACAGCTGTGGGAAAGACATTGGAATGAGCATTCCCTCACATTTTCCATTATCAGTTTTGAAAAATGAGTTACCCTGCTACTCACCCACTCCTGATTGTTTTGATAGTTTTTCTTTTTTCGCATTTCTGGTCTTAAATATGATGGATAGCATTATACAACTGTGGAAAGTGGAACTCGTACCTACAAACAGTGCTCTCAGACTGAGAAAGTGGAGATCACAAGATGTATTAATTGGGATGTCGCATGCAGTTCATGAAACATCAGTTAGGAGCCCTCCCATCAGAGTCAGACAGATTTGGCTTTAGATTCTGGTTTGGCTCAGCAAACCTTTGTCTTAACCTCATTCTTCACATCTGTGAAATGGGGGGTAGTTAAACTTGCCTTCAAGGCTGTTGTGAATTGAGATTATGGTCAACAACTAGTAGCATAGGTTGAGAATGAAGACTGCATTGTTATCTGGAGTGTGACTCACACTGTATAAAGTCTGAAAAGCACCCAGAACTCCTGAGTAAAGAGCCAAGTCTGGAACTCAAGTGTGCTGTTTGTGTGGGCTTGGGGCTAGAAGGTCTGGGGGTGCTTGTTACTCCCCCACTGTGTGGGTTTGAAGGGACTTCTCAGTGCAGGGGAGGTATGGCTAAATGGGGTATCGTCCTATAGTGAGACTTGAAACTGAAATGCCGCCAGCTGTCCCAACTAATAGTAGATTGTGTTCAGATTTGGGTTGTGGTAATGTCACACAGGGAGTTCAGGCCAAGAAGGCAGCTGACAAGAAGGGGCAGCAAGCCCTGGAACCCAGATCTCATATTGCCTAGGACATTTGGAGAAGTCTTAGGAGACCCCACCCCTGCTCCTGGCACCCCATTCCTTTCTGAAAGAGTGCTGTGGAGAAGGGCAAATCTCCTGTCACTTCCATTTCAAATCTGCCAGCCTCCTGGATTCCTAAAAATACTTTCGTGCCATTGTTTCCCTTCCAGGTAGAGCAACTCATTCATACAGCCTTTGATTAGAACTGGGGCAGGGACCCAGTCCTCTCCATGTCTTTATAACAAGAGGTACCAGTGCCTGCTCCCCAGGGCTGAGGCTGGTCAGCACTTGTAGGTGGTGTGACCTTGGTTGCTGGTCTTAGAGGGTTACCTCATTCTTTCCTCTCTGGCTGTCCTGTGGAGATATTCCACACAAAGATGCAAGTTGATGAATAGAAAACAAGGGCAGAGTAGCAGCTCTGACATCCTACTCGGTTTGGCCAGAACAGATTCAACTCTGCTTTCTCTCATTCGCTTAGTGAATGAGGTGGTTGTGTGGTGCAAACTTGGAGTGAAAATAATTTAGGCAGTACCAGTTGTCATCAAATATTTCTATCCCGAAGGAAAAAAAAAACAAGAGAAGGAAGTTGTGCATCTGAAGTTGTTCATTGTGATGTGGCTGCAGTTGAAGTTTGAATGAAATGGAATGTCTAGCAATTGGAGATCAATGAAATTAGGGTGCATTGATGGAACATTTAGCTACTAAACATGATCATTATGAAAATTAGGTAGCAATAGGAAAAAATGTTCAGTGAAAAAGAAGATTGAATCTGTGATGCAATTTCAGCTGTGTAGTTGTGCAGGCTCTGGACAGGACAGGTAAGTGATTTGAGGGTGTCGCTGCTTAGGGTTTAAACTGGCAAGACACAGGGGCTCAGACTGAGCAGTCATGTTCAGATTTACCTCCTGGAGCTGCTTGGAGTTCAGGAGGACTCAGGTGATAATAGTAGCTCAATATTTCTTGTTGTGGTTGTGAATGGTATGTACCACCTGTTGAAATTGTTGAATTGTTGTCAAGAGACAAATAATCAGATGATCTCTCTAAAATACAGTTGTTCCTGTTGAGAAAATTGAAAAAAAAAATAGTAGCTCAGTAGATTTTCTCAGAGGAGTATCCCTCCACGTACTTGGTCTGACTGACACCCTTAGATAGAAAGACTCACCAAATGGGTGAGAAAGGAATCCAGGCCTCCCCAGAAGGTTTTGAAATCAGGGTCCAAGAAGATATGGTTAATGCAGGTAGATTTGTTTGGAGGTGAGAAACTTGAGGGGCTGAGAAAAGGGGCTGACTCGGTCTTGGAGGAAGCTCCAAGAATAATGTCCTGCTCTGGATACCCTGAGGAAACAGCCACCAGGTTGGCAGTTGGGGTCCATTAGCTATATAGTGCTTATACATGGGTTTGGTGTTGCCTGAGTGTGACTGCCTAGGAAGAAGAGGGAAACCCATGGAATCTCAATCTTAGGAGAGCAGATACGGTGTACAGTGTCTGCCTGGGATCCATGGAACTTTCTGAGATGAGGTGAGGATCACTTAGTTGACAGATGCTTGGGTAGAGTCATTTATTTATTTATTTTTTTGTTTGTTTGGTTGTTTTTTTTTGTTTGTTTGTTTGTTTTTCTTGAGACTAGGTCTTGCTATTTTTGCCCATGGAACCGCAGGCTCTCGTTGCCCGGGGTACCACGGACTCAAGCAGTCCCCAGCCTCAGCTTCCCAGGTAGCTGGGATTACAGGCGTGTGCCACCATGTCCAGCTATTTTTTTGGAACTAGGTCTCGCTACGGGCCCCAGACGGGACTCGAACTGCGATCCCTAGCCCCAGCCGCTTCATAGACTGAAGCTTACAGACCCGAGCCACCGTGCCCGGCGAGTAGAGTCATTTTTATGTGGGGACAGGCACAGAGTCCTTAACAAATTTATTCTGTTATAAGTGTTCATGTCAGTAGTGGTAAAAACCTGTCAGCTCTCCTCTTTTGGTTGTACTGTTGAATTTTCAGTTTCCATGGTTCAGTATGTTTGGTATGCCGGTAGGTTGAGAGGGAGAAAAACAAAAATGTTTTAAAAAGGTTTTACTCTTAAGAAAGTAATGTTAGCAAATGGACATACCAAAGGAAATAGAGGGGGAAAGTGGAGTTCTCTCTTCCCAGTCTTTGGTGTTCTTTGTATGTTTAAAATAAGAAAATAAATGGGTGCTGGTGGTTTCTCCTGGAACCCCATGGGGGCACCTCTTGCTTTAAGATTTAATGATAGGACCTGGAGCCTCTACAGTCTCTATTTTCTAAATTTAACCATGGGCAATCCCAGCCTTTGTTGACATATTATATCAGCTTCCTCTTCTGTGAGCTACAGGCATTTTGGGGGTCTTCTTAAGAAGCGCCCACTGTTGATGGTCAGACTTTCCCTTTAGCCCAGGCCCTCAGCAGGGAAGGTGGGAGGAAGCAGTGAATTGTGTCTTGGTGGCAAGTGGCCTTGTGAGTCTGGGGACTCTACTCCAGCCTTCCATTCACCTACCATGTTGAGTAAGACCATCATCTTGTGGATACTCCTGCCACAAATTAGGACAGTGGATTATGATGTTTGGTTTCCATGTTGCTTTAATATCTGACTTTGAAGAAATCTCACATGACTTCCCTCTCCCTCCCTTTGTAATCCTTTGGAATAACTTCAGGGTTACCAAAGTGAGTTGGAGAAAATACCTGTTGTAGTTAACTTCCAGGACCACTGCATTGATGAAGATTCCTCAGCTCCTTTGGGCTCTGCCACGCAAACACATTTGCTGAAAGAGTGACAGTCTCTTAAACCCCTGCTGCAGCCTCTGCCTGCCCTTCTCATACTTGTTGCCTTTGGCCTTCATGGGGGTGGGAGGATTGTGAGGGCTACCACAAGTCACCCCCTATTCTCATTATCTTCCTGGGTCTGGACTGTGCAGGTGGCAGCTGGCAACAGAACAAGTTGTGTTTGCCCATGAGACACCAGTGTGGTGACTGCAGACCCTGATTTACCACAGAGAGAGCCCCCTGAGATGTTTTTAATATGTGTCCAGAAACTGGAGACATAACGAGGAACCTACTTCACCATTCTGTCCTCTTGTCCGTCCATCAGTTGGCACTCACCAATCTCTCCTATGTGCCAGGCACTGGTCTAAGAACTGAAGAGGTTAAAGTTAGTTAATAAACCATGGTGCCCACTCTTCTGGCATATAGCTGCTGGTAGAGATGACAAGCATAAGAACTAGTGTGGAGTGTCATTGCTATGGCAGCTCAGAAAAGAGCAGAGTGGGCATAGGGTTTCAGAGCTCCCTCGCTAGAATGGGTAAGCTTTCCAGAGCTACAGGTCTGTATCAAGGTGGTGGCTGAAATGGACTTTCCATTCTTGTAGCTGAGGAGGGTGGCAATGAGATTTGCTCTGACTTTTTGGCGGTTCCTTGATACTGGATTCAGGGATCTATGAGGAGTCTTCCAAGGACTTTCGAAGTCTCCTATTATGGCACCCCTTCTTGCCTATCCCCCTTCCCACCTCCCACTCCCAGCAGTTTGGGATGTATGCAGGGAACTAGTGGTCTTCTAGGAACCCAAAGCTTGTGCTTACATGTTAGCCTCCAGGAGCAGGAACTGATGGTTTAGTGATGTCCGAACAGCTGCCACCCTTTGAGCAGTTATGTTCCAAGGCAAGGGTTTATATGGTGGTTGACTATAACAGAGAAAGGTGTCCTCCTTGAATAGAACAGAGAAAGTTACTTGTCTCCCCTTAGGAAACACCATCCAGCTGAACATGATCTTTGATTTACCCCCCAGTGCCACTTGGTACTTGCTGGAGCTGAAGCAGGATTCTCTTAGGAACCCTAGCTTTGGGCTTCAGAAGAGGGTTACCTTTAGGGCTGGAACTCTGTGAGTGGGTGATGCCAGGGCCCTGGCTGTCCTGTGAGGTGGCAGGGTCAGGGGAGGCGCTGTCTACATCATATTGTATGTTAACCTCCCAGTGTGACTCTGATCCTGTGGTCTGTGACAAGCTGCTGGCACATTTCCAAGCAGCTCCAGTCAGGAAGGTGCTGCATAGTCCTATGCCACACCCGAGTGTAGTGAGGGGCGCTGTCTCTCCTGGGAGGAGAGGTCAGGGCTTATTCTTTAGAGCTTTCTTCCTGTAGGAGAAAGTCATGCTGAGCTAGGAGGGGAATATAAGCGGTGACTTACATGACTACCTGGAGATGACAGACTGCATAGGTTTCCTGGTTTGTGCAGGTTTCTTTGAGTCTGGGTAGTTGGCTCCCTCTCCTGGGTCTGCTGTTGAGGTGTGAGGAAAACCTATAGGGAGACTGATGAAGTGTGGGCTCTGAAGTTCAGTTGTAGGTGGCCAGTGAGCATTTTACTTCACAACTTGTAAGACATTTTACCCTGCTTTAACCACACAGTACAACATCCCCTGAGGTCTGAACTGACTCTAAGCCAGGGATCACCCTTGCCAAGCTTGGTTAGAATGTTCAGTCTGGAGCACCGTACTTGAGAAGGGGCATGCAGAATGTCCCAGAAAGAAAAGTAGATGTTTGCTGATGCCTGCAGAGCCAAATCAGCTCCAAAAGAGCATTGCATGTGGTTTCATTTTTGTTGTTTAGTCCTTGTGATAATTCTCATTTCACTGAGAAGAAAAAGTACTCTCAACTCACCTCTAACAAAGAAGCATTGCTTTTTTTTCCCCACTGGTCCTCTTTTTCTAGGACCTTGTTGCATCTGCACTCATCTCCCATGACAGTTTATAGCTTCAGTGAGGTGTAGTTAATTTACAGCAAACTGTACGTACGGTTAAGTGTACACTTTGGTATAGCTTGACTTATAAAAATGCTGGAGAAATCATCACTACAATCATGGTAGTGAACACAGTCACATCCAGAACGCTTTGTAATCTTTTTCCAACTCAGCCTCTTTTCCCCAGATGATTACCTCCTCCCCCCCCTTTTGGGTGTTTTGTTTGTTTGTTTTTTGTTACTGTAGATCAGGTTGCTCTTTCTAGATTTTGTGAAATCATACTATTTTGTTTTATTTTGCTCTGGACTTGCTTTCAGTTTTTAGTCGACTTCTTGTTTTGAAATTCATGTGTGTTATATGTATGTGTCAGCATTTCATTTTATAACTAGACTACATTTAGCTATTTGTGTTGGTGGTCTTTTGGGCTAATAACCTCCAAAATATCTTCTGGAGTCTTTTTTTTTTTTTTTTTTTTTTTGAACAGTAGGTCTCTATTTTTGCCCATGGAACCGCAGGCTCACGTTGCCCAGGGTACCACGGACTCAAGCAATCCCCAGCCTCAGCTTTCCAGGTAGCTGGGATTACAGGCACGTGCCACCATGCCCACCTATTTTTTTGGAACTAGGTCTTGCTACGTTGCCCTGAGCAGGACTCAAATCACGATCCCTGGTTCCTACTGCGGCTTCCTAGGCTGCCGCTTACAGGCATGTGCCACCATGCCCGGCCCCCCTTCTGGAGACTTATATAACCATTTTATATGCCTACCAGCAGTTATGTGAATTAATTCAGTTTTTTAACATCTTGGCCAGCACTTGGTATGGTCAGCCTTTTTTATTATAAAAACTATATAAAGTTGTTATAAATTGTCTTTCTAATAGGTATATAATAGTATCATGGGGTTTAATTTGCATCAGGTCAATGAAATTCTTTTATTCCTAGTTTATTGAGAGTTATCAAGAATAGATGTCTGGTTTTGTCAACTATTTCTTCAGCTATTGGAATGAGACTAAGGTTTTTCATGTTTTGACTGCTTATGTGTCAGGCTACATAGATTTTCAAATGTTGTATCACACACCCCCCCCCCACACACACACATACAACATAGACACAACACTTGAATTTGTAGTCTCCCTTTCTTTGATGACTTCCTTGTGTGGGTAGACTTTCCTTGTCTTAAGTCTTCCATTGCCCTCCCTTAAGCCAGCTGTCCATTTCTGCTCATGCAGACAAGAATAGACTGACTGCATAGGATTAGCAAGTCAGGTCAGTTGTGAATTTGTGGTTGGGGAAGTGGTATAAAAGTGGTGGTGGGGTCTGTGGTCTTGGAGGAGAACAAAGTATAGTATGGTAGGAGACAGATACCCAGGTAGTAGGGCATTACATGCCCGACTTTGTCCAGTAACCTTAGAGATTGCACCCTGGTGGGGACCCTGAGATACTTAGTGCTTCTTCCTGGAACCTTTGAGTTCACAATATGTGGACCTGTTTCTTTGTGATCTGTGAGCTGTGTCTTGGTTTTTTTTATCACGTGCTAATGTAGCCCCTTCAGTGTTGTCATGTCCAATGTGCCTTCCCCTGGGGTCCCAGTAACTAGACTGAGCCTCGTTGGTAGTCTTCTACCTCTATCTGCTTTTGTCTTCATCTATCTGCTGCCTCTGTGCTAGATGTTCAGGAAGCATTTAGTGACTTGTTGGGGGAGGGGGTGTGGGTCTAGAAGGTTGTGAGTTCTCAGGATCTAACAACAGCTTGGGTGGCAGCCTCCTGTTACTGTAGCAGACAATGTGTTACTCAAAGTCATTTACAGCTACCTATCTAGCCTAGCTAGCATTATGTCTCTCAAGACCACAATCAGTGCACCATTGGGATCTATAGAACTAGTCTTGTGATTTTTCCAACATTTCTTCTCTCCTTGGCTCACACAGGAGGAGCTGGGCCCAAATTGTGGCTGGTCTTGCTGTAATCTAAGTTGGACCAGAGTTGGAGGCCAGATCCATCCCCTCTGCATCTTTGCTCAGCCATCTGAGCCCTACTGTGCCTGCTCTCCCACTGGGCCTTTTCAGTTATTAGCACTGGGATGTACCAATGTCACCTTGATATTTACTTAACAGCCTTCTGGAGGGTGCCCCTATCAGCTCCTAAAATACTGGCTTCATTCTGGTTTTAGATGGTCCCTGTTCCATGAGCATGTGGATGGAATACTGTATGTTTTTGTGGGCATGGTCTTTGTCTTCTGCAGCTGGTATTCTTACTGCCTATAGCTGGGGAGAAACCCCCATCAAGTACTGTCTGTCACCTTGTGCACTACCAGCCTGACCCTCTGTGAGCTTGCAGGACATAAATTCAGAGCACTGGTTTACTCTCTGACTTCCCTGTTGTACCAAAATGGAAGTGAACCAATTCATAAATGATATATTGGCAGTTAAGCACTGAAAAGGGGGCGACATCATCACAGTTGGACATCCTGTTGACCAGACTCAGAGACCCAGAGTTAAAATTTCAGAGTTATGTGGGAAGAGCTGCCAAGATTAAAACAGGACAGAGAGAAGATGGTTTGGGGTAGTAACTGTGGAGAGACCTGCTCGCTCTCTTTTGCTCCCCTTCTTGTCTGCAAACCTCCCTTGGCCTCTGCCAAGTGCAAAGTTCCACAAGTGAGCCACTCTTCCTAACTTGGTCCCAGGGTACTTGTGAGATACACTCAGAGTGCAGCCTTCCCTGGAGTTTCTATCTCTAGCACTGAGTTGTGGTTGCAATCTCATACTCTGACTGTGGGTGCTCTGCAGATTGTAGTTCAGGGCTATGTGAATGACTATGGATGCTCTTGAGGTGCAGGTGAGCCCCAGTGGTGAGGAAGTGTTTTTGTGTTTGTCTAAGTGGTGAACTTGGACCACTGCAGATGGGACATAGCCTTGCCCCAATGTTGTTCTTCCACTGAGAAGCAGTGAATGAGGCTCCCACGGGGCTCTACTGGTTAAGGTGCCTTCTCCAGAGAGCAGAATGCTGGGATGGAACCTGTCCAGTGAGGTTGTGGGATAGCACCTTCCTTCCAAAACCAAGAGGGAGGATCAAACCCAGAAAACTTCCTTGCCTGCCAGGTTCTCTGGGAGGTGGGGAGCATGGGGAGTGTGTGTGTGTGTGCATGCTCGCGTGTGCGTGCGTGCGTGCATGCGTGCATGCATGCATTTGTGTGTGCACATGCACACTGACTTGCTGTAGAGACAGTCTGAGTCACAGGACCACACCTGTGTGTGGTTCATCAGAAGCAGGAAAACTTGTAGTGACTGAAAATGATTCCCTGGGACCAAATCACAGACCGACACTTGCCGGGCAAAGCCCCACATCATTCACCATGCTTGTGCCTGAACAGACAGGACTGACGCCTGCTGTGTGACTGGCAGGATGACTCAGCCAGGGATGGCATTAGAATGCTCAGCACATTGAAAGACTCCCAGACTGCTTGCTTCTGGGTGCCATCTGTGGCATGTTTTGGTTTGGAAGGACAACTTGCTTACTGATGAACATTTCCAAAGTCTTTTGAGCTAAGTGGTTTTTGTAAATTCTTGTCTAGACTGTTTTGCATTTAAAGAAAAAAAAAAGATGACTTGTACATCATTGATTTTTAAAGTGAACTCTAGTTTTTGTGGGTGCTTTGCTGACCTGAACTACTTTGAGTCCGTGGAGTGAGTGATGTGGGTTGTACTGCATAAATTCAGGGTCACGGGCAGCAAGGCCAGGACTGCCCACTGCTGTTCATGCTTGGTGTTTGCGGCTCCTGTGATAGCCTGACGTGGAGCATTTACCAAGTGACTTGTGACTTGGGAGTGTTGGGTGGCTATTTCTCCTGCTGCAGTGAATGAAAGCTCTTGCTGTGGTTATGTTTGGGCTGGGGGTTTCCTTCCTGACTTGGGGCAACCTGGGGAAAAGGTAAGGAGAGACATTCTGAAAGTGTTCTTGACCATGAAGCCACCGAACCTGTGTGGTTTTAGGAGCTCTTTGTAAGCTGTGTGTTTCCCTGCTATGACAGAATGCCAGTGTTGCCCATCCAGTAAAACACCAGCAAGGCCAAGTGTGGTAGACAGGCCTTTGCCAGGTAAGTGTTAAGGTCTTGTCCCACCGCCTTCTAGCTACATGGTGAACCTGGACCTTTGTTACCTTCCAAATCCTCATTTTTTCTGTAAAGTGGGGTCGGAAAATGATAGGCAAGAAGACTTGACTCCTGGGCACACAGCAAGGGGTGGTTTTGTGAGTTTGCCTGGGGCAGGTGTACCTGTCCCAACTGCTCCTAAGTCCCATCAGCACCAGAACCTTGGGGAGTCCCAGGTTTTCCCCTTTGCCACTATGACTGCACATGTCCAACTTATTTACAGACATTTTGGGGATTTCAACTGGAGTGGGAATCTTTGATGCATGGAGAAAAGGGAGCAATAACCAAAGGACTGTCAGACTCCTGGGTGTCTTTGTTCCTCATTTCACAGTGGCCGGAAAGCCCCTAGTAGTGCTGGTTATTCAGGGCTGAGGTTTACCTCCAGGAACCACTGAAATAGGGGCCCACTGGCACTGGCTCCTGTTCTGCATGCAAATCTGGGGCCAGACCCACAGGCTGATGCACAGAACAACTTTGAGACCTCTGATACATTTCAGTTATTAAAGGATTTTTTCCCCAGGTGTTTGGTTTTAAAATTTTCCTATGACCTAACCTTTTATAGGCAGGTTTTCTGAGACAGACTGTTCTCCTGAACTCTGGGGGACCGTTGTGTGGGTTTCAGAAGGTGGTCACAAGGCAGCATGGCCAGTTTTCTATGGGGAGCAGCCTGGAAAGTGGGAAGAAGGTCCTGAGCAGCTGGGTTGTATGGCTCAGTGGTGATCACAAGATCAAAGCTCACAGTTGTACAGATACGTGTTTGCTTTTCCTACTGGGTCTCCAGTCTAGAGTCTGAAAGCACTCCTTTTATTCTACCGGCAGTAACTGCTAGAGCTGCACCTGGGACCACCTACTGACTCTTCCCCTTTCCTGAAGCTTCCATGACTGCAAGGGCATTTATTTCTGACAAAGAGGCTAATCAGTTGATGACAGTAATGGGCTAGAACGGTGAGCAATTCATGGCAAGTCATTATTGGTAGAAAGGAGAGACTATTTATTCTTGACCTCACTGACTGTTAAGGAAATATGGATCATCTACATCTATGGAAAGAGCCCTTATGAGAACATGAGATGCTCCTGCACTCAAGTGTCTCTGGTATGAGTTCTTCCCCTCTTGGGAAAATTGATGGCATGTGGATTTGAAAGGTGTGTGTGAACTGATAGTAATGGCCAAAGGAGAAAAGGATACACCTGTTCCTAACCAAGGAGGCTGCATGTGACCTGGGCAACCAGCAGACCTGCCCCCAAAGCCTATTGAGGACACCTGAACCCAGAGGCTCTCCCAACTTCTCACAAAAATGGAAGGTGTCTGTATGTGTGATTATGAGTCAGTGTATTTTGTGCAGACAGGTACTCTTAGGGACCAGAAATGGTAAGACGGGTCCTTCTTGGTCAGTGACTGAAGCTGCTAGAAGCTGGATTTTATCAGTTGGCTTGTGACTCTGGTTCTGTTCTTTCTGGCATCCTCCCTCCTGACATGTCTTTGATTGGGTCCCCTCAGGCTTCCTACAGTGCTGGCATCTCCAAATTCTGAGGGCCCTGTCGTGGGCTTCACAGGCCTAGAATCTAGTTGGGCACTCCCTTGACCACATCAGAGCCTTTTATTGGGGGGATGTGAGGTCTGCTGCTCCTGCAGATGGATTGGTAAGGTAGGATACCCAAGTCCTTAATGAGGCAACCTGGTCTGATGCTACCCACTCTGTTTGACTGTCTGGTGTGGTGATAACTAGGGTTGGCTTTTGGGCCCTGAACTCATAAGGAATGCCTGGGTGATGCTTCCCATAGGGTGCTCAGTGCCCTTACCATAAGAACATAAGGGACGGTAGGGGGAGGAGCAGGATAGAGCCAGAGGAATAAGCCTCCAGTGCAGGGCAGTCCAGAACTTCTGGGCAGGCAGACTAAAAGAAAGAGGCAGAAGACACATTTTCTACCAAGCCAGAGCCCCAGACTTCCTCAGAACTAAATGCCTCACTGTGTACCCTGTACCAAGCCACAGGGTTCCTATGAACACAGACATCCCCCAATCCCACCCTACTTCCTGGAGGATCTTGTGCTTTGGGCTGAGTTGTGTCTCTTGTACCAGTCCCCAGCATTGCCCAGGTGTTGTGCCTCCCCCTCCTGTCTGGCAGCGGGACGGCATCTGCTCAAGGACAAGGACACTCCGTGCCGCCAGGCTTGCTCTGCGGGGATTGCTGGCTCAGTAGTGTGTGGGGACCCAGGGTTCTAAATATACCATGGTGAGGTCACTGGGGCGGAGACAGGCCACGTGGCAGACTAAGAACCCCATTAGACCAGCATCCCTGGGATAGGGACAAAGGGAGCAGGTGGCCTTGCTGCTCCTGTGAGCCTGGCCTTCTCACTACCCCATCTCCTCCTGCCTGGAATCCCTGCCCATGTCAGGTTAGATTAGAGGCTCCTGGAGGAGGGACTGCATATGTCTTCTCGGCTCCATCTGGATGTTTTCGGACACAGCCCCGAAAGAACATCACAGGCAAGCTCTTTGTAGACCAAGGAGCAATCTGGCAGGGTAGGTGGGGCTAGGGGTGCATCCCAGTCGTTGCTCCCAGGGGGAAGAGGACTGGAATGGAAGCAGATTAGAAGAGTTGAGAGAACACGTACCAGCAGAATGACAGCCTCAAGGCTGTTTCTGAACCCCAACACATGGGGCCATGGAGCATACATGACATGGTAGATGCAAGATATGGATCTGAACTGCCTAGACTCCAGTCTGAAGGAAACCAGAGATCCTTTTCTGACTGGACCGTAGTCCCATAACAATGAGGAAGTCAATGCTGTCAACGCTAAGACCTGAACAGGAAACAGCCTCCTGAAACTTGGATCTCACCTTGTGAGACCCCAACCATCCTCCTAACCTCCAGAATCCAAGACGACTGTGTCATTTAAGCCTCTGGCTTGCAGTCATTTGGGCAGTAACAGGAAACTAGTGTATCAGAGTATTGGCAGGGCATGCGGGAGTAGAGGCCTACCTTCCTCTCCCCTAGTGAAATAGATGGGAGCAACCTTCCTGGGGGGCAGTGACAGTCATGACCTTGGACAGCCCTTCATGCTGCTGTGTTCTAGCCTTTTATACTGGTGATTACAGCCGTGTGTCCCCCAGTGAGGAGCTATACAGGTTGAGCCCTCCCCCACGAGAAGGCTGAGCAAAGTGGAGTGGCTAGTGATACTGTGCCTTTCTAATGTGAAGTGACAGAGGACAAGGTAAGACCATGTTTTATGCTCATGCATAAGTGTATCCACAAGGTGGTATATGCACAGGCTTCTGTAAGTAAGGAGTTTTGGAAGATACACAGAGATGTTTCGATGGCTAGGTCCAAGAATCACCTATGCCCTCTTAGACCATGTAGATTTATATTGTGACAGTGGGGGTGTGGGTGTTATGTGGGAGGGGAGAAGTACTTTTTCCAACCAGCCCCTTAGATAGCTGTAGTTTCTGGGGCTATAAACTGAAAGACTGCTTTTTTCTGGATCCAAATCTTTTGCTGGAGTACCTTTCAACAGTTCCTGCCAGGCTGAGGATGTCTCTTCATCAGTGCTATCTTGTGTAAAGAAGCAGGGGCTTTTAATTTTGATGAAACCTGGTGTTGCTATTTCTCTTGTATAGTGCTTTGGAACTTCTAAGAAATCTTTACCCCAAGGTTACAAAGATGATATTCAGTGTTTTTTTCCTAGAAGTTTTAGAGTTTGGGTTTTCACATTTAGGTCTGTGGTTCATTCAAATATGTTCTACTTCTTGGTGTAAATGAAATCACACAGTATGTATTTTCTCCCACCTCACTTGCCATGATTTGACCTTCACTGAAGCCGTAGTTTGCTCATATTGGCTGCTCTTGAATATCTTAGCCTATTTCTTCACCTCTTAGAGGACTTGGAGGGCCTTACATTTCACCACATGACCTTCTTATGCCATCACTTCTCTATAAAATGAAAATAGTGTCTCTCTACTGGATTATTGGGAATGATTACACACGATGGTGACAGATGGGAATATATAGTGTCACCCAAGAATGGATTGGTCATGTTGACCTTCACCTGACAAAATTCATTGCCCCCAAAAGCTGACAGCTCCAGCACTCCCAACACCCCTGCTAGGTGGGGTTGTATACCTCTGTGGAGTCTGCATTTCCTAATCACTAGGATGAGTGCTGTGCTGTGGGTCAGTTTGCCCAGTTTTCCTTGTTGGCATCTCCTGGCCTGTGTCCCAGACACAGATACTCAGATCTAGCAGCACCTGTCTTCTACTTTGTGACTTTTTGGCCTATTATCTTATTTTGATGGACTCTCTAGGTCTTGTGAAAGTAACCAAATTGATTAGATTTTGATGTGTCCATCTTTCAAGCTTGGTACTTTCTAATAAATCTTACAACCCCTCCAACCTGTATATATCTCCCGTAGCCAGAGCAAACCATGTTTCATAAATGTCCTTTGTTGCATTGACACATGTTGGGTGGTAAACCGCACACTCTGCACTAGAGGAAGTAAATGGAAAGGAGAGGCTGGAGTAGGCTGGGGTGAAAGAATGGCAAGAATCTGACAGTGGTTCTTGTTTTACAGATCCGGAACATGGTGGCGGTGCTGGAAGTCATCTCCAGCCTGGAGAAATACCCCATAACCAAAGAGGCACTGGAGGTTAGTATCCATGGGCCCCATAGGAAGCTGGGCAGCTTTATTAGCTTTGGAGTCTGTCTCTACTCGACTCCTTTCTCTGCAGGAGACTGGCATGCTTGTGGGAGTAGGGATGGGATACAGGAGCATGTCCCTGTGGGAGATAGTGGCCATGGCCCAGGGTTCTCTCTTGGCTTTGCCACAGTGTGTTCTCACCCAGAAAGTGTCTCTAGCAAAGCGTTCTTGCAAGTGGTCTTAGTAGAATGGTGCTTCAGAAAAGGCTGTCCCTGGCCCCGGGACCCTAAGGTCTGAGATTTGAGAAGGTGGATACCACAAAGTATCCCCACGTCCCATAGGTTTTATTTCTGGACTCATGTTGGTGTCTTGGTCTCTGGTTGTAGGAGACACGACTCGGGAAGCTCATCAATGATGTGCGCAAGAAAACAAAGAACGAAGAACTCGCCAAGCGGGCTAAGAAGCTGCTGCGGAGCTGGCAGAAGCTGATCGAGCCTGTGCACGTGCACCAGAGTGAAGTGGCTTTGCGAGGCCTAGCAGGCACTGCTGGCTCAGCCAACGGGGGTGCGCACAACTGTCGGCCAGAAGCAGGGCCAGCTGGCACACCCAAGGGCATCCATGACCTGAAGAACCGCAACGACATCCAGAGGCTGCCTGGGCAGCGACTGGACAGGCTGGGGAGCCGCAAGCGCCGAGGGGACCAGCGTGATCTTGGCCACCCTGGACCTCCGCCCAAGGCCTCCAAGTCCAGCCACGACTCCCTGGTACCCAACTCATCCCCACTCCCCACCAATGGGATCAGTGGGAGCCCAGAGAGTTGCCCTGGCCCTTTGGACGGTAGTGGGCACTTGGGCCCTGAGGGCAGCCGCCTGGAACCAGGTGAGAATGACAAGCATGGTGGCAAGATCCCTGTTAATGCTGTGCGGCCACATACCAGCTCCCCAGGCCTGGGCAAGCCCTCCGGTCCCTGCTTGCAGACAAAGGCTACGGTGCTGCAGCAGCTTGACAGGGTGGATGAGACTCCTGGCGCCCCCTATCCCAAGGGGCCACCTCGTTGCTCTTTTAGTCCCCGGAACTCAAGGCACGAGGGTTCCTTTGCCCGGCAGCGGAGCCCCTATACACCCAAGGGCTCTGTGCCCAGTCCCTCACCTCGGCCCCAGTCACTTGATGCCACACAGGTGCCATCGCCACTTCCGCTGGCTCAACCATCTACACCCCCTGTGCGGCGGTTTGAGTTGTTACCAAGCACAGAAAGCCCCGTGCACTGGCTGGAGCAGTCCGAGGGCCACCAGCGGCTCGCAGGGATGGGCTGCAAGGCAGGACTGCCCCTGACAGAGCCTCTCCTGACCCGGGCAGGCTTCTCTCCAGACTCCTCCAGGGCAGACAGTGACGCTGCCTCCTCTGGTGGTTCGGACAGCAAAAAAAAGAAGAGGTATCGGCCTCGGGACTACACAGTGAACTTAGATGGGCAGGTGACTGAGGCAGGTGACAAGCCTGTTCGGTTAAAAGAGCGGAAGCTCACCTTTGACCCTATGACGAGACAGATCAAACCTCTGACCCAGAAAGAACCAGTGCAGGCCGACAGTCCTGTGCACATGGAGCAGCCCAGGACAGAGCTGGACAAATCTGAGGCCAAGACCAGCCTCCAGAGCCCTTTTGAACAGACGAACTGGAAGGAGCTATCACGAAATGAGATCATTCAGTCCTACCTGAGCCGGCAAAGCAGCCTGCTCTCATCATCGGGTGCACAGACCCCGGGCGCTCACCACTTCATGTCTGAGTACCTGAAGCAGGAGGAGAGCACCCGGCGTGGGGCCAGGCAGCCACATGTGCTGGTGCCACATGACCCGCCTACAGACCTCCCAGGACTGACCCGGGAGGTCACACAGGACGATCTGGACCGAATTCAGGCCCACCAGTGGCCTGGAGTGAATGGTTGTCAGGACACACAGGGTAACTGGTATGACTGGACACAGTGCATATCGCTCGACCCGCATGGCGATGACGGGCGGTTGAACATTCTGCCTTATGTCTGCTTGGACTGACCGGTTGTCGGCCTCCAAGTATATTCCCACCTTGCAGTTAGCCACGGCAGGTGGGTGGGCGGGTGGGCAGGTGGGCAGGGCCCAGCTGCCTCAGGTGGTTGGGAATCCGGCCTAGGCAGGAGGGAGGGGACGGAGGTCTCCAGGTCTCTCTGAGCTCTTCCCTCAAAATTCTCCTTCTTTTGTGAAATGCTGCTACCAGTTTACTAACAAAATTGCAAAGGAAGGATCGCGTGGAAGGAAGGCCGGCAAAATGAGTTCAGAACTCTATAGCAAACCAGCTATAAAAAGCGTTGATTCCCCCACCTAGAAGAGGTGTGGGCACCCCAGCACCCACATGCTGGGACCCCAGTTGCAGGCAGGCACAGAAAACCTGTGGGATGTCACCTTGAACATGGCAGCAGAAGCACGCATCTTATCTATGTGCAGTTTCTGTTTCTCAATCTGGTCTGAGGCAGGGGGCATGCCACCACCTGTTTGCAGCCCATGTGGTGTTGGGCAGGCCAGCTGGCCAGTCAGTTGACCCTTACTCCACGGGCATCCACACATTTGTATTTGGTTTCAGTTAAAGCCCAGTTTTTAAAAGCAATGCTGCAGAAATTTGTTTTCTAGAGTTTATTTTGTCCTCTTCCATCTGACCACAAGCCAAATAATTCCCCCTCCTTCTTTTTCTCCCGTTCCTGCACTTATCTAGAAAAGGTCACCTTTCTAGAGTCCCCTCCCTAAAACACAAACGTAACTGCGGGTGCTACTGGTGTGTGAGCTGTACTGTTGGCGAGAGACCTGTCTGTACGCTGGAAACACTCATAACCATTCCTTTAGATTCGTTTGCCTTATGGTTATTTGTCATAAACGCGATTTGCAAAAACAAGGAGCCTTAGTGAATGTACAGTACCTAGACTTCTGTGTTCTCAGGACGCGGAAGGGAGCAACTTTGCTATTTGGTCCAGTAAGTGGACATCTTGTGATATAAATGTGGAAATAAAAAAAAAAACCATTTGCACAAATCAGTCTGAGAATCATTTCTAAGTTGGTCCTTTTCAGTCAAGTCAGCCTTTTCTGAAAGGGCTGAATCTGAAAAGTACTGATTAGTCAAGATCTGGATCCTATGTCCAAGGTTTGGTGCCCACCACAAAGTCTGATAAAGGGTTGTTATAATGGAAACATATTCACCTGCCTTCATTCATTGAGGCTCACATGCCATCTCTCCCTTCTGGGTTTCCTGCTAACTTTGGGCAAGAGATTGAGGGGTCATACAAAAAAAAAAAAATCATACCTCACCAAGATATAAATCTCAGTGACTGTTTTATCCCCAACATATTTGTAGGTATTTCAAAGCTTAGCTAACAGCTGTGCCTGGCAGCCCACCTCCAGCTCTGACCCCCTGAGCTAGCCCTGCAAGGAGACTAAAGGTTGTCTTATCATCTGACTGGGACTAATTTTATATATAACTTTCTCCCTTAGACTTGGTCATAATTCCCATTGTCCCTAAAAACAGACTGGTTTTCTAAGATGATTTTTTTTTGATGTACTGACACATCATCTTGCCCATATATTGTTAATTTTACTAATGAGGAAGCAGCTAATCCATAAGAGGGGGCAGCTCCCCTGGGCAAAACCAAGGGATTCAGAGGCAGTCCACCTGGAACTAGTTTCACAAAGCATAGCCTTGGTGTAGGACACACCCACCCCAAGAAAGGCCAGCAAATGAGCTGGCTTTGAGGACTATGGACCTGTCATCTAGTAGCTGTGTGACTCAGAATCAGTCCTGTGCATCTGTCCCTATTTCGAAGATAAGATGCAATCCCAGAGTTGTGAGGACTAAAATCATGTCAGTAGAATCTTTCGTGCTAACCAATAACTAGTTACTTTCCTAACTTCACTGTCCTGTCTCCTGACTTGTGGGTGAGATACTATGACCAGTCGTGCTGACATGCATTTGGATCTTAGAGACAGTTGATATTGGTACAGCAGCACACAAGCATCCTGTGAACCTTTCTCAGAAGGGGGGAGGCTTTGAGTGAGGTGGCTGCTCCCAAACCCCGCAGGCAGGAAACCATCTTGCTGAGTGTATAGTGCCACTTTTTAATTTATTAAGGACAATGTAAAAAGAGACTTGAAACCCCCCCCAAAAAAATCAGTTAAGTAGTATAGGATGATCTTGCTGTAAAGATCAAGTCTTGTTTCCCTGCCCTGAGCCTGTTTTCATCCCTATAGACATACTGCTTTAAACTTAATTTGAAATTGAGTACTGTTTTACATCCTTTTTAGCATTTTGACTATAGAATTTTTCTCAAGTGTGGACTACATAGCTCTGTGGGTATCGGCAGTCGGCTCAGCGCCGCCCCAGTTGCAGAGCCCGAAGAGGGTGCCATGGTCGGGACTCCCAAATCGTCCAGGGAACTGAGCCAAGTCGCGTCCCTTCTCTGGGCGTTCCCAGAACGAGCCCCGGGGAGCCGAACGCTCGGGATGGCCCTTCAATGGGAGTCCGCTCGCTCCGGTTTTGCAGAATCAGCCAACAGGGAGCTTTGCACAGTTAGGTTTCTCTTCCCGAAAGCTTTGGTCGTTTACCTTGGGAGACCACCGCTGCCACCAGGAATCTGTTGGTTGCTGGGTGCGGACTTAAGAGGCCTGACCGGCGAGCTCCATCGCCCACTGCAGCCTCTACTCCCACCTCCCGCTAGACTCTCAAAAATCCCCTCCCTCCGCTTCCGCGTTAGACTCCGCCCCACCGGAAGCCCACCCCAGGCAAAAGTAGGCAGAACCTACCCTTGCTACGTGATGGAGGGCGCGTCGGTCGGCGCGCGGCGGTGACGCTTGGTAGCGCTAGCCAATGAGGAGCGGCATCTGCCGGCGCGCCCGCCCCGCGCGGCCCCGCCCCCGCCCGGCGTCTGACCATCGGACGGGCGGGAAGAAGCGGCCCTTGGGCAGGATGGCGGCGGCGGCGGGCTCTGGGGGCCCGGGGGCGGCGGGCGGTGGCGGGGCGCGCGAGGGCGCGCGGGTGGCCGCCCTGTGCTTGCTGTGGTACGCGCTGAGCGCGGGCGGCAACGTGGTCAATAAGGTGATTCTGAGCGCCTTCCCGTTTCCTGTGACCGTGTCGCTGTGCCACATCCTAGCGCTCTGCGCGGGGTTGCCGCCGCTGCTGCGCGCCTGGCGCGTACCTCCCGCACCACCGGTGTCGGGCACCGGGCCCGGCCCGCACCAGTCGTCCGGCCCACTGCTGCCGCCGCGCTTCTACCCTCGTTATGTGCTTCCGCTCGCCTTCGGCAAGTACTTCGCGTCGGTGTCTGCGCACGTCAGCATCTGGAAGGTCCCCGTGTCCTACGCTCACACCGGTGGGTGCCGGGCCGCGCTGCCCGGGGCTTCGGCGCTTGGGTAGGAATGACCGACCGGAGCGCGTTTGGAAGGCGTTGCGGGTCTTGAAGGCTTTTTAGCAGGGGAGGAACACACACACGGGCCTTGGGGAGAGGAGGCGCTGGGAAGGAGCCTGGGAACTGAGCAGGACACATTACAATTGTGGGCGGTAGAGGGGCAACTCGCACTGAAAGAAAAGGGCGGAAGGCTTTGGAGGGTCTTCCCACCTCGCGGTGGAGTTGGACCGGCTGCCCAGCTGGATCCCTGAACGCCCTTTACCTTTCTTTGCAGTCAAGGCCACCATGCCCATCTGGGTGGTCCTCCTGTCCCGGATCATCATGAAAGAGAAACAGAGCACTAAGGTAACCCAGAAAGGCTCTGGGCAGTTGCTTCTAAGGGCTTTCTGATTGTTGCCCAGGTGGTGACGTGGTCCAGGTCACTTGGCTTCCTGTTAAATAAGGAAGTCACTGTGTAGGAAGGGCCCTGCTGGCCTTTTTACTGCTGATGTTCTGAAATCACCTTGGGGGCAATAACGTGTGGAGTGTATGCTCCTTAGTTGTCTCTGCTATGTGGTCTCGGACCATCTTAAGCCCAACTTTCCTCCCTGTTTGGATTCCCTGCCTGTGCTTTCTGGTCATACATGACTTGGTCCCATCTTGGGCAAGTACAGTAAGCCCCGCCAATGTGACCAGGGATGAAACATCTTGCTGAATGGAATTCTGACAGATTTTTACTTACTTTCAAGAGAGAGTGGTCAGATTAGGGTCTTCTGGGGTCAGAAGTGTCAAAGGATTCTGACTTGAACAAAACTCAGCAAAGGGAACATTCAAAAAGGGAAGGATTGTGATTGTCTGGGAATGGAACCAAAAACAGCATACAGAGTCCAGGGCTGCCTAAAGAAGATGCTTTGGCACAATCCAGGGTCTGTTCAGGACACCAACCAAGCCAGGGTATTCCCTGACTTGGGGTGAGATAATGTGTGGTTCCAGGAAGAGACAGCCTCACTAGTATCTTTGAATAGAAGTGGGTGTCCTGTTGTCCCAGGTGGTCATGCATTTTATATTTTATGTAATTTGGAGTGGCAATGCCTTGGATCAGCTTGTAGAAATTGGGCCACCTTGGGCTAATTTTTTAATTTAGCCTGTCTTTATTCTGAAAGACCTGGGTGTACTTCGCTGCCTATTCCCATGTGACGTCAAGTGCAACTTGCCTGGCCAAGTAATTACCTGGTGGTGTGTGACTGCATCACCTGATGATACTGCATTATCAGGTTTCCCCATTGTACAGGACATTGTACCCAGTTAGGGCAGGGAGCTGAGCCTTCCACAGTGGGGAAATGTCTGGGTATGGCATGGGCGGGAGACTTAGTGTGGTCCACCCTGCGAGGCAGATAAGGCAGGAAACTCATTCCTGAACTCTGGGGAAACAGGACATTAAAGGATAGAGTAATTCAAACATAAATTACTTTTTTAAATATAAATTACTGTGACTACAGCTGGTGGTTGGGAGCGGGTTGACAGTGAAATTACGTTCCTCTCGCCCAGGGTCCTTGTTCTGTCCCCAGGAAGCATTAGCGGAGACTGGAGGGTAGAATATGGGTACCCCTCACCTCCTCCTAAAATACCAGCAGTGTTGTAAAAATGCCCTTTATAACTGATAGTCAGAAGGGCTATCAGTTTCTCCAAATCCTGTTTCTCCAAATTGGGGCCATTAGCCACCAGAGCCCTAACCACTTCATGTACCAGTTGTAGAAGGGTGGGCCTTTCAGAAGGGCTCCTGTGTCTGCACTCATTCCTGTTTATTCAGCCCGACGTTATAGATGCCAGATGTACACAAGCACCAGGATAGAGGAGTGAACAGGATCTTCCCCAAAGAAATTTGTTGGAATACAGATGACATACGGGGCATTTAGGGTGAGTGAAAGTGCTGTATCAGAAATAAACAGCAGCACAGGAATTTGGCAGGTCTGATGAAAAGTGCCTCCCAGAATGTTCTTGTGAGTGGTATATAAACTTAGGGAGGAGGGTCCCTCAAATCACACAGCAGAGACAACTCAGGGACATACACTTTAGCTTCAGAAGTTGGTGAATATATCTCAGCTAACTGCCTTGTTGTGAGAGCCCAAAATAAGACGGACCCAGCCAGCTTCTGAGGATCAGGGATTTTGGGTCCAGCTTCTACAAGGATTGGGGAATGGGAGGTGTCAGATACAGATACAAGAATCAAGGGGTTTCAGACCTAACCTTTCTTAGGATCAGGAATTTCAGACCCAGCCTCTCCCAGGATCAGGGATTTTACACCCTGGTGAGTTAGAAGTGGTGTCAAACCACTTCTGTTTGTGGGACTTTAAATAGAGAGTGGTGGTATGGGGGTGGGGTATCGCCAATGATATGGGGAGCCCTGCTCCCCAGAGCATCATTGTCAGCAGATACTCTCTCCAGGAGGATGGGTGGTATTCCTTTGGTGAGGGAAAAGACAACATTGAAGGCTTCCCTCCAGGCATGTTTGTGCTGCCCAGGTTGACTCCATCCCATCCCTCTCTTGCCCTGTTGCAGGTATATTTGTCACTCATCCCCATCATCAGTGGTGTCCTACTGGCCACAGTTACTGAGTTATCCTTCGACATGTGGGGGCTTGTCAGTGCCCTTGCTGCCACACTGTGCTTCTCCCTGCAGAATATTTTCTCTAAAAAGGTATGTGGGCCCTTACGTATGGGATGCATATAACATTCAGGGTGTGCAGGTGGCACTTAAGAAAGTGGCCAAATGGGGATTTCTTCAGTGTTGGAATAAAAAACAATTTCTGTTGCCCTTTTGCTGGTTTTCTATGTGTTGTTTTAAGTAATTTATTTTCTATGATAAAGGTAACATAATGTGCAATGTGAAGAAACATAGTAAAACCCAGTTGTGGTGGGGCAGGGAGTCAAAACTAATTGAATACTTACTGCATGCCATCAATCAGTGCTGGCGAGGTAGAACCAAGAGACATGCTAGGAATTGCCACTGTGCTGGGTAAAGTCACCACACTGTCTCCTAGAGAGAACTGCTCTTCATGCTAGAGGATTTTGTCCACAGTTTTTAGAGTTATGTTACAAATATATTCTTAATTTTTGCTGCTTTGTTCCATTACTATTAGAGCCCAGCATTGTCCCTTATTGTTAAAAATTTTGCTCTTAACTCCTATACTAATTACCTTTTTTTCAGTTACTATTACCATTATTAATGCAGTCAGTTCCTAATCACAAGTGAGGTTGTTTCTTGCCAAGCGTGGTAGCGTGCATCTGTAGCCCAAGCTCTGGGAGGCAAGAGGCCTGGGATCACTTGAGTTCGCGGGTTTGAGACTACCTCAGGCAGTATAGCGAGACCTGGTCTTGAAAAAGCAGCTGGGCCCGGTGGTGGGCACCTGTAATCCCAGCTATCTGGGAGGCTGAGGCTGGGGATTGCTTGAGTCCATGGAATCAGGACTACCCCAGGCAACATAGTGAGACCTGGTCTCAAAAAAGGAAAAAATGAGGTTGTTTCCAAGGCTTATAGTTTTGGTGTCATAGTGTAGAGGATGTTCATGACTCTATATTCCAGAACAGCTGTGTTATCAATTCAGACTTAGACCTGTGAGTTTTCTGGAGCCCTGGTTTCAGTACAACTTCCCCAGTTTTGAGTGTTGCTGAGGCTCTCTCTGTGTGTGTGCGTGCACGTGCGTGCGTGTTTTTCACTCCTTTATGCCTGAACCCATATGCTTACTTCAGGTGTGGCCAGTGTCATCATGGGTGCCTTGCTATTGAGGTTAATGTAAAGTCACTACATTTGGAGCCATGATAATTGAAGCCTTTCCTGCCACTTTCTGTCAGTTTTTAAAGAGGTTTCTTTCTTCAGGTTCTGAGAGATTCTCGGATCCACCATCTCCGGCTGCTGAACATCTTGGGCTGCCATGCCATCTTCTTTATGATTCCCACATGGGTCCTGGTGGACCTCTCAGCCTTCCTGGTCAGCAGTGACCTGGTGAGTAGGGCAGTAGCCAAATCACACCCTCTCCTTGCCCGACTCCAAAGTAGAGTGGGTGCTATGTTGGAGTTAGGCCTTTGTATGAACTTTGGGGTGTCCGAGCCCTTTGAACACTCAGCCCTTTGTCATGACTTGTTTTGTGGATAGTGCAGGAAGTAAGTTGGATTCCTTTGCATTTCCTTCTCTGGTGCACTACATCCCCAGCTGATGGTTGCTGCATATATGCCAGTGTCATTAAGGGAAAAAAGGCCAACATAGGGACGCCCTGTTCTGCCAGTTCAAATCAGATCTTAATTCAGCTTTCTAAAAAATTTTGATATATTTTTCTTACATACTGTTTACCTCAAAGTACTCCTACCACCATATCACTTGAGTCATCATCCTGATCACTTGTGCTCATCCCTCCCCTGATTTTGACCTCCCTCCCTCTCCCCCCACCATCCCTTGCTGGGTGCTTTAGTTCTGTTATTACTTTGCTAGTTTTAATTTTTCCTTCACCTTATGTTTGAATTCCCTATGTTCCACACAGAAATGAGACCATCCAGTATTTATCTTCTTCTTTGACTTATTTTGGCTAGCATGAGTCCTTCTAGCTTCATCCATATGTTGCTGCAAATGACATGAGTTTGTTTTTTTGATCACTGAATAGAATTCCATTGTGTAAATATATCACAACTTTGTGATCCATTTGTCTGTTTTGGGGCATTTGGGTTGTTTCCATATCCTGGTCATTGTAAATAGTACTACAGTAAACAAAGGAGTACAGGTTTCCTTTTCAATTAGTCTTTTTATATCCTTTAAGTAGATCCCCAGGAGTGGAATTACTGGATCAAACAATCATTCCATGTTTAGTAGTTTGAGGTTAATTCAGCTTTTTAAAAACAGTGCCTACACTGCTGGATTCATCTTTGGCATCATTTTTATGCATATTTCCACTCAGTCCCTAGTATCCATTGCTCCCCATGCACAGGAAAGCGCCCACCCCACTACAGGTCCAGCTCCTATGTTAGAAATGAATGTAGGTGATAGTAGTGAGAGGGGGGCTGCTTAGTTCTTCCAAACTTGAGAGATGGGCTTAGCAGGTCCTCCAGTAAGGTGGTTTTGTTCAACGTTGGTTCCTTGTGACACTGAGCAAAAAACAAACCCCAGCCTAAGTGTTATTCACACACCTGCTTTCCTCTTTCAAGAACCTAAGTATTAAGTGGGGGCTTAGGTGTCTCTTAGGGCTTAACAGTGCTGACCAGACTCTTGACACTGGCTTATTATCTCTTGCTCAACATGTGGAAGTCGTGGAGCATCTCCTCCATTTTCCAGCTGAGACAACTGGCTCCTGACTTCCGTTCCATGATCCTTAGCTGTAATATTTGTGTAGAAATTCCTATGATCTACCAGGACAGGTCTGTTACCTTGCAGTGTAGTTCATGAATGGCAGTTTAATGCTTCTCTTTTCCTTTTAATTACCAACTTTTAGGGCCAAGAGCTAGATCTTAGTTTAAATGTTAACCAGTGTGTTGAGGTATTTTTTTGTTGTTTTTTTTGGGGGGGTGGGGGGGGTCAGTGTGGGGGTTCATAGAAGAGGAAGCCAGATTTCTTTGAATATATCTTTTTATATTGTTTGGTTTGGAAATAAAAATTTGATATATTTGGTGCAGAAAAATTTATTTTTTCCATATCATTGTAAGCTCATGTTTGTCATTTGCACCATTCTTATCCACATATCCTGTCTTGGCTGGTGGACAGTATCTTATCATCTCCCTGCCCTTCAGCACCCACACCAGCCTTTGGATCTGCAGGCTGCCCACCCTCATTTTGTACATCCTAAACCTGCCATCAGCTACTCCCAGTACATCCTCTGCTATTAGTTGCAGAACTGTGTCTATAGACACAGTTTGAATACTGAGTGTACTTGCTGTTCTTGACTTGCCATTGCTTTTAAGCCTTTGCAGTGGAAAATGAAAAAGAATTACTTAGGGAAGCCGGGCACGGTGGCTCGTGCCTGTAAGCTTCAGCCTATGAAGCGACCGGGGCTAGGGATCGCAGTTCGAGTCCCGCCTGGGGCCCGTAGCGAGACCTAGTTCCAAAAAAATAGCTGGGCGTGGTGGCGTGCGCTGTCATCCCAGCTACCTGGGAAGCTGAGGCTGGGGATTGCTTGAGTCTGTGGTACCCCGGGCAACGAGAGCCTGCAGATCCACAGGCAAAAATAGCAAGACCTAGTCTCAAAAAAAAAAAGAATTACTTAGGGAGAGAAGGTAGAGCTCATACTGATGTTCAAGTTCCAATTTAACATTGCAGGATATTTTACCTCATTGTTTTTTTTGATATTTATCTTTTCTGGTATGCTCACTTCCTTGGAATATTACTTATAAATGTTACTTTACTGTACACACACACATATATATATAATTGCTTCAGAGTGTGTGTTAGGGACAGCTGCAGGTAGTGCATTGAGGGAAGTTTAAAATTTCTTTGCAGCTCTATTTGTCCTTAGAACATGTTCCACTAAAGATGTGCAGTTATACTATCATACTCTAATGGCTCAAGGAAGAATTGTCTTTGCAATGTGACTGTATCCTCAACTCGTTAAAACAATTGTATTTCTTTATTTTCATTTGTTTTCAATTTATAGGCATGCTTTTCTTTTGTTGGCATCACTGAATATGTCAAACTTTTTATATTTCCAGAATCAAACAATATGATAAGTTGTAGTCAAAGAAACCAGACTTGAATCCCTTAACCTCCATTCTAGCCCTCTTCCCACCAACCATAGATAGGCATTCTTATGTTCTTTATTTGTGTTTTTTTTTTCTCCAAATACAAACAGATCTGGATATCATCTCATATCTTTCCTCCTTACACAAAAAGTAACTTTTTAGACATTTAGAAACTATTACCTTGCTGTTTCCTCAGTTGCATGCCCTGGTGATAACTCTATATTGACATGTAAGGTCTAGATCATTCCTTTGACTGGCTGCCACTACTTGTTTATTTAGGACATTTTTGAAATATTCTTCCAGCACTTGCCCTCTTTGTAATACCTTTAGTAACCTTTTTTTTTTTTTTTTTTTTTTTAAATCCATTGAGGTCATTTTTTTTCCTTATTGTGGCTCTTGTATGTTTGGTCAGCAGCCTACGAGCATGTGGTATTCAAAAGCATGAAAGTGAAGTTCCCACATCTCTGGGCTCCTCTCTGCCTGTGCCTTCCACAGAGACGCTGGATCAGTTAGCTCTGACAGTGATGTGTACTCCATGATAGGAGTGAGGGTCAAGTAGGACACCAGCAAGGGTCTGCTGTTCACCACATTACCAAGAGTTGAAGACTGCAGGGAGCAGTTCCTGGGCAACTGAACAGTTCTGCTGCCCTCAGCTCAGCTGAAGCCAGTTGAGAGGCCAGACTCTTGACAGGAGACCTGGTTCTAAAGCTTGGACAAAATACATGAAATGGCTACTTGAGAACTGGAAAGTAAGTGGTGGGTAGCCAACAGGCTGGGAAGAAGGCCAGAATCTGCATACTACTGGCTATTGGTGAGTCCGCCTTTGGCTTCCTGTAATTCCAGCGTGAGCCCAGAAGAAGTGGGCACTAACTGAGAACAGAGTAAGGAGCCCTGTAATCTGGCTCAGGAAATAGGAAAGGGAATCAGACTCTTAGAGACGGTGGAGAAAATACCCTACTGGCCATTGTTTTGTTGTTGTTACCTTCATTCTTTTGGGTCTCAGGCCTTTGGTAGCCCTAAGGTGGTGGCTATTGAACAGAGGTAGTAGTAAGAGCACGAAGGCACCTCAGATGCAGAAAAGGTGTGCACTGTTCCACTGAAAATACGGTGTCAGCCTGTGCTGCATTTCTTGGGCTCTATCTTCTGCTGTTCACTCTCAAAGGAGGTAAGTCTAGGAAGGATACAGCAGAGTGGGGTAATTGAGCACTAGCCTTCTGAAAACTATAGAACTAGAAAGTACCAAGGAGATCACAGAGAGAAAGAAACTGAGGAACATGACTTCACCCCTGTGCTGTGCCTGTTTAGGACCTCATCTTGACTTCAGCTTACCAAAAACTTTGAAGACTGAAGCGTGGCAATCACTGAGTCTGAGACTGACCACAGGGTGAGGGTACATTGAGACAGCCACATACCTCAGCTCACACAGCGAGAGGGCTTTGGAAACAATTGACTCTGCAACCACAGCTCACAAAAGGCTGTTAGTTTTGCAATCAGAACCCAGCTGAGTGGGCTAAAACAAAGTATCAAATTGAAAGGACTTAAATGAATGTACAGTCTTATAATATTCTAAATATCAAGGATACCATCTAAAATTACATGGCCTGTGAAGAAACAGGAAAATTTCAAATCTTGGGAAAAGATATTCAACAGACACCAGAACCAAGGGCACACAGATCTTGGGGGTTATTTGACACAGTCATGCTCCCATTAGTGTGAACATTTTGGTAGTAAGTGGGAAGAACAAAATTAAGATGAACCAAATGGAAATTTTTAAATGAAAGAAATAGTCATTTAAATGGACTCAAGAATATGATGGTGATAACAGAGGAAAGCAACAATTTGAAATTAGATAAGCAGAAAGGATACAGGTTGGGAAGGAAAGAAGATGAAAAGATGAGAAATCTTAGAAACAAAAATGATGCAGTACTTAGTGCCAGGCAGGCAGGAGAGCTGCTTCTCCACAGCATAGAAATTGTACTGATTCCTTTTTTTTCTTAATTTATTTTTTTTAATATGTGTTTCACATCTTTGTATTCCCTGGGGACCGCTCACCACCTTCCCTCCCTAACCATTCCCTCCCATCCCCACCCCTCCTAACCCCCCACATACTCATCCCTTTTATGGAATTTTCATTACATATCTATGGCCTAAATTGTCAACCGGAATAAACTTTATAATAATAATAAAAAATAGAATACAAAAAATGATGCAGTACTTCTAGGAAAACTGCAATTTGAATGAGTATAGATTTCTCATCAGAAACCATAAAAACCAGAAAAGCATTTTGAAGTACTAAAACTAAAGCACTCCTCAACCCAGACTTCTTGTAGCCAATGAATATAGTCTCCAGAATCAGTAAAACAACAGAAATCAGCAAGGAAAATCACTCACCTAGATACATAATTTCACATTCATAGAAAATGCTACCCAGCAACAGACTAGACAGTCTTTTAAGGTACACAGTGAACCAAGATAACCCATACCCTGTGCCATAAAACAGGTCTTAGTAAATTTAAAATGAAATAAACATATAAAGCATATTCTCTACTTGGATTTTTTTTTTTTTTTTTTTTTTTTAGACTAGGTCTTGCTATTTTTGCCCATGGAACCACAGGCTCTCATTGCCCAGGGTGCCACAGACTCAAGCAATCCCCAGCCTCAGCTTCCCAGGTAGTTGGGATTACAGGTGCGCGCCACCACACCCAGCTATTTTTTTTGGAACTAGGTCTCGCTACAGGCCCCAGGCGGAACTCGAACCACGATCCCTAGCCCTAGCCGCTTCATAGGCTGAAGCTTACAGGCATGAGCCACCGTGCCCGGCTCTACTTGGAATTATTAACACACAAGTCAGTGAAAGATAATTAGAAAATCTCTGAACACATGGAAATTAAACAACAAATTTCTAAATGATCCATGGGCTCAAGAGGTCTCAAAGGAAGTAAAAAATATTTTCAACCAAAGCAAAACTGACAAAAAGGAAAAGATATTACAATTATGAGGCATAATTGCCTCAAAGAAAGACCACTACAACTTTACATACATAAATTTAACAACAGCCGAAATAGGCCAGTTTTCATAAATCTCAAAACTCATCTGTTAAACATGAAACAGATAAACCTGAAAAGGTCATATAGATATTAAAGAAATTGAATTCATTGCTTAAAGTCTTAAGAAAGAAATTGTCAGACCCAGATGGTTTTGCTGACAAATTCTGACATGCATTTTAAAAAACGGACACCAATTCTTCGTAGTATTTACTAAGCAGAAGAAAAACTATAAAAAGACCAGTATCCTACAAGAATGCAGAAGCACTTTTCTAGATATCCGCAGATCAAATTCAGCAGTGTATAAAGTGTTAACATGAAAATGTTGGATTTAAATCAAGGATGCAATTGATTGAATACTTGAAAATCAGTCAATGTAACCTACTTAAACAATATAATGAAGATTTTTTTTTTTGAGACCAGGTCTCGCTATTTTTGCCCATGGAACCACAGGCTCTCGTTGCCCAGGGTACCACGGACTCAAGCAATCCCCAGCCTCAGCTTCCCAGGTAGCTGGGATGACAGGCGCGTGCCACCACGCCCAGCTATTTTTTTGGAACGAGGTCTCGCTGCAGGCCCCAAGCGGGATTCAAATCGCGATCCCTAGCCCCGGCCACTTCATAGGCTGAAGCTTACAGACACGAGCCACCATGCCTGGCTGATGTGCTGTTCTTAATCTTCATTGTATTGTTTACAGGCCGGGGCACGGTGGCTCGTGCCTGTAAGCTTCAACCGATGAAGCAGCCGGGGCTAGGGATCGCGGTTCGAGTCCCGCCTGGGGCCTGTAGCGAGACCTAGTTCCAAAAAAACCGGCTGGGCATGGTGGCGCGTGCCTGTAATCCCAGCTACCTGGGAAGCTGAGGCTGGGGATTGCTTGAGTCCATGGTACCCTGGGCAATGAGAGCCTGCGGTTCCACGGGCAAAAATAGCGAGACCTAGTCTCAAAAAAAAAAAAGAACAGTACATCAACTGCCAGAAAGAATTTAACATCCATTCATGACATTTTTTTTTTTTTATTAACAAATGAAAAAAGGGAGCTGCCTCTTCTAATCAAAGGCATTTAGGGAGCTGACAACAGCATTTATCACTAACATGATGAAAGACTGGAGCATAATCTTAAATTCAGAAATAAGGGTGTTCACTTTTCAGCATGTTTTTTAATTTGCATATATATGTGTATTTTTATTTATATTACATTATTGCATACCCCAGGACTTTCCCACTTCACTAACACCTGTTAACCATCCTGATCTTTTGTGCTCATCACCTCCCCCGCCTTCCTCCTCCTTCTCTCTCGCTCCATTGTTCAGTCCCATTGGTTTTTATTTTTTCTTGTTTGTTTTTCCCTATATCCATCATATAAGTGAGACCATCCTGTATTTCTTTTTCTTTCTGACTTATTTCTGCTAATATGAGTCTTTCTGGTTCCATCCATGTTGCTGCAAATGACATGTGTTTGTCCTCCTTGATTGATGCGTATTATTCCATCGTGTATATTTACCACATTTTTTTTAGCCAGTCATCTGTTTTTGGGGCATTTAGTTTGTTTCCAAGTCTTGGCAATTGTAAACAGAGCTACAATGAACATGCGCATACCGGTGTCCTTTTGAATTAATGTTTTCATGTACTCTGGGTAGATTCCCAGTAGTGGGATTGCTGGGTCAAATGGTAAGTCCACTTTCAATTGTTTGAGGTCCTCCACATGGTCTTCCATAGTGGCTGGACCAGTTTGCACTCCCACCAGCAGTGTAAGAGAGTTCCTTTTTCTCTATATCCGCGCCAACATTTGTTGTTGTCCATTTTATTTATATGGGCCATTCTTACTGGTGTAAGGTATCTCAGTGTGGTTTTAATTTGCATTTCCCTGATTATTACTGATGTGGAGCATTTTTTCATATGCCTATTAGCCATCTGTATCTCCTCTTTGGTAAAGTGTCTTTTTAGTTCTCCCCATTTTTTTATATTTTTTTAATAATTTATTTATATATATATTTCACATTATTTCAGTCCCTGGGGGTCACCCACCACCTCCCCTCCCCAACCGCTCCAGCTGGTCCCTTGTCTAGTTTCATTTGGTTGACCATATAGTAGTGAAACCATTTGGTTTCTGTCCCTTTCTATCTGGCTCGTTTCTGCTAGTATGATTTCTTCTAGGTGCATTCAGGTTTCCATAAATTCATCAAATTTGTCATTTTTAATTGATGAGTAATACTTCATTGTGTATATATACAACATCATTTTCATCCATTCGTCTGTTCTGGGGCATTTGGGTTGTTTCTATGTCCTAGGAATTATAAATAGTGCTGCAATAAACATCCAAGCACAGGTGTCCTTTTGTACCCACATTGAGGGTAGATTCCCAGAAGTGCAACTGCTGGGTCAAATGGTAATTCCATTTTCATTAGTTTGAGGGTCCTCCATACTGCTTTCCATAGTAGCTGGACGAGTTTACATTCCCACCAGCAGTGTAAGAGTGTTCCTTTCTCTCCACATCCACGCCAGCACTTGTTGTTGCCTGTTTTTTTGATGTGGGCCATTCTTACTGGTTTAAAGTGGTATCTCATTGTGGTTTTGATTTGCATTTCTCTGATTGCTAGTGACATTGAGCAATTTTTCATGTGCCTGTTGGCCAGTTGTATTTCCTCTTTGGAGAAGTGTCTTTTTAGTTCTTCTCCCCACTTTTTGATTGGGCTTCTTGTTTTGTTTAGTTGTGTGAGTTCCTTGGATCTGCGTTATTAAACCCTTATCACTCTTGTGGAGGGCAAAAATTTTTTCCCATTTGGTTGGGCTTCTTTTAGTTTTTTCTTTTGTCTCTTTTGCTGTACAGAAGCTTTTTAGTTTGATGTAGTCCCATCTGTTTTTGTTTTCCTTCCATTTTTCGCCTTCTGCTGATGATTCCAGAAAGGGATTTCTGAATTGTCCCCCCATTTTTTTTTTTTTTTTTGAGACTAGGTCTTGCTATTTTTGCCCGTGGAAC